>CM028356.1:19158534-19368088 GCA_016618105.1 Dendrobium huoshanense
CCAAGGGTGAGCTCAACAGCTCAGTAAAGCAACAAACCTCCAATCAAAATCCTCAGAATCTCAAAACCAATACATCAGACAATTCCGTACAGAAATCAGAACGAAATCGGGCATATACCAAATCAAACAGAATTGTACGGAAACAGAAGTCGTATCAAATCAGAAACAGAACAGATCAGATATATCAGATCAATAGAATCAGAATCGTACAAAATCAGAAGTTCAGATCATATCGGAACAGAACAAATCGTATCAGAATCATATCAGAATCAAAGATCAGATACTATGTAATTCATAGCTAAATCCCTGACACTGACTGAATCTCGTAGGATTCAGGCCCCTTATGCCTCCCTTTGTGCTCACGGCACCAGAACAGATGTGCTTATAGCACCAGAATACATATATAGTGCTTATAGCACCTAAACAGATTTTCCTCGAATCCGGAACAGAACAGATATCAGATTTCATATTGAGCTCATTTCAGAATTCCCAGACACTAACTGAATCTCATAGGATCCAGGCCCCTTATAACTCCCTTTTTATAGCATATACAGATAGCATATCAATCAGAAGATTTCCGGACAAAACAGAAATTACTCAAAAATCGGACAGCACAACGGCAGTATACAGAATTTACACAATTTCCTGAAAATCAAAATTCACCAAATTCGCACAGAATATAGATATCAACATTTCAGAACATTTATTTTACTGCACAGATAATTTCCAAGTTCACAGAAAAATCCAGTCGACTAAAAACACAGTCGAATCAAAAATACCCGGACAAAAATCTTCAGAAAATAACCAAAATGTGCACACTCGGCACTTCAACAAAATACAGAAAGTTACGCGGTAAAAACTAAACCAGTCAGAAATTACAGACGAAAATCACGAACAAAACTTAATTCCGGACAGATAATACCGCCAAAAGCGACGGTTCTGAAAATTGAGAAAGTCGGATTGTGCCTTACCTCGCGTACAACATTTTCCTCAACTGTCACAACGGACGAAAACAGACCGGCGTCGCCCGAAAATCCACTTTTCCACTTTTTCCTTTGTTTTTCTCTCTCTTCAGCTTTTTCTCTCTCTTCAAAATATCTCATTTCTATATATATCCAGACTGATCGTCCTGGACGATCGCACTTCGTCCGGACGAAGTGGCTTTGAACAAATTTCGTCCAGACGAATTTTACATATCGTCCCCGGCGACGGGTTCTCTGACTTATTTTCGTCCAGACGATCCTGATTTCGTCCAGACGAACCATACAGCCAAACATGATTTTTTCTGCACAACCTGTACCGATCGTCCCGGACGATCCGACTTCGTCCGGACGAACCTGGAGCAAAACTGATATTACAATCTCCCCAACTTAAAAAAAAATATCGTCCTCGACATTATCCAGTCCAAACTCAGTCAAAACAAGTATGGATACAACTGTCTCATGTCAGACTCCTTCTCCCAAGTGGCTTCCCGTGCAGTACGTGCTTCCACTGGACTTTAACCATCGGAATCTGTTTATTTCTTAACTTTCGGACGTCGTACGCCAAAATCAACTCTGTCTCTTCCTTGTACGCCAGATTCTTCTGAATCTCAACCTCATCAGCAGATACCTTCTTCCCAGAGTCGGATACCCACTTCCTCAGAGTGGATACGTGAAACACATTATGCACATCAGGCATCGAATCAGAAAGCATCAATTTGTAAGCAGCTTTTCCAATCCTTTTCAGGATTTCAAAAGGTCCAACATACCTCGGACTAAGCTTGCTCACCTGACCAAATCTGCTCACACCCTTCATCGGGCTGACTTTGACATACACAAAGTCACCAACCTGAAACTCTACAAATCTGTGCTTCTGATTGTAATACTTCTGCTGACAATCTTGAGCAGCTTTCAATCTTTCTTTAATCAAACTGATCTTCTGAGCAGTTTCATCAGCAAAAGTGGCCCCAAAGCCTGTCTATCTCCGACCTCCATCAGAGTCAAAGGAGTACGGCACTTCCTGCCATAAAGAGCCTCGTACGGTGCCATACCAATACTAGACTAAAAACTGTTGTTATAAGCAAACTCAATCAGCGGAATATGATCCTCCCAGCTTCCGCTAAAATCCAGAACACAAAGTCTCAACAGATCTTCCAGCACCTGAATAGTCCTCTCAGACTGTCCATCTGTTTGAGGATGAAAGGCTGTACTAAAATGCAGTTTCGTACCCAAGCCTTGTTGAATGCCTTTCCAAAGTCTGGAAGTAAAATGTCCATCTCGATCAGATACGATCACACGAGGTACACCGTGTAATCTGACTATCTCCTTCACATATATCTGTGCCAAGCGATCAACTGAATCCGTCTGTCTAATCGGAAGAAAATGGGCGGACTTCGTCAATCGATCTACAACCACCCAAATAGCGTCGTGCCCTTGTCTAGATCGAGGAAAACCCATCGCAAAGTCCATTGTTACCTCCTCCCATTTCCACTCAGGGATAGGCAACGACTGCAACAGTCCACCGGGTCGCTGATGCTCTGCCTTCACCAACTGACAGGCTTCGCATCTCGACACAAACTCTGCCACATCTTTCTTCATTCCAGGCCACCAAACAAAAGTTTCATATCAGCGTACATCTTACCACTGCCCGGATGTACCGTGTAGCCTGAATAATGAGATTCGTACAGAATCTCCTGCCTCAAATCTCCAAACACAGGTATCCACAACCTGTTCTTACAGAAAATAGCACCAGAATCAAAAATTCGAAGTTCAGGAGTCTTACCAGATCCAATTTGTGCAATCAACTTCGAATAGTCAGAATCTGACTTCTGGGCTTCCTGAATCCTTGTCTCCAAAGTAGACTGAATACTCATCTGAGCCAACTCCAAACCACTGGAGGAAATCACCTCTAACTGCAATCGCTCCATGTCACGTATCAGGAAGTCGTCACAAGTAAGCTGAATACCTGATAATCCAGAAGACTTTCTGCTCAGAGCATCCGCTGCCATATTTGCCTTCCAGGCTGATACTGGATAGTCAAATCGTAGTCCTTGATCAACTCAAGCCATCTTCTCTGCCTCAAATTCAGATCCTTCTGAGTAAAAATGTACTTCAGGCTCTTATGATCAGTAAAGATCTCACATCTGATGCCATACAGGTAATGACGCCAAATCTTCAAAGCAAAAACTACTGCAGCTAACTCCAAATCATGTGTCGGGTAATTCTGCTCATGTGGCTTTAACTGTCTAGAAGCATAAGAAATTACCTGACCATGCTGCATCAGGACACATCCCAGTCCTTTCAGTGAAGCATCACTGAACACCTGAAAACCTTCCGTACCTGACGGAAGTGCTAGTACCAGAGCTGAAGTCAGACAATCCTTCAATCGCTGAAAACTCGCCTCACACTCCGGTGTCCAAACAAAAGGTACTGACTTCTGAGTCAGTCTCGTCAGAGGCGTCGAAATCTGTGAAAATCCTTTCACAAATTTCCTATAATACCCGGCCATGCCCAAGAAACTACGCACCTCAAATACCATAGTCGGCCTTGGCCATTCAGCAACTGCCTGAATCTTCTGGGGATCTACAGAAATGCCTTCTCCGCTAATCACATGCCCCAGAAAAGAAATGCTCTTCAGCTAGAATTCACATTTTGAGAACTTGGCATACAGCTGATGCCTCCTCAAAGTCTCCAACACAATCCTCAAATGTTTGGCATGTTCATCCTCATATGCGGAA
Source organism: Dendrobium huoshanense (assembly GCA_016618105.1). Classification (NCBI taxonomy): domain Eukaryota; kingdom Viridiplantae; phylum Streptophyta; class Magnoliopsida; order Asparagales; family Orchidaceae; genus Dendrobium; species Dendrobium huoshanense. Next base: position 19,162,253 of record CM028356.1, read on the forward strand.
TATACCAGAATATCGTCAATGAAGACGATCACAAACTGATCCAAATACTCCCTGAATACTCGGTTCATCAAATCCATGAAAATCGCAGGCGCATTGGTTACCCCAAAAGGCATAACCAAAAACTCATAGTGCCCGTACCGAGTACTGAAAGCTGTCTTCACAACATCAACTTCCTTCACCTTCACCTGATAGTATCCGGACCTCAAATCAATCTTCGAAAATACTGAAGATCCGGAAAGCTGATCAAACAAGTCGTCAATCCGAGGCAAAGGATACTTGTTCTTGATCGTGACCTTGTTCAAATCTCTGTAATCAATACACATACGGAGTGTACCGTCCTTCTTCTTCACAAATAAAACAGGTGCTCCCCAGGGCGAAATACTAGGACGCACAAAACCTCTGTCAACCAAACTCCTGAAGCTGAACTTTCAACTCAGAAAGTTCTTTCGGTGCCATCCTATACGGAGCTTTCGATATCGGAGCGGTACCCGGAAAAATATCGATAGAGAACTCCACATCTCTATCCGGAGGTAAACCAACCAGCTCCTCAGGAAAAATATCAGCAAACTCCCGTACCACAGGGATCTCAGAAACAGAACCAACCTCTAGGTTCAGATCCCGCACCGAAGCCAAAAACACCGGACATCCCTTCTTCCACATCCTGCTTATCTCCAACACAGAAATCAGACTGGAGAGGACACCTCGTAATCCCTGAAATACAACTCTCTCTCCAGCCATAAGCAAACTCACTTGCTTCTTCAGACAGTCTATCTGGGCTTCATACTGACTCAGTCAATCCATGCCTAGAATCACATCATACGATGAAATCGGCAATCGAATCAAACTTGATTTCCACTTCTTGCCAGAAATCTCAATCTCACACAAACAAAACTGTCGAGCAATCAAAGGATTCCCAGCCGGTAAAATCACAGACAAAGAAACCGGTAAAACCATCGAATCCAAATGTAAAATCTCAAAACAGTGCTCGGACAGAAAAGAATGACTCGCTCCAGAGTCAAACAAAACACGACAGGGCTGATCAGAAATGTAAATCGTACTTGTCACAACATCGGGAGCATCTCGAGCCTCCTGCTGACTCAAGCTGTAAACTCGTGGCTGAACTGGAACAGGGGCTGAAGCAACAGAACTACTCTGCTCTCTCTGAACAGTAGGTGGTCTCCGTGGTGCAGAACTAGATCCACCACCTCTACCAGCAAATCCCTCAGGGCGTGGAGGAACCGTCCTCGGTCTTCCTGCTGCTGAACCAACAGGTCTGACGAAGCCCTCAGATCGCTGATCAAATCCCATCTGTGGACACTCTGCAATCCGATGTCCTGACTGACCACATCGGAAGCACAGACCAGCCATCATGTAGCACTGGCCAAAGTGTCGTCGTCCACAGTTCTGGCACACAGGTGCCGTACTGACTGATCCAGAACTCGTCGTACTAGTAGCAGTACCAGACGACCCTCCGCTCCTCCTGGAATCTCCAGATCCAGAACCAGAAACAAATCTCCTCTTTCCAGAGGAACCACTGCCAGAAGCCTCACCTCCAAATCTCTTCCTACTCGCAGTCCACCGCTGCTGAGTAGCCATCAGGTCGTTCTCTATCAGACGAGCTCGCTCCACAAGCTCAGAGAAATCAGTGATCCGGAACGGTATCAGGGGCTGCCTCAGGGTATCTCGCAATCCCCTCAAAAATCTGTAACACCTCTCAGCAGAAGTGCTAACCAGCTGCAGAGCGTACATGGCTAATGCAGTAAACTCAGCCTCGTACTGCATCACCGTCTTGCTCCCCTGAACAAGCCTCAGAAAATTCTCCTGCATCTGCTGTCGTGCAGAAGGGGGAACGAACCAATCTCGGAATACCTCAGTGAACTCTTCCCAGGTAATCAAAGAGTTCAGTCTGCCCTGAAATCTGGCTGCCTGCTGGCCTTCCCACCAGTGTTCAGCCTCTCCATCCAACAAAAAACTGCCAATGGAACCTTCCTATCTGACGGACACTGCATCCCGTCAAAGGTCTTCTCCAATCTCCTCAGCCATTCCTCAGCAGCTCTGGGCTCAACAGCGCCCTCAAACCTCGGAGGTTTTAATCTCAGAAACAACTGCAAATGTCTATCCAGGTCATCAGATCGGACAGTAGAAGCTCTACTCTGAGTCTCGCTCATCATCTGAGCAACGAGTGAAGCAAACTGAGAAAGCGTATCAGCACCGACCACTGGGGCTGTACTCCCCACTGGTGCTGCCTGATCGGCACTCTGCCCATCTGTCATGTCTGGGTCTGGCTGATCCATACAGAAAAATCCAAAAAATCCGGAAAACTATCACAAAAACAACACAATAAAAAGCCGAACAAACCAAAACTACCCCAGACAGACTCACTGATCACTTCCTAGAGCTCTGTTTTACAATCCAACCAGTTTCCAAAACCAGTGCTCTGATACCAAAAAGTTTGTCACGACCCGACCCGACCCGAGACGGATCCCGTTCGCACCAGGCCGCGACGGAGAAGCTAACCAGGATCTAGCTTTGAAATTTGGTTCAAAACTGAATCTTCCAAATATTTAACTCAAAAAGACAAACACAGACAGAGCTACTAAAACATCAAATGCAGCGGAACAAAAGATCTATCTGATTTCATTTTCCTCAAAACAATCATCTACAAATACAGTACATGGCTTTTAGACAGAAAGGAAGACAGAACAGAAAAGCCATGACTGTACAAAAATCAAAAGGTACAAAATAATACCTATACTGATCAGACTCTGAACTAATCCTGGACTTCCTTCCCTTTCCCAGAACCTGAAAACCACCAGAAAGCAAGGGTGAGCTCAACAGCTCAGTAAAGCAACAAACCTCCAATCAAAATCCTCAGAATCTCAAAACCAATACATCAGACAATTCTGTACAGAAATCAGAACGAAATCGGGCATATACCAAATCAAACAGAATTGTACGGAAACAGAAGTCATATCAAATCAGAAACAGAACAGATCAGATATATCAGATCAATAGAATCAGAATCGTACAAAATCAGAAGTTCAGATCATATCGGAACAGAACAAATCGTATCAGAATCATATCAGAATCAAAGATCAGATATTATGTAATTCATAGCTAAATTCCCTGACACTAACTGAATCTCGTAGGATTCAGGCCCCTTATGCCTCCCTTTGTGCTCACGGCACCAGAACAGATGTGCTTATAGCACCAGAATACATATATAGTGCTTATAGCACCTAAACAGATTTTCCTCGGATCCGGAACAGAACAGATATCAGATTTCATATTGAGCTCATTTCAGAATTCCCAGACACTAACTGAATCTCATAGGATCCAGGCCCCTTATAACTCCCTTTTTATAGCATATACAGATAGCATATCAAATCAGAAGATTTCCGGACAAAACAGAAATTACTCAAAAATCGGGCAGCACAACGGTAGTATACAGAATTTACACAATTTTCCTGAAAATCAAAATTCACCAAATTCGCACAGAATATAGATATCAACATTTCAGAATATTTATTTTACTGCACAGATAATTTCCAAGTTCATAGAAAAATCCAGTCGACTAAAAAACACAGTCGAATCAAAAATACCCGGACAAAAATCTTCAAAAAATAACCAAAATGTGCACACTCGGCACTTCAACAAAATACAGAAAGTTACGCGGTAAAAACTAAACCAGTCAGAAATTACAGACGAAAATCACGAACAAAACTTAATTCCGGACAGATAATACCGCCAAAAGCGACGGTTCTGAAAATTGAGAAAGTCGGATTGTGCCTTACCTCGCGTACAACAATTTCCTCAACTGTCACAACGGACGAAAACAGACCGGCGTCGCCCGAAAATCCACTTTTCCACTTTTTCCTTCGTTTTTCTCTCTCCTCAGCTTTTTCTCTCTCTTCAAAATATCTCATTTCTATATATATCCAGACTGATCGTCCTGGACGATCGCACTTCGTCCCGGACGAAGTGGCTCTGAACAAATTTCGTCCAGACGAATTTTACATATCGTCCCCGGCGACGGGTTCTCTAACTTATTTTCGTCCAGACGATCCTGATTTCGTCCAGACGAACCATACAGACAAACATGATTTTTTCTGCACAACCTGTACCGATCGTCCCGGACGATCCGACTTCGTCCGGACGAACCTGGAGCAAAACTGATATTACAGTATAAGCATTATCCTGTAATGTCAGAATAGTGGGAGCAGGATCATCATCATAAACGGCTGTAGTAGTATAAGTGAGTCTATTTATCACCTCAGCTTATCAGTCTGATGGTGGGCATAAAAAAAAAGTTGTTTAGACAAAAAATCCTATTTGCAAATTTAACCCGTGAAATTTTAAATTGGAGTGGGTTTAAAAAGTAATCAAAAAATAATTTAAAAAGGAACGGAATCGTCAAAACATTTGACGTATTTTAAATACCCCAAATGATTTGAAGTATTTTGAATTATTTGACGCATTGGATTTGAGAAAGAGAGATCGTAGAGAGTATGAGAGAGACAAATTGGAAGAATGAGAGTGATGAGAAGAGAGAGAGACTCAGAGGACGACAAGAATTAAGAGAGAGAGAGAGAGAGTAAGAGGAGGGATATAAAGAAAGAGAGAGAGAGTAAGAGGAGGGATATAAAGAAAGAGAGAGAGAGAAAGAGAGATAGAGCGTGGAAGAGAGAGAAGATGGGAAAGTATATTTTTATATAATAGTATACTTATTTTTTATATAAAATATTATTTTAATTTAATTTTTTATTAAATTAATATAGAAGAAATATTAACATTTTTTAACCTAATGAATATTATAACTGTTGCGTCCTGGAGTATTCGCGGCAGTAGAGAAATATATAGTTTAACGTCTTAACATTGTACGAAGATCCAGCACACAATCAGATGAGTGAGAGGGTGTAGCGTTCATAAGAGACACCAGAGTTTTTACGTGGAAACCCTTCCCATGGGGCCTGATCCAGTTCGAATGAATCCACTAGTATTTGCAGTCGATTACAAATGAGGCCCTTTCTTGGGAGAAGTACTTGGCTTTGATGATACAAATGTACATCATATAGAGCGCCTTACATGGTGAGAGTTACAATGTAGCATGTTTGTTTGGTCGGCATGATCATAGTCGATAGGATGGAGGTCGGAAAGACCGCGCGTTGTCATGTGATGGAGGTTGGGAGGACCATAGTAGGCTACGGATGTCCGAAGGATCGTAGTTGGCAGGAGACCGGGGTCAGAAAGACTGTTGTCTGTTGATGGAGGTTGAAAAGACCATAATAGACGACGGAGGTCCGAAGGACCATAGTTTGCAGGAAATCGGGGTCAGAAAGACTGTTGTTTGTTGATGGAGGTCGGAAGGACCATAGTAGGCGACGAAGGTAAGAAGGACCGTAGTTGGCAGGAGACTGGGGTCAGAAAGACCATTGTTTGGTGATGGAGGTCGAAAGGACTTTAGTAGACGACGGAGGTCTGAAGGACCGTAGTTGGTAGGAGACCAGTGTCAGAAAGACTGTTGTATGTTGATGGAGGTCGGAAGGATCATAGTAGGCGACGGAGATCAGAAGGACCGTAGTCAGCAGGAGACCGGGGTTAGAAAGACCGTTGTCTGGTGATGGAGGTCGGAAGAACCACAGTAGGCGACGAAGGTCTGAAGGAACGTAGTCGGCAGGAGACTAGGGGTCTGAAAGACCGTAGTTAAATGGCAGAACTTCGAGCCTCAGGTGATGGTCTGATGAAGGTGAGGGCCTTTAGCAAAGGTGAGGGCCTCTGACAAATGTGAGGGCCTCTGATGAAGGTGAGGGCCTCAAATGGTGGTCTGGCGAAGGTGAGGGCCTCTAGCGAAGGTGAGGGCCTTTGGTGAAGGTGAGGACCTCTGACGAATGTGAGGGCCTCTAACGAATGTGAGGGCCTCTAACGAAGGTGTGAGCCTCAGATGGTGGTCTGACGAAGGTGAGGGCCTCTGGTGAATGTGATGGCCTCATGTGGTGGTCCGGCGAGGCTTAGGCGGTGGTCCGGCGAGGCTCCAACGGTGGTCCGATGAGGGCGCGACGGTGGTCCGGCGAGAGTGAGGGTCTCAGGTGTAGTGGTCCGACGAGGTTTCAACAGTGGTCCGGCTATGCTCCGGCGGTGGTCCGGCGAAGCTCCTGCGGTGGTCCGGTGAGGTTTCGGCGGTGGTCGACGTGGAGCATCTTCCTTCTCTTCTTCCGTCTCTTCTCCTCTTCTCTTCTTGCTTCTCTTCTCCTCTTATCTTCTTGGTTCCTCCCCCTCTCAAGAGAAATGAGGGATCTATTTATAGATTTTCTGGAGTGGCATGACCTGTAAATAGGCAAGAGATCAGGTGTAAATGTGGAGTGTTTGGATGGATGACCAATATTGAATTCCTTGATCATGTGCCATTCGTCAAACATTTGAAGGCCTTAATGATGTCAAAATTTGGCGATCTTGGGCTCGTTGAATTTGTCTCGTCGAGCCGCTCGATTCGACTATAAGCACACTATATTTGAAAACCGTTTGCTAACCCAAATTGTGGTTCGAACCTTCCAACAGCACTTCGAGTACTTGATTTATACTCATTTGGGCTCGGATTGAGTTGAATTTGATGTCGCTGGGTTCATATTTCTGAGACGCTCAGTTTGACTGTAAGTTTGCTGAAATCGGATTTGAGATGGTCTCCAAATTAATTTTTGAAGTTTCCAACTTGATTTTGCATTGAGATTCGCTCCCGATTAAGATAATTTTTTGACGACGTATCAATAACTATTATATTTATTTTAAGAAATACAAATTTTAATTAAATTTAATATAAATATAATTTAAATTAATTGATTAACCATAATTATAATATTTAAATTTAATAGCTATAACAATAATTTTTTTCTATTTCAAATTAATTTCATAAAATAAAATAATTAAATATTTCAAATCAATTTAATAAATTAAATTACTAATATTTAAACAATATATTATATAAAAATATTTAAATAATGATACATAAAAATAAATATAATATTATATAAAAAATAGTCTCTCCCATCATCATCTCTCTCTCTCTCTCTTTCCCATCTCTCTCTTTCTTGTAATCTCTTCGATGTCTTTCTCTGAAGCTGAATGCGTCAACTCATTTAGCACATTTAAAATACGACAAATTTTTTGACAATTCTGCTACTTTTTAAATTATTCTCCAATTATGCTCTTTAATATATTATGCTTGACACCCCATCGAAATTTGCTTTGATTGAGCACGAATCTAGAGGCATATTCAATATGTAAACATTCAAAATTAAATTCGGTATCATCAGATTTCCAATTTCAGTAAACTTATAATCAAACTAAACGTCTCAAAGAGATGAACCTAACGACACCAAAGTCGGTCTAACTCATGCCCAAATGGTTTCAGATCGGGGGCCCGAACCACATTTGGAAAGATCAAAGCATTATTTGGATTACAAAATGATATCCAAATATGTCATGTTTATAGTCAAATTGAGTGACTCGGCAAAACGAATTCAACGAGCCCAATATTAATGAATTCTGATATCGTTAAGGCACTTAAACAGTTGAAAACCTCTTTATTATCAGAGAAATCAATACGTGACATCTGATGGTGCACTCTGAACCTGCCCCAGATCTTCTCTTTATTTACAGGTGTGCCACTCATGAAAATATATAAATAAACCACACTCTCTCTATATGAAGGAGATATTTTGCTAAAGATTGAAGATAGTTCTAAAGCCTTAAGAGCTCTAGCATGACTGCTCGGACGCTAACTATTGCTGGACTATAGCCCGAGAGTCGTCAGACCACCGCACGGCCCCCGAATGCCTCTGGACTTCTACCTGGCCATCGACCGTCGCTGGACTTCCATCCGGTAGTCGACCGCTTCCGGACTTCATGGTGAAAGTCGACCGCCTCCAGACATCTACCAAGCCACTGAGCGTCGTCGAACTTCCGTCAGACCTTTATCAGATCATTCTTTGTTAGCTGAACTTCTACACGGATGCCGCCGAACTTTCGTCCGATTGTCACCAGATTTTTGCCCAACTCTCCAAACTACTATAATTTGACTGTCTCTAAGTCAAGGGAAAGTTCAACCTTTGTAATTCACTCAAAATTAGTAGAACCTTTTCACCTGGACGAGGCCCCATCCCTCATGGTTTTTTCATCTTCGGGCTTTCCACGTAAAAAAATTGGGTGTTTTACTTCTGTCTCTGTTTGTGTGTTAGATATCCATGCATTGCTAAGAGCCTAAGATAAAAAATTTATTTACTTTACCGCCTCGAATATTCTAGCCTGTAACAATGCTAATTTAATTTGTAAACTTACTCCAATTTAAATTTTCACCTTTTTAACCCTTTCATCAAATAAGTCATCCAAAATGAAGAATTTACAAGAATGTCTTTTTGCAAAATATTAAAATTCAAAATAAAGTTTTAACTCTTTTTTTTGTCTTTTTTAATGATTTAAATGTGGCAAGTATAAATTAATAAATACATAATATTAATTTTTTAAAAATAAATAATTTAAAAATTTGAATAATAATTTTATAAATTATTAAATATTAAATATTATGCCGGTACCTTCTGAAAACAAATTTGGCAAATATGTTCTATAAGAACTTTAGCCAAAATTGCCACAGCATAAAGGTTGACAATATTTGTATGATCCATTTACGCACCGGAAAGCATGTCAATGAAGAATGATCGATGATCCCGATGATCTTTTGAACAAATCTTAATGTCATCACCAATAAAGCTCATGCATATTATTAATGTGAGTTTATCTTGATTAGTTCAAGAAGTAAAAAAAAATAAAAAATCTCCCTAAACAAGTCTGCGGTACATCTTAACTCGGCCAAATCGCCAGATAAAATCCTACTGTTCCATCTCGCTATTCTCCCACGGCGCCATTTATACGGCGTTGAGTTCTTCTCTCTCTAATGCCGCCGTCGCCGCCTCCGCCTGCCGATCGCCGGTTTCCATGGCTTCCCCTTCGTCCCTGATCGAAGATCCCTCTTCCCCCTCCCTCCAAAATGGTGCCGCAGCGGAGCGCCGCCTCCGCGAGGCTGAGGAGAGGCTGAAGGATGCCATCGAGGAGCTACAGCTCCACTACGCACGACGTGGCGGCGGCGGTAGAGGATCCGTAGAAGGAGAACCGCCGGAGTGCAACCATGCCAACGAGTCATGTGTGGCTCACGCCATCGGGAACCTTTGCCAGACCTTCTTGCTTTCCTATGGGGTTAGGGTTGGGATTGGCATCCTCCTCCGCGCCTTCAAACTCGCTCGCCGACGCTCTTATTCCTCTATCATTGATCTCAAGGTTTATCCTGTTTTCCGATCCTATTTTCTTAGTGGTTTTGCTTTATGCCTGGATTTGACGATCTTACTACAGCTTTAATAGTAAGAGTCTAATGTGCTTAATACTGCCATTTAGTGGTTGACTGCCATCGGAATTTAACTAGATGTATTCGTTTTTTAATTTGAACAATCCGTTAGCTCATGTACTTGTGTTGCCAATGCCAGCAACTTGTTTCTGAGAAGGACTTGATAGTGAGAGAGGAAGCATGCCGTATTGGTTTCCTTTTTGGTGGCTTTACTGGGTCCTATCACGCTCTACGTTGTTTCTTAAGAAAGTTCAGGAGGAAAGAAACGCCATTGAATGCGTAAGTTAACGAGTCACCTTTTTTTTTTTCCTTCAGTTGTGTTGGCAGCTCGTCTTAAATCCTTTTGTTTTTATCAAATATATGGTCAATGTTTGTTTCCTCATCCATATTCGTGACTTAGTTTAAGGCGTGATGGAGCAGAATCTTAGCAGGTTCTGTTGCTGGCTTGTCTATATTGGCGTTAGATGATTCAAGTAGGAGACGCACTCTTGCTTTATACCTTGCGGCTAGGCTTGCTCAGGTGAATATATGTTCGTGTTAATCCATGCTAAATTATCTTTATCCAATTCCTATACTTCTTTTTTATCACAACTCTATTTTGTAGTGCACATATAATTCTGCAAAGTCAAAGAATAAATTTCATCTTTGGGGAAGCCACTGGAAGCATGGAGATTCATTGCTCTTTTCTCTGGTCTCTGCTCAGGTGATAACATTTAAAACCTTATCTAGCTAATGCATTTTATAGTTTTTCTTTCTGTTTTTTATTTGCTTTTTTTTTTTTTTTGGGAAATGATTGAATTATTAACTTTGTAGATTTTTCTAATATGCTCTATCAACATGTTCATATCTCCTCTTCTGTGGATTTTTAATTGCAATTTTTTAATAAAATTGTAGGTCATGTACGCCTTTGTAATGCGGCCTGAGAGCTTGCCTAAGGCATATCAGGATTTTATTCAGAAGACAGGACCTGTTACAGAGTCTGTATATAAGGCTGTGAGAGACACTTGTAGAGGTTCTCCGGTGGATGTTATTTCTCTGTCTGCTTACCTGTCAAATATAAAGGGATCCAACAATTTAAACTTGACTGAATATCCTTCCATAATACCTTGCTCTATAATTCATCCCAACAGTGATTCTTGTATAGCTCATAATGCTGCAGCTGCATCATTAACTTTCAGGAAGACTTTTCCACTATACTTTTCACTGACATTTGTTCCATTTGTTGTTCTCCGTCTTCAAAAGGTATCTTATGATGTTGATATTAATTTATCTCTTAACTCATATTTTTAAGCCCTCAAAAAACTTTAGTACATTTTGTTTTTATTGACTCGAAATGGCTATTCCATCTGGATTGATATGAATCATCATCACATGAAGAACCATGCTTCTGTTGGTGAAACTGTCATCATGTCTCTATTATAATAAATGCATACATTCTGATGGTTTTATTTACATTCTCAAAGTTTGACATCTACCCTGGTTGCCTTGACTTTTGTCGCTTATATTGTATTTTAGCCATTATGTTAGTCAATTTCAGAGTCCTAGCTCAATGGTTTAATTCATTAAAGATTTCAAAAGTTTGCCTTGTGCTGTGAGTTATATGCCGCTGGGTTGAAAAAATGATGTTCTTTGTTTTCCCACCTTTAATTCGATAATGTAGGTATTTTCTTTCACAATTTAGATACTAGAAATGCACGTATTCTAAGTAATCATCTCACTCGAGCCTATTATTACCTTAAGGATCAGTTCAATAGTGAGAAATCTCATGAAGCTTCCCGCCAAACATGCAGCAATGGACAATCAATTAAGTATTACTACTTTCCTTAAATTTCTTTATGATTCTTTATTTACAATGTCTTTTAATATACTGTTATTGGTGACATTGACTCAATTTATCAAGTGGTCCAACCAACAACCAATGGTACATAACGTGCTGAGGATGTTATTGATCCCTTAATTGGTTTTATACTATAGGTAGAATATATCTTACAGTTCATATACTATTTGTACAATATTGGTCATTGAACGGAGTGGTAGAGGATTCATAAATCCCAGCCTGAACTGTATTTTTTTTTTTTTTTTTTGGGCAGGGGATGGGGGTAAATATTGAGGGCCACACTCAACTTCATTGGTGTGAGCCTGTGAGGGTATTATATTTTGGTGTACATGAAGATCAAAAGATGATGCTAGTAACCCAAAGAGACTAGCATAAAATTTTGAGATTATTAGCAATACAAGAAACTGATTGAGAATAAATAAACAACAATGTAACAAAAGTAGGCTCAACATTGGAATATGAAGAAAGAGATGTCGTTAGTCATGCAAATATATTTTTTAAACAGTCCATAATATGAAGGCAGTTCCACCAAAGCATCGGAGGTAAACATCTTTGTCATCACAGTCTTGATATCCCGTAACCTACTATCTCATCAAAGCAAATCTTTGTTGAAATAGAGCAAGGAGAAGCACATTCTAAATGTATTCTCTCCAAGTTCCAATAATTGAATAATATATAACATTTTAGCCCGCAATAATATACCTCCTAGAATTTAATAATGTTAGATGGAACCGAGCCAAACCATATAATAGTGGCCCATAAATTAAATTGCAATTCATAGGTATAGAGTAAACTCCAGTAAAGCTCCTTTCTCCTCATGACCAAAAACATTCCAAAAGCAAATAAAATAGAAGCAACACGGGAAGTCCAAGAAAATCAAAATATTGGGAAATCACCCAACAAGTAGGAGAAAAGAGCCAATTTAGAACAAGCATTAATTATAGTATAGATTCTTGATGCTTTCTGGTAAGTGAGTATTTAATTTTCACTTCTTACTCTTTAATCAAATGGAAAGATAGATTCTTGAGGTTAAGATCTCAAAGGTAGTTTGTTTATCAGAGAAAATTCGTCCATTTCTTTCCGTCCATAGACAAAAACAGTAATATAAGATGCCAGTAAAAATAATTTAGATGTAATTTTGCAATTAAAATCTTCAGCATGATAAAAAGCTTGGATAAAGGCTCACCCCAAATGAAAAAATTGCCGATCTGGAACACATCATTTGAAGACATTTAAATGCAATCAAAGAATAGTAAATAGATGGTTTTGTGTTATCTTGATAGAAAGTGCATATAGGATCCACAGAAAGAATTCTCAAAAGTAGGGGATCTTTTATTTTGAGCCCATTTTTGATGATTTTTGAAGCAAACATTGCATATTTGATGGCACACCCTTTGAACCAAATTAGTTTTTTGCAATCCATTTTTTTCTCAGCATAAAATAGTTTGGCTCAACATAAAACAGTTTAGGAAAGGAGGATGCATATGAAAAAATAGGTTTACCCAACCAGTTGCATAAAGTCGTGCTAGTGTTAACCCCAATCTTAAGAATATGTTGGAAGCACAAATTGTGGGCAGAGTTAGGGAAGGGGCCATATACCAACCACCATTTTAAATGAAATTGGTGATTTTAGAATGCTTCTCACAATTGAACCAGTTGAGGAAACTTATACCAAATAGCTTCTTAAGCAACTTATCATCAAGCTAGGGATCGTTGAAGAAGGAGAAGTATGCTTGGATGATAGTAGTGTGATCTCGGAAGAAACCAACCGGACTTCGAACACTTTGGATTTAAATTTGGAAGATCCTGATTTAGTCGTAACACCTACTGAGATGACTCCGAATAATTCTGATTTAATTTTGGATAAGTCTGATTTAGCTTTGGATAATTCTGAATTAATTTTGGATAATTCTGATGGCGACTTAAATAATCTCGAGTTGGAAGTAAGTCAATCGAATTTATCACCTGATTTAATTGAAACGGAACTCATGGATCTTAGGGTTACAACCAAACCTGAGTCTCTTTCGGAAGACAATACTTTGAGTCTGAAAGTTTTTGAGCCTGATTTGAACAATGAGCCCCCTCTTGTTTCATTAGAGTTTAACTTTAGAGCTGCTCAATTGGATTTATATTTGGCCGAGTGTGTCATTCCTGATTCATACATTTTGCCCGTTATAGCCTCGTCCTATCAGGATAAGGACCACTTCTATCCTAGTTGGATGAATTTGTTAGATGACACTACCCCCACTAGGAGACTGCTGCCGATCCTAACTGAAACCACCTATAGAAGTGCCCTGGTAGCTAAGAGTGTTTTCATTTCACCCCCTACCCCAGTTCCCTTAGACCGAACTCTTTAAAACCACTCTTTTTGGGACTTGTCCACTTTTCTAGCTATGTGTTCGTGTGTGTTTTGTAGTATGTTGTCTTCCAAATTTTCTTTGTTTAAAAGTTATGTGTGAATCCATATTTCATTCATCTTGCAGTCTCTTGCACCACCTCATGTTCATCTTATTGAGTCTTGAATTTTGGACATATGAATTCACATATCACATGCCGTATTTACATTATATCTGCATAACTTTCTTAAGAAAATTGCACGCTTAACTGAAGAGAGCAATAATAAGTATAAACTTCATGCTGATTCTGAACGACAATTTAAATCTATTAAGGTTGGTAACTTAGTAATGATGCGGATTCGTCCGTAAATCACATGCTAGAAGTGCGGGAACATTTAGAATAGTTAATAAACTCTATAACAACGCTTGCGTAGTGGATCTGTTTGCAGAGTTCAACATTCATTTCTTTTCTAATATAAAAGATTTAGTAGGCTTTGAAGGTCCGGAGTTAAACCCCAAATCCACTTCAAATTAAGCCTTGTGTGACCCCACCTTGAGAGAACCCAAGCCCACCCCCACTCCCAAACATTCCAAAAAATACCTATAGCAGAAGTGATTGACATGAGTCTGAATGATGACATTATTTCCACAAAGAGGGTGGACGAAAAAGATATGTGATAAGGTGGAGAGGTCAACCAAAGTTAGAGGATACGTGAATTGATCGAGAGGATTTACTAAGATCGGATCCAGATTCACTTACAGCTCTACGAGAGCCTTTGAGACACCTACTCGACGGAGTCGAGTTTTCTCCCCAGCCGGGGAGAATGATGAGGACATCTACATGAGTTCTAGCGCGAGGAGACATGCATGATCTGCAGCCATGATCTACTTTTGATTTTTATTACATTTGATGTATTTTGTTTTATGAGTATATTGTATTTCTTTCCATGTATGCCCTTACTTAAGGGCCTCGTCATGTGTTAGCCTTAGGGGCAATTTGGTCTTTGTATTTTTCTTTATTCCTTTGGCTATTTAAGGCCTTCTCCTCTTCATGAGAGGTTAATGAATGGATATTTGAATGAAAATTGTGTTTTGTTTCTACTTCTTCTTGCATGAGAGCTAGAGAAGGGATAGAGCTCAAGGGGAGCAAATTGCAAGGCCCACCAGTCGTTGGAAGAGTCCGCGGCTCGTGGTTAAATTCTTTTTATCTTATTTGTGCTTTCTTCATCCACATCCAACACCCAATTTTCACTCCGCTTATTCGAAATCCGAGCCCCAACTTCATCCCGCAGTAAATCCAAGGGAGCCAACCCGCCGGCCTTCCTCTTGGCCGCCGGCTACCTTCCGCCACCACCTCCTCCACAACCCCAACCGCCGGCCACCTTCCCCATTCCCCACTTAATCAAATTTTGAAAATTCAAATTTGATTGAGTTCCAAAATTTCCTAATTTGTCGAAAAAGCCAAATTAGGAAAGTTTTCAAATTCAAAACAATTTGAAATTCAAATTGAAAAGGATCTCATAATCTAGCTTCCTAATGCATACGTGCTAATTTATAAGGCTCATAAATTGCTCCCACACCTCTCCCTCTCTTGAAACCGCCGGCCCCATGAGGGTTTCTCCCCTCTTTGAATGCTTCATTAATTCTCCAATTAAAGCATTCATGGCCACCCATTTGAATTCAAATTTCAAAATAAATTTTCCCCTAATTTCATACAAATCCTGAAATTAATTTCAGGTTATGAAATAAAACCCTTTTCCTCCTTCATGAAACCGCCGGCCCCTCTCATGGCTCCCCCCATTAACTCCCCCCATTCAAGGCATTAATGCCTATGACTTGAAATTCAAAATTCAAGTCTTTTCCCTCCCAATTTAATCAAAACTGAAATTAAATGTCAGCTTTTGATTAATCTTCCCCACCCCTTTAATTCCTTCCAAATCCACTACTCCTAAGTAAAGAATTAATTCAAACACTTCCCCTCCTTGCTGGCCGAAATTCCCCGCATCTGTTGCTGATTTTTCCTTCCCAAATCCTTTTCCAAAGCTCCAGGAAAACTGCTGCCCAACATCTCAATTTGTTGTTTGGAAATTCCTGCAGCAGCCCACTGACGTCCAGCCATCCCGGGAGCAACAATTGCTGTCCAGATCTCAGGGACAGCCCTTCTTCCTGTCTAGAAGTTTCCCTGAGCTCAATAGGTTGCTATCCTGTTGACCACAGTAAACTAGGGTGCTGTCCAACCGTCCAGAACCAGTCCTAGCTGCTGTCCTGAGGAGATCTACTGTCGTCCAGCTGCCCGAAGAGGCTTCCATTGTTTTTGAGTAGTTCCAGAAGTTTGAAGGCTGCTGCCCCTTCATTCCAACCATCGTCATAGCTTCATAACTCCTTTTTTTTGGGTAAACTCTTCACTCACTCTCTATCTTCTAAGTTAACTCTACTCATGGTTATAATTTGATTCACAAAGCACATGTTTTATCGCCTCCGCTAAACCTAGTATTTGAATGAGTTGTGAGAGAGGCCCTTTATAATACTAATCTTATTGTTAGCATTGGAATTTCTTGTTGAAACCACTCATGTATGCAAAGTAAGACTTAGTTGACTATTTAATGATCTCAACTTCTCGGATGTGTTTAGACCTAAGCTATTTTATCACCTTAATGTTATCTTATCGTTTACATCAATAGAGGATTTTGCTTAACATTGCTCTCTAAAATTTACAAGTGCAAACTTCCTTAAGCAAGTTACTTTCGCATGGATTTTGTCTCACATCAAGGCCACTAGAAGAAGGGAAAAATCCTCCAAGCTTGCCATTAATGATAACATAAAAGTAAACATTAGAGGTGCAAGCAATGATCCAATTAATGAATTTAAAGGAAATCCATATTTGCATGGTCTATCATAGAAAAACCTTATGTTGACTTTGTCAAAAGCTTTTTTATTATTAATCAAAGCACAAAAATATTTGGGAGTATTTTCACGTTGAAGTCATGTAGGAGTTCATTAGCCAGAATGATGTTATCAACAATATCTATGTCATGATTGAAAGCATACTGGATAGGATGAATATGCTTCTGGAGAAGAGGTTGGAGTCTGTCCATAATGAGTTTGGTAGTGTCCTTATCAATAGTGATTGCATAGAGAAATCAGACTATATTCTTTTAAGTTTGAGCTTGACATTATAGAGTCTAATACAAAGAGCAAAGATGGATCTCCTGAGATAGGGATGTTCCATGCCTCATTAATAATGTTGAGAAAGTTGTGAGAACTGAGAAGCTAGTGGCGAGGAATTATTGGATTCTACTCCAATAATTCTTATACATGACTCCTTTGGAGAAGCTAGTGGTGGCCAAATGTGAGCAAAATTGGTGAATGATATGAATTGCAAGGATGAAAAACTTTGAAATGAGAAAAAGGATATTGATTTAACCATTACAAATTACAAAAGGCAGGCATTTGATTGTATTATTGAGATACTGATTGGACCAACTATAGGACAGACTAATATTTGATATCTCCAAAAGGCCATAATTAAATATGCATGTATTAAAATTAATGAGTTTACACAGTTGAAGAGGATGACCCGCTTTTTTCTCCTCATTATTCCGGATGCAATTGACATGTCCACAACTCAAGGTCCAAAGATAGTGGTTGAAAGCTCAAAGTCCCAAACTATTTTCCTTTCAGTTGCCCCATTCTCCGCATAAACAAAGGTAGCCAACATTTTTAGTAGATTGAGAGTATCTAAGCTGGCCATGAATTAACTGAAGATGGGCAATCCTTGCAAGCCTAGTTTGTTGATTAAGGCAATTTGCTCATCAGGAATCCTTAGCAAGAATTTGAAAATTTCTTTACTTTTCTTGTGTAGCAATTAATTTCAGAACACAGGTCTTTGTTGTTCTTTGGATATATGAAATTTTCAAGCTGTTGAATTTTTCCTGATTTTTTATTTGAAGATAAACATGCAATTTGTCTTTTAATTGCAAAAAAAAAAAATGATTGATTGGTTTCTATGGATTGTTTTCTAGTTTCTTAAGGCTCCTATGCAGACCAGTTGGATTGCTGTTCTTGGTGCTGTCCGCTCCACATCTTTTCTATCTGCTTTTGTTGCATTATTCCAGGTAAATTTTACTAATTCTCCATCGTGTATGTAGATCATTCAGCATGTTCTTGATGTATTCATGGATGATGGTAGGCTGTTATATGTTTGCACCGAAAGGTGGCAACTAAAGATCACAAACTTGTATATTGGATTGCTGGAGCATTTGCTGGACTCTCCGTGCTTCTTGAAAAGAAGGGTAGGAGATCTGAATTGGCATTGTATGTTCTTCCACGGGCTGGAGATTCTTTGTGGTATATCATAGTAAATCGCCACTTGCTACCTAATGTGAAGAATGCCGAGGTATAGTTGTTCTGCATAACACTTATATCTACACTTATAGCTGTTAATTATATCAACTGTGTTGAAGGATTGGAGACTTTAGATAAATCTGAATCTAACTACACTATGTAGTAGGGAACAGGGGGTATAAACATGCACCATCGAAAAGTATATAGGAATGGAACACATTCACCAAGGACACGTTATTTCTCTTTATTAATAAATTTGTAGTAAGTAGAAAAAGAATGTGCGTTGAAATATGAATTAATACAAAAAAAAAAAACTTATTATCATAATGTAAAGCACAAAGCTTTGAAAATATGCTACAGTGATTAAGACACTGGCATGAAGGGAGAAGTGAGACCTGTTTAAATTTCACTTTTCAGGATCGCCTAAGGCCCCATTTAAAACATTTTTTTTAGAATTGGTTTCGGTTGATTCCAATTGACATAGGGCCTTTTCAGGCTAAGTGGGATATAAATTAATTGGGCCCATTTAGTGCAGAACTTTGGCAGAAATGGGCCAAAATATTTGCCGAAATGATTAGGGCTAAGGTCAATAATTTATCATAAATCTATGTGGGAATGCAATCTCCAAGGCTTGATCATGGGTGACCAATAATACATGTTGGATATCTTCCTCTGATCTCAGAAGCAAATCATACTTAATCATGAATACAAATACGTCCTATAAAAATAGCATCGATTTTCTTAATGTTTCTAAATATTTAGGAGCCATTTTATTACGTGTTATTCTAATTTATAAGATACGGTTAAACTATTTGTATTAAAAACTCATTGAGTAATATGACTGGATTAAACCTTGTGCAGTGCAGCCAATACATATTTAGCCATTACGTGTGGGTAATTATTGAAATTATTTGGCTGTTCAGCTTATTATAGCATATGTAATGTGAAAATAAATAAATAAAAAGAATGATCTTTCAATTTATGAATTGAAGACATTTCTAAAGGTCTTTACACGCTCGGACTTCTGGACATCTTCTCAACCACACCATGTATATATTATACACAAATTATGCTACTCTTACTCAATTTTATAACTAATCAAACTTACATTTCTCCTCTCATCCTTCCTCCATATCATTCTCTATTGATTTTGTTCTCAGTTCTACTATATTTAAGTTAGAGCTTTACCATATGATAGGCATATTAGTTTATTTACTACTATTATTTGTCATAATTTGTTTAAAAGTTGAAACTTATGAACAATGTGATTTTAATTTACATATTAAAATATTGGCTTTTTTAAATATTGTATTCAATTGTGTTAGATCAAATATCTTGAATCTCCGTTAAATTAAAATTAATTGAGAATTTGAAATATATATATATATATATATATATATATATATATATATATATATATATATATATATATATATATATATATATATATATGAAAGCTGAAAAATGCAAATGATATAAATAGAAAAAAAAGAAAAACATAATTTATAAGAATGCTCCAGAATTCTCATGCAAATTGATTTTTTTATTTGGTTAATTATAATACTTATGCATTAGGCGTTAATAAGGAATTAGAAACCCGCTCGTATCGAGCGGGTTATTAAATTCGCTCGTTTGATTTTTTGGCATTCATGGTGAAGGCGCAGACAACTTCAGGATTGCTATAAAAAAAATGCTAGAGTTTTCCACAAAGCATTCGTCCATTTAATGTAGAATGGAGAACAAAGCATTTAGATTGGTCTGTGGTTCACCACGTTACCTTTGCCTGTCCGATCGAAGCACTTTCGTCATTGAAGGTCGTGGGGAAGCAGATGATGGTTCTTGATCAAGGAAGATCGTGGCACGACACCGTGAGCTGGGCCACCTGCAGGATGATGATGTGATTGCGATCGTGTGAGCTTTGTTGGGATTGAGGCAAGCTAGGGCCAAGACCGGGCTAGAGGATGTTTCTGCGCAGCTAGGAAAAGAACGTTCATGTCTGACGCATTGTTTCATGCGCCGAGGTAATTGTTCCGCTTTGGACGGTCTGAGAGTGTCGTTTCAGAACAAATTCGGCGGAGATGGCCGAAGTTCGGGTGTTTGGTTCGGTACTGTCAGAATGATGGTTATGCAGACAGGTTAGTTAACGAACCATGCATAAGCATTAGATGTGATATTTGTATAATGAAGCATGGCTCTTTGGGTTGTTGCACCAAGTTTTCTGTTGTGGCTGTTTTCAAATAAGTGATCAGTGTCTATGTTTATAACGGTGTCATGGGTTTTACTGTTTGCCAGCTATCAGTGGATCTTAGAATGGTTGACTTTCCTTATCCTTAGTTTGATTTTACTTCTTGACTTGAAATTTATGTACTCGAAAAAATAGAGCACCATTTCGAGAGGCATTAGAATAAATTTATAAAGATATAGTATTAGCTGTGTAAATCAAAAAGCATGCTCTATTCTCGAATCAAACATAGTTAAAATTATAAGACTTATTTGGTTTGACTTTTTTTTTAACATGCAATAAATTTCTGCCATCTTATCTATTAAGAGAGGCAGAGTGCAATTGATCCCTAATTGATTGGAGAAAATGGTGTTATCTTGGCTTAGTTCGCCAATGAAGAATTAGAAAATTATCATTCTATGAGTAGCCATTACAAACAAAATTTTCTTTAAGTTTGCATGAGTAAGAGTAGTGGTCACCATCGCTACTTGTGAGTAGTTCATTCCTGGCTGATCTTGATCACGTAGCAAAATTCTTCAAAAGATGCCTGGAGCATCTGGTTCGTTTGAAACAACAACATAAATATCAAAAAATCGGCCAATTGATTTATTGGGTATGCGGATAGATAAAGCTTAGTGGTATTAAATGTATGAGAATTTCAAGGGTATTATACTATAAAAGTATCATTCAGAAATAATTATAAATTTATAAATATGCAACTAAAGACTGTTTTATGGATCTGATTAATGGACAATAAAGAAGGATATGAATGCAAAGTTTATGAAAATATCTAAAATATTAAGGTCCATGTGATAAAATTAGGAATGATACCGAAGAAATGATCATATTAAAATAATTACGAGAGAATCATCTATCTAAATTGAGATGGTAAAAAATAAATTTAAGTGGTTTGTGCAAGTATAATGTAGGAAACATGCACTAATGATTATAATGACATAGATTACATGCACTGTTTTAGGGATAAAGAAAAAGGAGTGGATTACCATAATTTAAAGTTATGTGAGAATGCTCGAACAAATTAAACACTTTGTTGGAAACAAGGGGGAATAAGAATTCATGAAATTGGTTTGAAATAGTTCAGATATAACTAATGATGATTTTGGGCTAGGGTAGTTGATTATTAGCTATTCGTTTGGCTTATGGCATGCTAGTAGAGAGAGAGAAAGAGGGGGAAGTGGAGAGATAGAGAGAGAGTAGGGGACTTGGGGTCTTTCAATTCTCCCAAAACAAGTACTATGTCAAAATGTTGTATGGTGGTGATTAATCTGATGGTAAAAGCCTAAAATAGTGAGTGTTGGAAGCTTAAACACAATAACATATAAACTTGCTATCGTGAAAATTACCAATACAAACTTGAATGCTATATAAGCTTATAACTAAAATCCTTAAACTAAGCAAATTTTCGGGCATCTTGCAAGTCTTGATTGAATCATATTTTGAACTTGTCTCCAAGTTGTACGTGCTTCAAGCTAAGTTAGCTTATAACCTCGTACATAATTTTCATGATTAGTTAGTCTCTTGGATTGAAAACTCATTAGCACTATAAGCTTGCACTACGATAGAGTGAACCTGTATATCATCTAAAACTTAGGCTTTGTTTGGGACCGCTTTCGTGTATTGTTTTTTAAAACGGCTTTCTAGTACAAAATTTTCAAATTCAAAAAAATTTTATACTAGAAAGCTATTTTAGAAAGCAAGAAGAAAGCCGTCCCAAACGAAGCCTTAAATAAAGATTATCACATCTAGATTAGAAGTCTGAGATGGATCAAATATGTTGTTCTTGCCTTTTCAATACTGTGGCTGGTTTGCTGTGCCTTAAACTGGCTAGTTTGAGCTTATTTTGGTTCATTCCTTCTGATATAAAGAATGCACCAGTGTTAATGATTGAGTATTTAAAATATTGTTCAAGTTTTTTATTTAGTTAATTGAACGATCACAAATAAGTTTTAATTGAACCGAGCAACGAATAGCTCATTGAACATTTGGTTCGCTTGCCGACCTAGTTTGTTGTGCCTATTTTAAGCTTATTTTGGTTCATATGTTGTGATCCTTCCAGGTTGCTCTCTTTTGCATGTGTATGGGTGGAATAATGTATTTCTTAGAGCATGAACCAGAAACCATGGCTCCACTTCTCAGAGGTCTCATCCGTAGGTTTCTAGCAAGCAGAATCACCAATCCAAGCCCACCTTCCAAACGGAGTGCTTCGTATTCTTATTTGCAGACTCTTGGCTCAATCGACAACTCCAAACTTAAAGAGGTGGTGGAAAATGAAGCAACGATGTCGGCAAAATACAACCTTGAATCAATCCCTGGTTTATAGGTATTTCAATTTCTAATATTTCTGTAGCAAAATGGGTCTGGATTCATACTCTTTAATATCAAATTGAGCTGAAATTTAACAAAATAACTCACGCCGGATATTCTTAAATTGAATGTTGTATTAAACTTCATTATCAAATTTCTTCATCATATAATTTTTTAGTGATGCCTATGTATTGGTATTTTGAGGAGGTAAATGGGAAAATTACAGCAGGCTTCTGTAGTTGTCTTCAAAATATGCAATTTGGAATTTTTTTTGTTATTATCTATTGGTATTATTGCCTAAAATTTGAACTAATGCCTAAAATTTGAACTAATGCCTAAAATTTGAAGTCTTAAATTGCAATTTGTTATAGTTTGTGATAGTGAGAACAAGAATAAAAAAGTTCTGTTTGAATAAATAATTAATGTAAAGCTTTTTTTCTTGATTGTTTCAAAATTTATTTTTGGGCAGTACTTGATTCTGAAAATAATTGATACAAAATTTTGAATGTTAAAAATAGACAAATGTTAGTAATACCAAACGAAATTATGTCACTCAACTTTTTCAAGTTATAATCACAATTATAAAAGTTAAATAGTATACATTTGATATTACCTCTGTTATTTTGGGGGGAATTGTTAGAGTTGTAGCTTAAATATATCAACTAATATGAAAATCAGTTTCATCTTAAGCCCAACCAAGGGACTTTATACAGGAATTTTTATTAGGTCCGAACACCTACACTTAATGTAGCTCTACATCCAGACGTCAATAAAATATCGTCATGTGCTCTTACTCTTTACCGCGCGGCTCGGCGACCCGGACCGGAACCCAATATTACTATGTATTAGTTGATTTGTACAGACAAGGGTATTGCTAGGTTTTGCTCGGTAATGAGAAATATCATTATGTCAAAATCAATACCGAGCAATACCAAATCATACCGATCAATACCTCGATTTTGTTAAGTATTGCTCAGTATTGCTATGTATTACTCGATATTGCTCGGTATTGGTCTTGATAGAGCGATATTTCTTGTTATTGCCAAGCAATATCTAACAATACCGAGCAATACACAAACATAGCAATACCAGGTTTCCATTTCAAGTCGGGTCGTCCGGCCACGCAGTAAAGAGTAAAAGCACGTGGCAACATTTTATTGACATCCGGATATAAAGCTACGTCAGGTGTCCGAACCTAATAAAAATTCTTTATACATAAGCTATAGTTCAAGCTAAGACATACAAAAAGGAGATCCTACAAAAAGTTATTTTAAAAATAATAAAAAAGTCATTTCAAATATGGACTTCACATTATCCATTTTGAGGATTAAAGAAATAAAATAAAATCAGCTCATAAAATTTGTCGATAATAGCTACCCACTTAAGTTTGTCATAATAGGTACAACAGATTTGGTGGTAACTACTAAAAACTAAGATAATATACTTATTTTGAGTAATTTCGTCAATCTTTTCTTAAAACTAAGGGGGCAGCATTTCATCCAATCTGCATAATTATCATGAGTAAGAATAATTTTATCAAATAATATTAAATGATGCTCATTAATATCATAAAAATTGTATCATATACTAAACAAACAAACCATCCTACTTAAAAACAAACTGAAAAAAAAAAAAACAGTGGAAGGAATACCCACCATATGCAACAATATCATATATCGATAAGTTGAATTCATGCAAGCAAAATCCACAAGTCATTTTGCCAGATCAAAAAGAATAATCATATACCTGAAAAAGCTGATCCTACTTTAGAAGTGCGTTCTGGTCACAAAATAAGGCGTTCTCAGCAATTTTTGCACTTGTAGAGAGCAATCATTACTAAAAATTTTACATCAACGTTTCCTTGTGTTTGGCAATCATTATCAAGGAGACAGTGCTTAGATAGTTCATTAGCTAGCTATCCAGAGAATCCATATCTGTAACTTCCATAACCTCCAAGTCCTGTAGATCCATATCCACTGAGTGATGCTGCAGAGAGGGATGAAGAATAGCTAGACCCGCCAAAATGAGAGTACGATGACCTCAAACCTGTATCAGCACTTCCATAGCTGCTCGGCGCTGGGCCTTTATGCGCAGCGAGAAAATCCTGTAAAAAGAAAAAAAGCGTATATAATTCCTAGGATTTTAAGATGTGTGTTGGCACAGTATGGAGCAGGTTTATTTTCTTTTGGAATTTTTGTTTGGGACGGCTTTTTTTACTACTTAAAGCAGCTTTCTCGTTTAAAAGTTAAAAATTTTGTACTAAAAAGCTAAGTTAAGGTGACTTTCATATAATAGAGCAGCATTATGCAAACAAAGTTCATAAACTGGAATGTACAAGGGGAAAGGAATGATTATTATATTACCTGAATAATTTGTTGAGCCTTCTGAACTTCGGAAGCATTTCCTTTAATCTCAACAGTAATTTCATCAGGCACGCCTCTGGTTTCCTGAACAGTAAGAACTGCCCCACTAGTACGACGGATATATGCTATATTGTCCCCTCCAATACCAATGATGTCCTCTGCATAGGATAATGGTATTTGCATTGTCTGCGTCACCTGAAATCCAAAATAAATAACAGCCATGCAAACAAGTCAAAAAAAAAAAAAAAATGGAAAGAAGAGGAGCTTGATCAAGCCCGTCAAACAAGAGAAATCACTTGACTTCAAATTTAAGAATAACAACGTCTATAAGTGGGGGCATACGATGTTACATGCAGATTAAGTAAAAGTGAAAGAAGAACAAGAAGAATCCCCTTAGCCAGGGCAGAATCTGAATACCCTGTTGCAAAATATAAAAAAAGGTAAACTATAGGTTCGTCAACTATTGGATAGGTGACAATTAGGTTCTCTTAAAATTTCAGTATTAGAGATGACCTACGTCAAAGGTTTTATAAATAGTCTACATAATAGTCTTCGATTTAAAGAACCCAAAAAAAAGGAAAAAAATGTTTTTTAAGACCTTTAAGAACTTTATGGCGAAACCTCAAAAGTGATTCTAACCATATGAGCTGGTTGTTTGATAGTTTAAATGCCGATGTAAAACAACCGCAATTAATTTAGCAACATTTACAAGAGATTAGCGAAGGAAATGAACTACAAACCTTACTTCAAACCAAAAACCAAAAGTTAAATTTTTGTATCCATATACTTTAGTGTATATCAAATTTCACTCGAGGAAATTGGATGGAATTTGTACAATATCAAGCAACTGAAATTAAAAATAAAAGCCAATCCCAAATGTGGAAAAAAATAAAGAAAGACACTAAAAAATTATTCAAGTGCATTATTAAAAAAAATGCAACTGTATAACCAAGCTTAAACAAATTGCATTTCATTTTCTAACCTCTAATTATCATGGCCTAAAAAAAAAACAAAATAAACAAAAGAAGAACAATATAAAACAAAAACCTGAGTAACTAGAGCACCAGCAGTACGGCCCAGACCCATCCCAGATGATCTCAGCCCAGATAAAGCAGGATCTTGCCCATACAGTGAAAGATTACTGTGCGGAAACTGAGAATCAAACTGGTATTCATGATCAAGATATAAGGAATCTCGCTTGCCAATTCCAGTATGAGATGAATGCGTTAAGGCCTGCGTTTTCTCACCCCATGCTTCCGGTTCAGAATCTTGAGCAGCTGGCATTGTCAACTAAAAAATATGGGCATGTTTAGTAGCGTAACGCCAAACAGATATCATTTACCATGGCATATAGCATGGCAAGCTAAATAAAAGGGCATAGAAATATGCTTACAAATTTTTCAAACAAAGGTAGTACACTGTGATGAACTAAAAACTTCCGGAGATGCCCCACCACAGCCTCAAGTGCTTTTAATACCTTCTGATACTCACCAGTGATTTCTACGATTCGCTCACCCGCAGTTGCATAATGTGGGAGTTCGTCTAGTGAGAAATATTATAAACACACAATTAATTTTTTACAGACTAAAAAAACATTTTTTTTCAAATTCAAAGACCCCTTAAAAACATTATGAAATGATAGTATCAAGGAGATTGACTTGACAGCATTTAGAAATCTATATTAACATTTTCAAGAAATCACTTTTTTGTCTAATTTATCTCATCTATCATGTTAACAACTCATTATCATCTACGATAGACATTATTCATAAACACACAACAACAACATCAAGCCAAAATCCCACTACATGTAGTCGGCTGCATGAATCCTTTTTCTCCATTGCGCCCTGTTAAAAGTTAAATTCTCATTAAAATCCAATAAAGAAAGGTCATTTCTAATATTTTCTAAACAAGACTTTTTAGGTATACCTCTATCTTTCTTAACATAAGTCAAATCTAATATATCTACTTTCTTAACTGGGTCATCGGAAGGCCGCCGTTTTATGTGACCAAACCATCTAAGGCGACTCTCTCTAATCTTATCTTCCAATGGAGCTACTCCAATCTTTTCACGTATATGCTCATTTCGTATCTTGTCTCTAAGAGTAAAGCTACTCATACACCTGAGCATCCTCATCTCACAACAAGCTGAAGGAGGAAGAAGATTCCCATGGTAAAAGGAAGAATTTGTGGAAAGAAGAAGCAAGAACTTGTGGAAAGAAGAAGCAGGAGAGCCTATACCCTCAAAATCAAGCTACTAGTAAGATTTTGAAATATAGTGCTATATCCAGTAAATCAGCATCTGACAAAGCTATAAGAGGTTCGCATACCTCAAAAAAGATGGATTTGGAACACGTCCCACCTAAATTTTGTGTAAAAACAATGTACATTAGCCAAGCTAAAGATAGAGTTTATTAGTATGGTTCCATTTATCTTATTAAATGTTTTACGTGGAAATTATCATCCGCAGTAATATAGCCTGATCCTAAGAAAATCAGAAACATTATAGTTAACTATAAAGTATAAACAAAGAAAAAAAAAACTAAAAAACTGTACATTACAAAACTAAAATGTTCTGGGGCAGTAATGATCTTCATAAAAAGCAAACTGATATTGAACAAACCCTTAAGAGTTTAGGTAAAGACTGCATATAAAAGCAACAAATTTATAAATGAGCACGCACGAGCTGGGTCATAAACACAAAGATAATGCTTATGTGGATAGGTTTGTAAAAAAGGATCGAACTTACTACCAATGATGACACAATTTAAAAATAAAACAATTATATATACATGTTCAGCTTAGCTAAACAACCCAGTGTGGATAAATAATAAACATTGCCCTCATTCACCAAAATAATAATAATAATAATAATAATAAAAGCAATAAAAGATAAACCACCGTACAATGAAGCCATATTATTCTTACAATTAGATGGGCAGAAAACACAAACTGAAAAAAAAAAAACGTCATTTCTTGATGGTATCATTAGCTAAATACAAATTTATGTATATCTTCCGGATCTCTCCTAAACCCTAAACGAAAAACAATAAGAATGTGGATGCTATAGTTGTTTAAACATCAATTGCTATACTAAAAAAAAAAAAAAAAGACAGCCTCTAACGGTAGACAACTAGAAAAGTGATCCAAGTTTTCATAGCTAATTCTCCATAATAGTTCAAAAGAATATATTCAAGATACCTCCAGATAGGACTCGTATGGTTGCAGTAGTACCCTCCTGAATAGACTTGATCGTTGTGCCCTGCTTTCCAATTAAATTAAGAGCCTGTGAAGATGCCACCAATAACCCAATAGAAGCAGCAGCAGATGCCTGATCTGCCCCATCTCCTGCACCATCTGATATGTCATTGACTCGTTTAAATACTCGTAAGACTGCATCCATAGCAGGTGATATTTCGGCATCTTGTTCTTCTTTGGCAGATATTAGAACCTGAAATTAAGAAGAAAAGCTTCTTGAACGGTCCATACATGAAGTTGCTCTATTTCAACAGCTACTGTTCCGTTGATTATGTATTAAGAATAGCAGCTGAAGTGATGGAAAAATAAGAGTCATATTACGTCAAAACAAGTGTCAACTTAATTCTAACGGGAGCATGGCTACAGTATGTGGAATTTTCATGGCAAAACAGTCTACTGGCATTTTTATCAAATCCTCTGCAGTCCAAAAATTTTGAGAGGAAATGGTCAATCATTAGTTTGAGATTGGGCATGGTGTGCCGACTGTAATTTCTCGGAAAATCATATGGTATTTTTGACTGATCTCAAGCAATTTTTATGCCTAGCACAAAGCCAACTTCACCCATGTTTGTCATTTGAAATGTAGAAGACATAATACTAAGTGGCTCCATATCATTTCCAAATATTAAAAAGTTATCAACCAATAATGATATAATCACAAAGCTTATATTGAATTGTTTAACATACACAATGGTCCACTTGTATATAATGGCCTGATAAAATATATGATTCCATTAATTGGATGATTGTTTTAATCCATAGTCCATAAACTAAATTTGAGCTTACAAACTCAGCATCATTTCCCATGTCACAATGCCATCATGGAGAAAAAATGTCTTAATATCCATCTATAAAAACTCAAGGTCCAATCATGGTACTAAGGCTGGAATTAGAAGAATTGATGAAATCCTCACCATCGAGAAGAGTGCATGTTCATAGTCCACACCTTATTGTTGAATATAGCATGTTGATACATTGCACGTTTTATACGTGTCAACTATATCATCCACCCTATGCTCAATTTTTTGACAACTTGTTTCCAATAGGTTTTTGTCCAACGAAAGGATTGACCAAGTATCTTTATGGAGCTACTATCAACTTTTCATGAGTTTGTATGGAAAGTGATTCTTCATAATAAGCTAAGTCATCCAGATTAAAAGGAGACAAATAAGGGATTCAACCTCAACCAAAAACCAATGACATGAAATTATTGTACATTGACTTCTTCTCATAATAAGATCAATTTGAGTCATCAAATAATGAAATAATATCAATAAGAATGCGTCCCCTAATAAGAAGGTGTCTAATTATCATTTGTAATTTCAGGATGGGTATTGATAAATGATGGTAAAAATTATTCATAATCAATCAACTAAAATAAATTAAGATCCTCTTTTACTTCCCCCACACTTAACAAGAAATCCCCAAGAAATTAAACATCTAATGGTTTCAAATCAACCATAGCCTATTAAAGTGGAATCCATCGATTAAATATCCCTTTAAAATTTTCAAACTTATAAAGGCATGCTTAACTATCATTCGGTCTACTTTTTTCAAATTATGAAAAAATACCCTGAAAGTATCCAATAAATCCCCAATGACTTAAATTGTCTAAAATAGATTTCTGCTAAGTCCATAACCCATATAGAGTGAAGGGAACTTCACAATTAATTATGCAAGCACCAATAACAAGTGTGTATCTCTTGACTATACTGGGAGTTTGGTTGTGTTAATTTCTTCTCTCAACTATGTTATGGTGCATAAGAAATTGCCACTTGTCAATATGATCCCATTTCCTCACATAATTATCTGAATTGATTAAACAAATAGTATTAACCACAATATATGTGCAAAACCCTTTAAATCATTATTAGTATGATCCTTTGCTTTAGCTAGTACTTCAAATAAAAAGCACTTCAAACAATCTAATGACTCATTTTTGAGAGAAAACAATTTACATAATTATATAGAGAATAATCATCAATAAATATTTAAAAATATATAATTTTAAGGCGAGCCCACACATTCAAAGGCCTATATCTATCAAATGAATAATATTCAAAGATTTTGAGCTTTTAAAGCCTTACCATAGAGCTTTCAACATGCTTTATCAGCTAGTTCAGCTCACATGCAAGGAGGTCGAGCCTAACGAATGGGATTAATAAGTCTACTCAAGCAAATCTAGCCTTCCACTTTTGACCAATATCACCCAGATTACTGTCATTTTACATTATCCAAATTAATGCCGACAAACATAAATTCAAAGGCAATTGAAATAAAATTACAATCCAAAATTAACTTGAATAATTCATAGACAGAATTATCAATAAATGTAATGAAAGAAACAATGTTATAACAAACCCAAATACTAATGGGCCTATAGATGTCAAACTGAACACACTACAAAGAGTTTTGAACCCTTAAGGCATTACCAAAAGGTTTTCAAAATGCTTTATCAACTAGAGACAACTAACATGTAAGTGGTCAGCCCTATAGCCAGTAGGTCCAATGATCTTAAACTAATTAATCTAATCATCCCCTTCTGATCAATATCACCTAATCTAGAATTTCAATATAAACAATCTGAATTATTGAATTCAATCATGCATTAAAGGTAATGGAAATAAAATTATCATTCAAAATAAATTTGAAATAATTCATCTGCTAAAATATCATGTCCACATAAAATTTCATCTAAATAAAATTCTAACTACTTATTTTTCAACATAAAAGAAAAACCAAATTCTGCAAATGTACTAAATAAAAATAAATTACATTGTGCATCAAGATTGTCTGGAAGTAAACCCAAAACTAACTTATTTAAGGATCTTATATTTTATGACTACAAAAACTTACTACTCGTCTATCAAAAAATTGCCTACAACATTGAATGTTTCAAAAAGTTAAAATTTCAATGTCAAAGCCTGCAACCTGGTAGATGTGGTTTTCCCAAAAATCATTTTATCTAGTTCCACATTTCATATAGCAAAGTCCTCAAACTAGCTAACAACATCATTATCCATGCTAATAATCATTATAAAGCTCGTGCACTAATTTTTTGTATTCCATTTGCGCCCTCTCCTTATCACGACAATATTGGGTTGTCTGTCCTTCTCAATACTCTACGAAGGCAAGAGTCAAAGTGTCTAAAACTTCAAGCTCATTAAAATGATTTGACTATTCAGATAACAAACATCACAACTTGCGCCACAAGCTTTTCACCATAGATAAGGTGATGTAGGCAAGTCGTACCCCCCCCCCCCCCCATGCAGCCACATGATGCTTCGGTTCCCCCTTGGGTGATGAAAAAAAGCTTTGCTTTTCCCCCTGATGGTTCGTTTTTCCCCCTTGACAGCTGCCCTTTTCGGTTTCCCCTTTATCAGTCATTTAATGCATCGGTTTTCCCCCACTTTTGGGGCTGTTTTGATGCTTTGGTTTCCTCATGGCGGCTGCCCCTTCGATTTTAATTTTACATCAGATTTTGAGGAGTTTTTATGGCTATTTTGAGATGTGCATTAACTCCCTATATGTATTGTTCTTTCCCTTTATTTTCTCTCCTATAAAAGGGTTGTTTGTGGTAGTTTTAGATATGTTATGGATATGATAATTTGTGGAATGTAAAACCTGCGGGTTTTTTAACTTGCGAGCTAGCCTCCTTTTCTCTTCCCCTCGATTATTTCGTCTCGGTCTTCTAACCCCTTCTTCTCTATCCACATTTCCCGACCCAACTGTATTTTTCTTCTCTTTGCAAGATAGTTGCGTTGTGTATTGTCCTAATATAATTTGAGGAGGCTTCTAAGAGTAGTTAGACGCCTAGTTGTGCATATTTAGTGTGTTTTCTCATTTTGAAGGAAGAAAAATCGTTTTATTATGCAATCATAGTTTGTGTTCGTGTGTAATTTTTTTGGTTGCATCATAAGGTCAATAATCAAGCTTTTGATACCAGTTTTATCAATGTTAAATTGCACATAATAGATAATCTAGATTGCACAGATGCAACTAAACATATATTTATTTAAAATCCAATACTTTTTCATGCAACTTCGGATCAAAAATTTATTGTTCTCATAATCATCACCCAAGTATACAATTTCAAATATCAAAATTTAGATGAATCAAGAAACATCTAATAAAAAAATATAATTTGGAAATCCACTAAAGGCAACTTAAAAAACGTGCATAAAAAAAGATATTTATTCAATCATTATTACCAAAATGAGATAAAGATTGGGAAAAAGAGGATGATCCATAGATCAAGTATACGTTTCAAATAAGCTTTGATACCATTGTAGAAGAATTAAACGCGTCACAAAAAAGAAACATGGATCAAATAGAAAGGTTTCCCCATCAATCTCGTCTACTTTGATTCACACTTGATCCTCAAACTATAATTTAATGGAATGTAACTACAAGTGCAACCCATGTTTGTTCACACTCTAAACCCGAAGGCTCTTAGAAGGTGACAAATGAATGGAGAAATGGAACTTCATTATTAAGACTTTTAGACAAAATCCCCCTACATAGAGAAACATTTGGACACAAAATCCATATTTTATAATGTTGAACTAAGTATTTGTTTGGGACAATTTTTTCACTGCTACGCTATTCAGACCGCAACCACATTTCTATTTGTCTGCTGCTATCTCACTATCTTCTATAATTTTTGCGTTGGAAAGCTACTTTTTCAACTAGAGTTGCTAATGTGTGGTAGTTGCTCGATTATATATATATATATATATATATATATATATATATATAATACCCTCAAGAGCTTTCAAAAGAGTAATTTTCCCACAACAACTTAACAACCACCTTTACAAAACCATGCACTCATCCCAAACATACCTTATGTAATCTTTCTTAATAAAAGGGGGATTTAGCCTAGAACCAAACTGTGTAGAAGAAATAACAGTTTAAACCAAGTCTGTATTAAATCTAAAACTAACATGCCTATCTTTATCTAAAATGGCGCCGCAGAACCTCTAAGAAACTGTACCAATGATACATCCAAATAATTTGCGTCTTCAGTGAGCACTCATCCCGAAATCTCATGCAAATCATTTCAAGCGCAGGGGTAAAACACTAATCTCATACATTGACACCAGAAAAACAGGAAATAGAAAAAAGAAACTAACGGATAAAAAATATAAACGCAAATGTGGCTCAATAAAGTTATCAAGAAGCATAAACAAAGAAATCAACGAAAACCCTAGAACTTGGAAAAATGGGCATTGACGACATAAAAGAACACTTACAATGCGTTCGTTGGTACCGATGATCCCTTCGAGTACGCGAACGCGAGCGCGCGTCTCCTCACATATTTTCTTGATGTGCTCCCCCTTCCGTCCAATGATGCTTCCAACCTTCATAAGCGGCACGACGAGCCGGAAGACACTCTCCCCGGGCCATCCTGGCCATTTCTTCACTTCCTCTGACGCTGCAGACTCGAAATCGGCGGCGTTACTTTGTTCTACATTCGAGGGCGCCTCCTCTTCGGCCTCCAACCCCTCTTCCTCGCTTTCGAGAGGCTGCGATGATGGAGAGTCGCTCTTGTTGTCCGATAGAGACGCGGAAATGTCGCCAGAGATGCCCGTCGTGGTTGCCGCCATGGAGGAGAAGGTTTAGGGTTTTGAGAATAGCGAGAGGTTTAGAAGAGTTGAAGAGGTGAGCAAGGGACTGTAATAAACAACGGAATGGATGAAATTTCGCTCGTGCGCTGCGTATACGCCGAGGGCTTCGGATTATTATTAATAGTTCACATGTACACTAATAATATTTTAAATTTAAATAATATTAAAAACTTTAAATATTATTTAATTAATTCAAAATTTATTATAAAGATATTAAATAAAGAAATGTTATTTGGATACTAAAAATAAATAATAAAAAAATAAATATATAATTCAATAAAAAATACCAAATTTTTAAATAATTTTAAGAGCTATAAATTTTTTTAAACATTGTATATAAATGAAATAAAAAATAAACAAAATCAAATCTTATTCATCTAAATATTAGATGTTATATTTATATAATCTCAAGAATTTTATTCAATGATAATTAATTTATAAGATGAAGCTTTGGTTACTTGCGAGGTAATGAAGCAATGGTGTTGATGATGATTGTGTCGGGGGCTATGGCTCTCAACTGTTTATATTAATTTTAAAAAATGCTCAAAATATTTCAAAATTATTTTTAGTATTTTTTAAAAGAATTTATTTATTTTAAATAAATAAAAAAATTAAATAGTTAAAAAACACATCAAATAAGTTTTGTTTTTAGAAGTGATCCCATATAGGTCATTTGCAAATGCAATATAATTAATAAACAAATTATTAGTACAACAATCAAGAGTATAAATTGATATTTTGTGCACATCTATGATCATAAATAAAGTTACATGCTACTTTATTCTTTGCATAATCTATCATATAAAAGATTTATCATCTTAATAAAAAAAAATATAATTTTTATGACATTGTTTTTAAATAATATGATCTTTATTATAATTG
This sequence comes from Dendrobium huoshanense, assembly GCA_016618105.1. Classification (NCBI taxonomy): domain Eukaryota; kingdom Viridiplantae; phylum Streptophyta; class Magnoliopsida; order Asparagales; family Orchidaceae; genus Dendrobium; species Dendrobium huoshanense. Next base: position 19,196,837 of record CM028356.1, read on the forward strand.
ATAAGCATATTTGAAATGCAAGTTTATACCTACTGTTATATTCGAACAACTTTATTCAGCTTGCAAACAACACTTATGATAGTTATATGTATGAAATCTAAATAATTATGAAAAATTATTTAAAACTCTATCAATCTCTAGACTGTGTGGTTGCGGGAGCAGAGCAAGTGTGGAAGCGAGTGCGAGAGGGATAGTTATGGGCGTCGGGGTGACCCAAGTTAGTTTCAGGTTGATATTGAGTTTTTATGTTGACTTGAACTCAACCCGAAATTAAAAAATAATTGTGAAAAATGATTTAAAACTCTATCAATCTCTAGACTGTGTGGTTACGGGAGCAGAGCAAGTGCGGAAGCAAGTGCGAGAGGGATAGCTTTGGGCGTGGGTGTGACCCAAGTTAGTTTGAGGTTGATATTGGGTTTTAGGTTTACTTGAACCCAACCCGAAATTAAAAATGGGTCAAAATTTGAAACATGAACTCGAGTCATTTGCAAACCATGTTGATCTGAACCTGGAATTTTTCGGGTGGGGTCTGATTTTAGGTCGGTTCAAATGTTGACACCACAATCTATTATATATACAAAATTACACGATGAAAGTTTGCTAAAAATCAAAACATCGCAATTTTTGCAAGTTCTGACTAAATAAAATTTATAAAATCATTAAAATCAAAGGTAAAGTAATTATAGCTTACCTCGAGACGAGCAAATTTCCGAACTGGACCGACAAGCAAAATTATGACTCGTTTTAATTATAGCTTAACTTGATGGGTTCTAATAGTGGAATAAGATATTTTATAATAATAATAATTATATATATATATATATATATATATATATATATATATATATATATATATATATATATATATGGAGACACACACACAATACGTCATCATAAAATTATCTTGACCGGGCACGAATCTTGAGGCAAAAATCAAGTTGGAAACTTCAAAAATTAAATCTATGATCATCTGAACTCCAATTTCAGCAAACTTACAGTCGAACTGATCGTCTCGGAAATATGAAACCAACGAAACCAAATTCAACTCAACCCAAGCCCAAATAGATCTGAATTGAATATCTGAAGCGCTGTTGGAAGGTTCGAATCACAATTTGAGTTACTAAATGGTTTCCAAACATAATGATCTTATAGTCGAATCGAGCGGCTCAACGAGACAAATCCAACGAGCCCAAGATCGCCAAATTCCGACATCATTAAGACCTTCGAATGTCTGATGAACGATCCACGATAAAAGGATTCAATACCGGCAATCCATTCAAACCACTCCTGATATACCCCTCATTTCTCTTAAGAGGAGGAGGCTCCAAGCAAGAGAAGAGAAGAAGGATAGGATGGAAGAAACTCCTCATCGACCACCGCCAGAATTCCGCCTGGCCTCCAAGTGACGCTGGAATTCCGTCCGACCTCCAAGTGACGCCGAAATTCTGCCTGACTTCCACGGGACACCGGAATTCTGCCTGACTTCCACGGGACGCTAGAATTATATCTGACTTTCATGGGGCGTTGAAATTTTTCTTAAGTAATGACAAAGTTCCCCCCTGACGCTGGAACTCTAGCCAAGTGACATCGGAGTTATCCTCAGCCACCAACAGATGTCAGACTTCTACCCGACTCCTGACCTTCACTCATCTTCAAGTTTCTACCCGATGTCGAACTTCTACCGGTTATCAGACTTTCATTGGACATCTATCTGAAGATGGGTTTCTTTCCATTATTGGACTTCTACCTGACGTCGTCCTTCTGACATTCGTCGTCAGACAACAGTCATTCCGACCTCCGTCGCCAGCCGACTACGGTCCTTCTGACTTACGTCACTCACCGACTAAAGTCCTTCCGACCTCTCTCGCCAGCTGACTACGGTCCTTCTGACTTACGTCGCTCACGGACTATAGCCTTTCCGACCTCCATCGCCAGCCGACTACGGCCCTCCTGACTTACGTCGCCCGCAGACTACAGTTCTTCTAACCTCCATCATCAGACTATGGTCCACCCAACCAAACGAGCACGTCAATAGTGACTCTTTATATTCACATCATGTAATGTACTCTATAAAATGTACATCAAGCTAAGGTCTTCTCCCAAGGAAGGGCCTCAATTGTAATCAACAGCTATACTAGTGGATTCATTCAAACTGGGCTAGGCCCCTTGATTTTTCCCCCTTTTTAGGGGTTTCCACGTAAAAATCTTGGTGTCTCATAAATGCTAGACTCTCTGACTCTAATTATTATAAACAAATATTCATAAAATAACACTACATATGTAATAGCACATAATTTAACACATGCAAATAATATTTTTTAAGGAATCATTATATGTCTAATTTGAAAATTGTTTTCATCATAAGATAGATTTTATTGTATTTCAATTATAACAATAATTTCACAATTTTTTGACACTGGTGTAAATTCTTAAGAAATTGACATTTGTCAGCAGAAGTGACAATTTTGGAACCAACAAGTATACGTTTTGCAAATCGATTTCACAAGTATTTTTTAAATAAATTGGGTTATTTATGGATAATTTTCTATATTTTTTGAAGCCTCAAAATAATTTATTTAAATGTTATACTAAAAATTATTTAAAATATATAATTATAAATTATTATATTATTATATTATTATTTAATACAAAAATCTTAATCCATTAAATGAATTTTTCAAATGCCATTTATTCCTCTTCCCATTCATTTTTGACTAAACCCAAACAGAAAACTAAAATTAGAGAGAAATTAGAGGAGAGAAAATAGAACTCGGGATTGTAGAGTGATTTTTGCTACTCAGTCATGTTGGGCGATTTGCTCGTCTAATTGTAACGAACCATTATCCTATTTTGAATTTTAATAATTTGATTTTTTTTTTTTTTTTGATATTTTTTTGAACAAATTTGTATTTCCGTTACCGAAAAATAAGAATAATTTTATATTGAAAAAACTTTCTCAGCATAACTTTTGATATGTGATAATAGATCTTGTCAATATAAATTTTTTGTCATGAATATATTGAATTTTCACTGATTAACTTGTAAGTTATGATTTTTTTTTTAAGATAAATGCATAGTAGATAAATTTGGTAGATTTTTTTATATTTTATGAATTACAACATTTTATATATGATATTGATAAAAATCTAGCATTTGTATATAAGTGAGGCTAGATGAAAGGTTGGTTGTTAACATGAAAGATGATGATCGATACCAATTGGTCGGCAATTGGACCTAATTAAGACTGATGCTCAACTAAGCAACAATTGGGGTAGACCGATACCAATTGGTTGCTAGTTGGGTCTAATTAAGACTGATACACAAGTGAGCAATAATTGGGGTTGACCGATACCAATTAATTGACAGTTGGGCTTGATTAAAATTGATACCCAATTGAGCAATAATTTGGGTGAAAAAAAAAGATATTATATTCATTATTGCATTTACATAATAATACATGTTAATTGATTTATAATATAATTAAAATTATACTGACATCAATATTAATATAATATATTATAACATACTAAAATGATTTATTTGATGATAGTATGCTTTATCATATGACTTATAGTTTGATAGATCTCTTTTGATTTCATTGATCACATATATTTTATTATTGAATTTTGAGATCTTTATTATTCATATTAATTGATTATTGATATTAACTATAAATGAAACATACATATTAATTCTTTTGACTTGCATTGAAAATACTGATAGAGTTTTGGTTACATGTTGGATTTTCAGCTCATTATATGAATTTTAATGATTTTAGGATAAGAAAATGTTCAGGATCATGAGCGTAACACTAATAATGATCTTCAGGTTCTTTAGATTTTGTTCTATAATTTTTTTATTCTTTTGTAGTCAAGAGCCTATGATCGATTAGTGATTGTAGTAATCTTATGGCTAATGTAAATAACATTTTAGTGAATGAATAGTAAAAATATTTTGATGTATATGATTTTAATTGCCTTCATTGATAATTATTTATATTGATGATTTATAGAAGCTCTAATATATTTTAAAATGACAAAGACAATTCTTTCAAATTTGATCTTTGAGCATTACAATATGTTTAAAATTTTTTGGTGAAATCAATTTGCAAAGTAGACACCTAATGGCCCAGAAACCACTTTGTACCGACATGTGTCAGTTTTCTACACTGTCCATAAATTTAAGAGAAAATTGTCATAATTAAATCACAATAATATTTATATTATGACAAAGACGGTTTGCAAGTTAGGCTTATAATGACTCCTAAAAAGTATCTGTCTGACTCAAAATATGGACTATTACAATCAGGGGCGGATCCAGCTTCTATTTTTAGGGTGGGCAAAAAAAAAAAAATTGTGAGAGATGGGCAAATATGCTTAGGATTGATAAAAGTAGGGCAAAAAAATTTTTTTAGGGGGGGCAAAATGCCCAAAATACCCAAAATATTTCAAAATCTCCCCTCTAAATATTTAAAATTTTTTTTTTGAGGGTGGGCATTTGCCCACCCTAAGCCAAGGGTGGATCCGCCCATGATTACAATCACTATCAAAGTCTACGCTCATTTTCGCCACAAATGACAATGCTCGTCATCTCCAATAATGTCAACAATAGTCATCATTGACAACTCTTACACCCTCAAGGCTCCTACCTTTTATCATGCAAATAATCCGCCAAAATTCCCGTCTACTATATTATATTAATTCTTCACCAATTATGAGAAAATGCACCATTTGTAACGACTTACACTAGTTAAATCATTTCAACTATGTGAAACCCCGTTGTTTTTTTCCGTATGACTTTTCAATATTAAAAGTCTTTAGTATCATATGACCTGATCATAACTTAACTCTCTTTGTGCTTATAAAAATTTTGTACAATACTAAAATGATAAGCCCTCTCGCCATCGCTGCCAATATGCCATCGCTGCCAATATCCCATAGATGATTAGCTGTCTGTGAGTCATTAACATGAAAATATGATAAAAAATGAATGATGCAATAAGCCATTGGTAGGATGGAAAAGCAAGGAGGAAGAAGCCATCAAAGCACATTCGGTTGTTTGCATTATGAGCAAACCTCACATGGCTCTTTAACTTCATTCATTTATTTCCATTTTCCTAAGCTACATATTAAGAAAACACACCAAAATTTTCTCTCTCACCCACCGCTGCTTAGCTCGGTTGGTGGACGTATTCGGGTGCATGGGAACTCCTCATACCGAGTTCGATTCCCTCGGGCGGCAGTCGCCTCTTAAGTGGGGGCCGTTAAAGCGCTGGTTGCGGGTACAACATAGGCGTGGGTGGCCCGGTAGGTCTGCCGGGGTTTACGGACTGCCTAGCGCCCTGACAAAGCCCGGGTGGCAGCGAACGGTTCCTCGTAAAAAAAAAAATCTCTCTCTATGCATCTTAGAGAGAGAGAGAGAGACTTATTACTTGCATGACATGATTTAAATATACATTTATTATTGCATATATTGAATCTTGATGCGCACATTAAAAAGTTGGAACACTGGTGATATTATTCTTCCAGATATCCTGGCCCCTTGCATGTGCTGAATTACCAGTACTTGTCAATTGAATGCAAAGAAAAAAGAAATCCTAAATGATTGAGAATTAGGAACTTCATAACAAATTTAGGATAGTTTTGGAAGTGCGGCAATTTTTAATAAAGATAATTATTAGAGAGAAAATAATTTTTATTAAATGCTAATATTGAAAGCAGATTCATAGGAAAAAAAATTATTGCAAGCAATGAAATAGCAGCGGTTAAACAAAAATTATGTTTGTAATCGAAAAAATAAACTAGTAAGAAAAATGTCTCAAACAAAACCGTAGAGCTTATCTGAGGCAGCTATAACTTTTTTTATAAAAGTGATTGTAAAATTACATTGGAAAAAATAGCTTTTTCAAAGTTGCTTATTTTTAACTCAAAAATTTATTGAAAGCAGTAAAAAAATAGTAGCCAAACAAAAATAATGGTTACAGACTAAAAAATAAAGCACTAAGAATTGTCCCAAATGAAGCTTTAATTTAATATTATCAAAGCATAAAAAAAAATCTGTTATGTATGGTGATAATGGGTTGAGTTCTAATATGCCCACTTTAATTATTCTCTAAACAATTTTTTATTTTTGGATCAAGCCAAATTTGAATGAACTGTTAATGATTTGTTTGAACTGATTTGGTCGAGCCAATTGCTTTGCTTCTTGTTTCTAAATACATATTGATGCTTTTTCGTAATATTAATGTATAAAAAGTGAAAGATATAAAAGAATGCGTCAGGGCCTGCCTATTCATGTTAGCTGGTTCACTCAATATTGAAACAAAGGGGCCAAAAAAGCTTACACAAACAGCCGGCAGAAAGAGATTCACAGCCACTCTGAACCAGCAAACCTTCGTCTCGCCCAACTACCGATGCAAATAAAATAAAATAAAATGTAAGGATGTTATGATTAGAAAATAATAATAATAATAGGCTTTAAAGCCATTATAATTATTCTGATATGAATGCAATGTATAAATAATTTATATAACACAAATAAAAAAATTCAAAATTTTAATGTCTATTTTTAATAAAAAATTGATTAGAATGCAACAACAACAGCATGAAGCTTTTATCACACTATGTGGGGTCGGCTACATAAATTCTTTTTCTCCATTGTGTTTTCTTAAGATTCAATTTTTCATTTAAATATAATAAAATAAGATTATTTCTAATATTTTATAACCAAATCTTTTTGGGTCTACCTCTAACTCTTTTAAAAAAGATCAAATCTAATACATCTACTCTCATTGCCGATTCATCAGAAGGCTGATGTTTTATTTGACCAAACCATCAAAAGTGACTCTCTCTAATCCTATCTGCCATTAGAGCCACTCTATCCTTTTCACGTATATGCTCGTTTGACATTTTATCTCTAAAAATGAAGTCACTCGTCCACCTGAGCATTCTCATCTCTGCAACACTTAATTATATGTTTCTCTTTTAATTTGATCAGAATATTATTTCATAATTTTTTTATTATAATTTTCTTTAAAATGTTCCTCCAAATTTTTTTTACCACAATCAAATGGATTATAAACGGCCTTAATATCACAACCTATCAGTATTTTACTTGTGCTGTTCTTAGGCCTAATAAAGAGTGTTTTATGTTCAAATTTTGTTTGAATATATATTTTTTATTTTAACTACAAAAAAGATACTTCATATATAGAGATACATCGCAGAAAAATATGTGGAAGAAGATTTTGCTTTATTTTTCTATGAAGCTGGTTTTCTACATTAAAATTTAGTTACTTTAAATTGATTAAAATTTGAGCTATCACCGTACAAATTTCAAATTTTAATTTAATCACTTTTACCAGCCCTATTCCCTCTCTCACTTGAGATGAACATTCCTTAATCTCCTCAACACTCTATTAACCAAGATTAAGATTTCGTTTGAGACGAATTTCTTTCTGTTTTTTAAATCAGTTTTTTAGTTCAAAAATTAAATCCGTCCCAAAAAGCTACTTTAAGAAACAACTTTAAAATTTTTGAACTAAAAATTTATTTTAAAAAGTTGTAAGAAATCCGTCCCAAACAAAGCCTAAATTTAGGGCTAAGCTAACAAATGAAAGCATCTCATGATTCAACGAACTGTAGCTTACAGAGGTAACCATCATAAAATAGCAGATTAATATAGAAGAGGCTCAAATAAAATCATTCTTCACATTCACCATTCACCATTCACCATTCACCATTCACCAGCCTAACTATTCTCATACCTAAACAAGTCTTCTATCTGCATTCATCTATGAACAAAAAAGACCCAGGTCTCACACAATGAGTTGCTTCTGCTTGCAGCTGCTACTGGTTTCTTCTTCTGTAACAAAGCAATGCACACTGGAAGGAATCTGAGGGTTAGCCATTTTCATCTCTCTCTCAAGGATTGAGCAGTAAGAGCTGAACTCGACCGGTGTCACATTGAGATCGAATCGCAAACCGAATAAGAAATTGATCTCTAAGTGGTTCATCTCAGCCAGACTGATCCCTCCCACCTTAGCAAAATATGCATTGTTGTAGCATCTATAACCAATAAAATTAAGAAACATAATCACTAAATATCCCTAAAATGATCTCTTTATAATGCAAATGACTTCTTAATTTTATTTCATTTGAAGATATTTGTAGTTAAGGAGGAGCATCAATGGCACCTAACATGTAAGTAGCATGTAACAAGTGGGCCAAATGCTACTTTCTTTTAAAATTCTCTTACTTGATGACCTCAATGATTAGTTATGAAGTGTTATCATGATAATTACAGGATTAACTTTTCTTTTATTTTTCTTCTTATTGTGAATGGACCATTAACAGAAATGGATGACAATGCATGGGTGGGGTTGCCACTTGCAAGCCATGATTATTACGGTTCTTTGAAGGAAGGAAACAAATATATGATTTTTATTTAGTAAGTTTTTTTCTCAATTCAGCTCTAATGGTATGAGAATTTAGAGAAACGATTTTCTTATAAACAATAAGTTTTTTTTTTTTTTTGGGAAAAGTTAAGTAGGAATCACACAATAGTTGTCAAGTTGGACAGTTAAGAAAGAAGGAGCCCATGAAAGGTACTCAGCAAGCACTAGACAGCAAAAACTCTGCTGTATGCAGTGTGCTTCTCAGCTGGATTGTTACAGCTAAGAAAATTTTATTGGAGAAGACAAAGAAGCTTGCATAGAAATTGTAGATACCAAATATAGCTAGAAACCCTTAGAAATTCCACCTAAAAACTAAAAACAAGAGTATGAAAAAGAAACAAAGCGAAATCTCACTTTCTAAATCACAAAAAAACCTCTTTTGAATATCAAATTCTAAACAAAAAAAAAAAACTGTAAAAGAGAATAGAAAACTGAAACAGAGCTCACCTGTCATCCATGAACTTAACAGCAGTAAGAACCGCAGTGATAAGGAAGCGATGAACATTAAAAGAGTCGACAGAAATTGAGGGATGAAGGAGGAGGAAACGATCAAGGTAGATGTAAGCAACCACAAAGCAGGAGGTACTGCAATGAGCAAATAGAAAGATGCGTTCCAGATAGCAAGGGATGGAGATTTCTGGTTTCTCAAGGCCGAAGAAGGCGGAAATCGCGCTTGCTGGAGAGTAATGATGAAGGCCGGTGGCAGTCAGATCATCGTTCCAGTTGGCAACGCGCTCGAGGAGAGAGGAGAGGATGGAGATAACGCGAGGGAAGCCATTGTGGTCTTTGGTTATCAGGAAGGCTTCTGCCATTGTTGCTGGCCCGACTGCTTTAAGTGTGGAGCAGGGAAGAAGGAAAACAGGGAAGGAACAGGGGAAGCTCCTCTGTTTTATAGCTGGATGGAAGACAGAAGATATTATATAACTTGAATTGTAGTTCTGTACCGTATATTTATTTATTATTCTTATCATATCGGTTCTACAGTAGAAAAGTTATTGAAGGGTATAGCTTCCCTGTGTTAAAACTATTTTCTTAACAACTACTATGAATTTTTATTTAAGGTACGCAAACTAAATTTGCAATAATACCAATAGGAATATTTCAATAACCTGACTTATTAATAGGATTAGATATTATTCACAATAAATTTGAATCTAATAATTAAGTTTTTTTTATTATTGTTAGGTTCATTTTGATTATAAATTTATTAAAATTGAGATTAAATAATCCTAAATTTAATTTCAATGATTTCTAAATCAAATACGAAGTCAATATTTATTTCTTAAGAAAACCTAAATTTAACCTGATTTTAAAGAAGTACATATATATAAACAATTCATTTTGATATGTTAGTTGGGAGCTATGACTATGAACTAAGAGATCTTGAATTTGAGTGCTACTTATGATAATATTCTTTTCGCGAGAGGAAAAACTTCATCAAGTTGGACTTCTTTTTCTCTCATGAGAGAGAGATTTATTCATTTTAGTAGAGATTTAATCATCGATATATGAAGAATAAAAAAAAAAAAATTTAATTTCATTTTATTGACATATTTCACAAAGAAATTGTTTTAAATATGAATAATAATTCCCAAGGTTGTGAAAATTGGACCGGACAACGAACCGGAAGAGGGAGAGGTTCACGGTTTGACCGGTCGAACCGGGGTCGAACCGGATGACGTAATAAATAATAATATTATTAAAAATAAATAAAATTAAAATCATATAATATAAGTATATGAGCATTTAATAATATTTATAAAATTTTATACATATAAATATATTTAAGAATAATATATTTATAAGAATAATACTTAATATAATATATAAATTTATAATAAAAAAATGTATGATCACTAATATAATATAAATAATTAAATATATGATCATTTAATAATATTTATAAATTTAAATAAATAAATAAATAAATAAATAAATATATATATATATATATATCATTTAAAAATAATATATTTATAATTAAATATGTTTATACAAATAATATTTAATATAATATACTAATTTATAATATTAATATTTTATAATATAAGTATTATAATATATATTATAGCAAATTTATAATACATATTATCTAAATTTATAACCCAACTAAGAAAAAAATTGAAGCCCAAATAAGTCCAAATTCACATTCTAAACTACTCATGCAAGTTTTTTAGTCCCACATCATAGGGGAAGTTTGAGGATGTTTCCTTGAACCCTATATAAGGTGAGAAGTACACTCCTCTTACAAAATAATTTGTGTGAGATATTTAAAATAACTTGCATGTATTATGATGAAATTAATCATCATATTTGATAAAATTATTTTTTAAAAGTTTAAAAAAATTTAGTAAACTAAAATATATTTTTAAAATTTTAATTAAAACAAAATAAAATGTTTTTATGAACCTGCCGGTTCTTTCCAAACCGGACCAGTTCAACGGTTCACCGGTTGAACCGCCGGTTCAATCCGGTTTGATCCGGTTCGATGCAGAGCCGATTTTGAAGCCTGACCGGACCGGCCACAAGACCGGTTCACGGTTGAACCGGCCGGTCCGGTCTGATTTTCAAAACAGTGATAATTCCTTAAACATGAACTATTATATATCAGAAATCATCTCTATCATATCAACAAACTCTATCTGAATTCATATTGTATGTTCCTCAATTTTTAGGCTTCTTAAGAAGCTTTTGTTAGCGCACCTAATAGCTTCTCTTGCTTATCTGATCAGTCGGCTAAGTTATCCACTAATACCTGAAATCACAGCCACTACTCTCTGTACAGAGAATCACTCACCGTTGATTTACTGTAGCTAAACTGATCTCCGCTGCTGGTTCTTAACGATCTCTGTCATCGTCTTTATTTATAAAGCTTGGCACTGTAGCTATGGTGATATGAAATGAACCATGAGTTTCATGGCTATACTTGCTTCTTCAATCTTTCCTATTTCTCTTTGTTCTGTCTAACGATTTCTGCAGGTTTATCAAAAGCTTTGATCATCAGTTCGCTTCAGTTTTTTAGTATAAATTTTTTAGTTTTTAACTAACATATAGGCTTATAACTTTATGGAGCAATGAAAAAACAGTCTCAAATGAAACCTTAGAAGGATCCCAAGCCTCTGCATCCTCCCTGTCCTGCGAGCCGCTCCTGTGCTCCCTTCCTCTTGTCCAAACCTGGCGACTGGTTGCTCACGTACACAAGCCAATCGATCCAACATGCTCTCTGTTTCCTGAAGGAAACTCCTCCAATCCTGGTTCCAGCTGAGTTCGCCTCCACTTAGGCAACATAAACCCTCTACTCAGCCCAATATTCCCCTAAATTTCTCCCTCACGTGAAGCTTCAGTTGTCGAGTGGTCGAACCACTGCTGAACCCAAATCACCCAACAACCATCTTTCTACATGAATATTATTTTTAAAATAATAATTATTGTTATTAGTATTAATATTACTATTATCCTTAATATTATTATTATTATTATTAAGTAAAAAAAAAGGCAAAGAAAGGAGAAGTAAAAAAAAAGTAAGAAAAAGAACAAGAAAAGAAGAAAATTAAAAAAAAAAAAAAAAAAAAGAGAAGAAAAAAATATTTGCATTTTGTGATCTTCGTCTCCGTTGCCTCAATCTCGTCATCGCCGCCACTTCGCTCAGGTATAAATGGCTCATAACCTTAAAAACTCCAAATCTCGCTCGCGGCGTGCCAGGGGACCACCCATACATGCTCTTCGTAGCGTGGTGGGAGGGAGCTCGATTCAGCGCTTGCGGCTAGGCGGGTAGGCCTTGTACACACTCTTCGTAGCATGACGAGAACAACCCTAAGTACCCGTACATGTGTTGCCATGCATGTGGGTAAAAAATTGTGCTTTTCAAACATGTGGCTTGAAGACCCATGCACTCTCTTCGTAACGCGGTGGGATTAAAAAAACCCACGACTGCAATGTCACCCAACACCCACCATACACACTTTTTATAGCGTGGTGAGAAGGCCCAGCTCCCAAAATTTTTTCCCTAAACGGAGAGATGCTATAAGACTGCTGAAATTCGAACTGAACATAGGACCTGGATTTGAATCAAATGAAAAGAGGCTTAAAGTAAAATGAACACCATGGAACCAAACTTAAGTCAAACGACATGGAACATCACTTTAAATTAACAAACACATGATCACAATGAAAATTCAAACATTATAAAGCAAGTTCATTTAAATGAATGTCAACGAGTAATACATAAAATAAGTGTTGAACAAAATCCCAAACATGATTTGCTTGTAATTATTGACCTCATTATTCGAGGTCAATTTCCCCGATTCAATCTTTAGCGCATAGGTCTTCATAACTTAGTGTAGACGCTACTCATAGAATTTCTCTTAGGTGGATACCCATTAACGTAGCGGTGACTCAACTTCCTGATTTAGCTTAAATCGACACTACTCTAAACAAAATTGATTCGACCATGAATTTAATGTAACTATATAAGCTTGTACTTGATTCAAATTGTTTTGCGTCAGTTACTCCTCGACCATCGTCGGAGTTCTTTCCGCCGCTTGAATACGTCGAAATTCTGCCGGATATTCGGGAGACGCCGGAGTTCTGCATAACTTTGTAACTGAATTTCAATTCAGAAGAAACTCTTTGTAATCTGATCGTCCTAACTTGTGAGACGAATCTGCCTCTGTACTTCAAACAAACACTAGTGGAATTACTTCAACTGGGCGCGACCCCGTGGTTTTTGCCCTTTTCAGGGTTTCCCACGTAAAAATACTGGTTTATATTTTCCTTTCCTGTTTGTGTGTTAAATATTCGTACAACGCTAAGACGAAAGTATTTTAACTCTATCGCCTCGTGTATTCTAGCCCGCAACAAAATAGTTATTTTAAATTATCAATTATATTCTAAATTAATCCCTGAATCATTCTTAAGCTTTTGAATTACAAATCAACTCTCGATTTTATCTTTAAATCATGATTAATCTGAACTGTCAATTTGAATGGGAATACATTTGAGTAAGGCACCTTTAGGACCGGTTGAGCCAAACCATGCATTAGAGGAGGTTAGGGCCGGTTCATACACGACCCCGTCTCCTCTGCAAATCGCGAACTACCCTCCCTCTCAGCTCGCAAGAACCCAGGCGAAATCGCCATCATCCCGTGGCCCCTCTTCCATCCAGTTCGCGAACTACCACCGATCTCTCGGCAGTTCGCTCCCCTCCAGGTGATACGCACGAACACCCCCACTCTCTCTCTCTCTCTCTCTCTCTCTCTCTCTCTCTCTCTCTCTCTCTCTCTCTCTCTCTCTCTCTCTCTCTCTCTCTCTCTCTCTCGCACTCTCTCAAGTCCGGAAATCCCCTCCAAGCCTACATCCATCGCTCTTTCCCCGTTGGCGTGAGAAGCCCCAGTCGAACCCTCCGATTCCAGGGAGGCGGAATCCTCCATTCGCACACCTCCATGCCGCACCTCCCTCTCGCGGGTCTCCGACACCGATCGCTAGCCCTAGCCGCAGACCTCCACCTCGTCTCTGTAATACCACGATCTGCTCCAGAATCGTCCAGGACGATCTGGATCGTCCTGGGACGATCAGTGGATGTTCAGCTCTAGATTTTGCCCAGTTTTGCTCCAGGTGATTTTCTGTATGTATCGTCCAGGCCGATCGGGGACATCGGCCAGGCCGATTGACACTGTTCATAAGGATCGGCCGTGCAATCGCCCTGGAGTATCGGCCAGGACTATGTGGTTTGGTCTGATCGTCCAGGACGATCTGGACGATCGGCCAGGCTGATCTGAAGAGGATTTAAGGGAAATCAGTCGTTTTGAAGAGAGAGAAAATCAAAAAAATAAAAATATCTGAATTACTGTTCTGAGGAGAGAGAAAAAGAGACTTTTGGAAAAGTTGATTTCGGGAAGACGCGGAGTCGTTTTCGATCGAAGTGACTGTTGAGGAATTTGCTGTACACGAGGTAAGGCACATTCCGTCTTTCTAAATTTTCAGTTCCGTCGCGGTTGGCGGTATTTTATGTCCGGATTTCGTTTTCGTTACGGTTTTTCGTCCGTATCTTTTGATTGGTTCAGTTTTTACCGCGTAAGTTTCTGTATATTGTTGACGTGCCGAGTGTGCACATTTTGGTTATTTTCCGAAGATTTTTGTCCGGGTATTTTTGATTCGGCGATGTTTTTCGTAGACTACAATTTTCTGTGAAATTGTAAATGCTCAGTGCAGTAGAATAAATGTTCTGGAATATGATTATCTATATTCTGTGCGAATTCGGTAAATTTTCTTTGCAGGAAATTTTGTGTAAATTCTGTATACTGCCGTTGTGCTGCCCGATTTTTTGGGTAATTTCTGATTTGTTCGGATTTCTTCTGAATTGAAATGCTATGTGTATAAGCTATAAAAAAGGAGCTATAAGGGGCCTGGATCCTATGAGATTCAGTTAGTGTCTGGGGAAATTTAGATGAGCTCAAGTTGGAGAAATATTTGTTATATTCCGAATCCGTGAATTCTATTATTCTGGTGCCGTGAGCACATTTAGCTTAGCTATTAATTATTCAGCGAATTTCTGGTGCCGTGAGCACAAGGGAGACATAAGGGTCAGAATCCGTAATGACTCTGTTCAGTTTAGTTTAGCTATTAATTAAATATTTGATATCCGCTATTATCTGATTCTGATTTCTGTATGATTCTGACTCTGTTGATTTATTCTGTTCTGTGATTATTCTGTTCTGTGATCTGATCTGTACGATTCTGTTTCTGCTTTGATATCTGTCCGTATAAGTTCTGATTTCCGATTCTGTTCCGATTTCTGATCTGATTTCTGTCTGATGAGTTTGGTTTTGGTTTCTGAGAATTTAGATTGGTGGTTTGTTGCTTTGCTGAGCTGTTGAGCTCACCCTTGCTTTCTGGTGGTTTTCAGGTTCTGGGAAAGGCAAGGAAGTTCAGGATTAGTTCAGAGTTTGATCAGTATAGGTACTTTTGTACTTTTGATTTTTGTACAGTCATGGCTTTCCTGTTCTGTCTTTCTTTCTGTTGAAAGCCATGTACTGTTCTGTAGATGATTATTTTGAGGAAATGAAAAGATAGATGTTTTGTTCCGCTGCATTTGATGTTTTTAGTAGCTCTGTTGTTCTGTGTGTGTCTGTTGAGTTAAGTATTTGGAAGATCAGTTCAGTAACCTAATCCAAAGCCAGATCCTGGATAAGAATGAACAGCTCCGTCGCGATCCGGCTCGGGCGGGATCCGTCCCCGTCGGGTCGGGTCGTGACAAGCTTTTGTGGTATCAGAGCACTGGTTTTGGAAACTGGTTGGATTGTAAACCAGAGCTCTAGGAAGTGATCAGTGAGTCTGTCTGGGAGGTAGTTTTGGGTCGTTTGGCTTTTTATTGTGTTATTTTGTGTTGTTTTTGTGATAGTTTTCCGGATTTTCTGGATTTTTCTGTATGGATCAGCCATACCCAGACATGACAGACGGTCAGAGTGCCGATCAGGCAGCACCAGTGGGGAGTACAGCCCCAGTGGTCGGTGCTGACACACTTTCACAGTTTGCGTCACTTGTTGCTCAGATGATGAGCGAGACTCAGAGCAGAGCTTCTACTGTTAGATCTGAGGACATTGATCGACACCTGCAGTTATTTTTGAGGTTGAAGCCTCAGAGATTTGAGGGCGCTGTTGAGCCCAGAGCAGCCGAGGAGTGGCTGAGGCGATTAGAGAAGACTTTTGATGGGATGCAGTGTCCTGCAGACAGGAAGGTTCCGTTAGCTGTTTTTCTGTTGGACGGAGAGGCTGAGCACTGGTGGGATGGCCAGCAGGCAGCCAGATTTCAGGGTAGACTGAACTCTTTGATCACTTGGGAAGAGTTCACTGAAGTATTCCGAGACTGGTTTGTTCCCCCTTCTGCACGACAGCAGATGCAGGAGAGTTTTCTGAGGCTGGTTCAGGGGAGCAAGACGGTGATGCAGTACGAGGCTGAGTTTACTGCATTAGCCAGGTACGCTCCGCACCTGGTCAGCACTTCTGCTGAGAGGTGCTACAGATTTCTGAGAGGCTTACGAGACACTTTGAGGCAGCCTTTGATACCGTTCAGGATCACTGATTTCTCTGAGCTTGTGGAGCGAGCTCGTCTGATTGAGAATGACATGACGGCTACTCAGCAGCGGTGGACTGCGAGTAGGAAGAGATTTGGAGGTGATACATCTGGCAGTGGTTCCTCTGGAAAGAGGAGATTTGTTTATGGTTCTGAATCTGGAGATTCCAGAAGGAGCGGAGGATCGTCTGGTACTGCTACCAGTACGACTAGTTCTGGATCTGTCAGTTCGGCACCTGTGTGCCAGAGTTGTGGACGGCGACACCATGGCCAGTGCTACCGGATAGCTGGTCTTTGTTTCAGATGTGGTCAGCCGGGACATAGGATTGCAGAATGTCCACAGATGGGATTTGAGCAGCGATCTGAGGGCTTCGTCAGACCTATTGGTTCAGGAGCAGGAAGACCGAGGACTGTTCCTCCTCGTCCTGAGGGATTTACTGGTAGAGGTGGTGGTTCTAGTTATGCACCACGGAGACCACCTACGATTCAGAGGGAACAGAGTAGTTCTGTTGCTTCAGCTCCTGTTCCAGTTCAGCCACGAGTTTACAATCTGAGTCAGCAGGAGGCTCGTGATGCTCCGGATGTTGTGACATGTACGGTTTACATTTCTGATCAGCCCTGTCGTGTTTTGTTTGACTCTGGAGCGAGTCATTCTTTTCTGTCCGAGCACTGTTTTGAGATTTTACATTTGGATTCGATGGTTTTACTGGTTTCTTTGTCTGTGATTTTACCGGCTGGGAATCCATTGATTGCTCGACAGTTTTGTTTTTGTGAGATCGAGATTTTTGGCAAGAAGTGGAAATCGAGTTTGATTCGATTGCCGATTTCTTCGTATGATGTGATTCTGGGCATGGATTGGCTGAGTCAGTATGAGGCTCAGATAGACTGTCTGAAGAAGCAAGTGAGTTTGCTTGTGTCTGGAGAGAGAGTTGTATTTCAGGGATTACGAGGTGTTCTCTCCAGTCTGATTTCTGCATTGGAGGTGAGCAGAATGTGGAAGAAGGGATGCCCAGTATTTTTGGCTTCGGTGCGGGATCTGAACCTGGAGGTTGGTTCTGTTTCTGAGATCCCAGTGGTACGGGAGTTTGCCGATGTTTTTCCTGAGGAGTTGGTTGGTTTACCTCCGGATAGAGATGTGGAGTTCTCTATCGATGTTTTTCCGGGTACCGCTCCGATATCGAAAGCTCCGTACAGGATGGCACCGAAAGAACTTTCTGAGTTGAAAGTTCAGCTTCAGGAGTTAGTTGAGAGAGGTTTTGTGCGTCCTAGTGTTTCGCCTTGGGGAGCACCTATTTTGTTTGTAAAGAAGAAGGACGGTACACTCCGTATGTGTATTGATTACAGAGATTTGAACAAGGTTACGATCAAGAACAAGTATCATTTGCCTCGGATTGATGACTTGTTTGATCAACTTTCCGGATCTTCAGTATTTTCGAAGATTGATTTGAGATCCGGATATTATCAGGTGAAGGTAAAGGAATCTGATGTGGTGAAGACTGCTTTCAGTACTCAGTACGGACACTATGAGTTTTTGGTTATGCCTTTTGGGGTAACCAATGCGCCTGCTATTTTTATGGATTTGATGAACCGAGTGTTCATGGAGTATTTGGATCAGTTTGTGATCGTCTTCATCGACGATATTCTGGTATATTCTGCATCTGAGGATGATCATGCCAGACATTTGAGGATTGTGTTGGAGACTTTGAGGAGGCATCAGCTGTATGCCAAGTTCTCCAAGTGTGAATTCTGGCTGAAGAGTATTTCATTTCTGGGGCATGTGATTAGCGGAGAAGGTATTTCTGTAGATCCCAGAAGATTCAGGCAGTTGCTGATTGGCCAAGGCCGACTACGGTATTTGAGGTACGTAGTTTCTTGGGCATGGCCGGATATTATAGGAAGTTTGTGAAAGGATTTTCACAGATTTCGACTCCTCTGACGAGATTGACTCAGAAGTCAGTTCCTTTTGTTTGGACACCGGAGTGTGAAACTAGTTTTCAGAGATTGAAGGATTGTTTGACTTCAGCTCCAGTGTTGGCACTTCCGTCAGGTACGGAAGGTTTTCAGTTGTTCAGTGACGCTTCACTGAAAGGATTGGGATGTGTTCTGATGCAGCATGGTCAGGTAATTGCTTATGCTTCGAGACAGTTGAAACCACATGAGAAGAATTACCCGACGCATGATCTGGAGTTAGCTGCAGTTGTTTTTGCTTTGAAGATTTGGCGTCACTATCTGTATGGCGTCAAATGTGAAATTTTTACTGATCATAAGAGCCTGAAGTACATTTTTACTCAGAAGGATCTGAATCTGAGACAGAGAAGGTGGCTCGAGTTGATCAAGGACTATGATTTGACTATTCAGTATCAGCCTGGGAAGGCGAATGTGGTAGCGGACGCTCTGAGCATGAAGTCTTTTGGATTCTCAGGTATTCAGCTTACCTGTGATGACTTTCTGATTCGTGATTTGGAGAGATTGCAGTTGGAGGTGATTTCCTCCAGTGATTTGGAGTTGGCTCAGATGAGTATTCAGTCTTCTTTGGAAGCACGGATTCAAGAAGCCCAGAAGTCAGATTCTGAGTATTCAAAGTTGATTGTTCAGATTGGATCTGGTAAGACTCCTGAACTTCGAATTTCTGATTCTGGTGCTATTTTCTGTAAGAACAGGTTGTGGGTACCTGTGTTTGGAGATTTGAGGCGGGAGATTCTGTATGAATCTCATCATTCTGGCTACACTGTTCATCCAGGCAGTGGTAAGATGTACGCTGATATGAAGCTTTTGTTCTGGTGGCCTGGGATGAAGAAGGATGTGGCAGAGTTTGTGTCGAGATGCGAAGCCTGTCAGTTGGTGAAGGCAGAGCATCAGCGACCAGGTGGATTGTTGCAGTCGTTGCCTATCCCTGAGTGGAAATGGGAGGAGGTAACGATGGATTTTGCGATGGGTTTTCCTCGAT
This sequence comes from Dendrobium huoshanense, assembly GCA_016618105.1. Classification (NCBI taxonomy): domain Eukaryota; kingdom Viridiplantae; phylum Streptophyta; class Magnoliopsida; order Asparagales; family Orchidaceae; genus Dendrobium; species Dendrobium huoshanense. Next base: position 19,216,309 of record CM028356.1, read on the forward strand.
CTAGACAAGGACATGATGCCATTTGGGTAGTTGTAGATCGATTGACGAAGTCAGCCCATTTTCTTCCGATCAGACAGACGGATTCAGTTGAACGCTTGGCACAGATATATGTGAAGGAAATAGTCAGATTGCACGGTGTGCCTCGCGTGATTGTTTCTGATCGAGATGGACGTTTTACTTCCAGACTTTGGAAAGGCATTCAGCAAGGCTTGGGTACGAAACTGCATTTCAGTACAGCCTTTCATCCTCAGACCGACGGACAGTCTGAGAGGACTATTCAGGTACTGGAAGATCTGTTGAGACTTTGTGTTCTGGACTTTAGCGGAAGCTGGGAAGATCATATTCCGCTGATTGAGTTTGCTTATAACAACAGTTTTCAGTCCAGTATCGGTATGGCACCGTACGAGGCTTTGTATGGCAGGAAGTGCCGTACTCCTTTGACTCTGACAGAGGTCGGAGATAGACTGGCTTTGGGGGCCACTTTTGCTGATGAAACTGCTCAGAAGATCAATTTGATAAGAGAAAGATTGAAAGCTGCTCAAGATCGACAGCAGAAGTATTACAATCAGAAGCACAGATTTGTTGAGTTTCAGGTTGGTGGCTTTGTGTATGTCAAAGTCAGCCCGATGAAAGGTGTGAGCAGATTTGGTCAGGTAAGCAAGCTTAGTCCAAGGTATGTTGGACCATTTGAGATTTTGGAAAGAATTGGAAAAGCTGCTTATCGCCTATTGCTTTCTGATTCTATGCCTGATGTGCATAATGTGTTTCATATATCCACTCTGAGGAAGTAGGTATCCGACTCTGGGAAGAAGATATCTACAGACGAGGTTGAGATTCAGGAGAATCTGGCGTACAAGGAAGAGCCAGAGTTGATTTTGGCGTACGACGTCCGAAAGTTAAGAAATAAAGAGATTCCGATGGTTAAAGTCCAGTGGAAGCACCGGACTGCACGGGAAGCAACGTGGGAAAAGGAGTCTGATATGGGACGGTCGTACCCGTACTTATTTTGACTGCGTTTGGATTGGATAATGTCGAGGACGACATTTTTCTGAGTTGGGGAGATTGTAATACCACGATCTGCTCCAGGATCGTCCAGGACGATCTGGATCGTCCTGGGACGATCAGTGGATGTTCAGCTCCAGATTTTGCCCAGTTTTGCTCCAGGTGATTTTCTGTATGTATCGTCCAGGCCGATCGGGGACATCGGCCAGGCCGATTGACACTGTTCATAAGAATCGGCCGTGCAATCACCCTGGAGTATCGGCCAGGACTATGTGGTTTGGTCTGATCGTCCAGGACGATCTGGACGATCGGCCAGGCCGATCTGAAGAGGATTTAAGGGAAATCAGTCGTTTTGAAGAGAGAGAAAATCAAAAAAATAAAAATATCTGAATTACTGTTCTGAGGAGAGATAAAAAGAGACTTTTGGAAAAGTTGATTTCGGGAAGACACGGAGCCGTTTTCGATCGAAGTGACTGTTGAGGAATTTGCTGTACACGAGGTAAGGCACATTCCGTCTTTCTCAATTTTCAGTTCCGTCGCGGTTGGCGGTATTTTCTGTCCGGATTTCGTTTTCGTTACGGTTTTTCGTCCGTATCTTTTGATTGGTTCAGTTTTTACCGCGTAAGTTTCTGTATATTGTTGACGTGCCGAGTGTGCACATTTTGGTTATTTTCCGAAGATTTTTGTCCGGGTATTTTTGATTCGGCGATGTTTTTCGTAGACTACAATTTTCTGTGAAATTGTAAATGCTCTGTGCAGTAGAATAAATGTTATGGAATATGATTATCTATATTCTGTGCGAATTCGGTAAATTTTCTTTGCAGGAAATTTTGTGTAAATTCTGTATACTGCCGTTGTGCTGCCCGATTTTTTGGGTAATTTCTGATTTGTTCGGATTTCTTCTGAATTGAAATGCTATGTGTATAAGCTATAAAAAGGGAGCTATAAGGGGGCCTGGATCCTATGAGATTCAGTTAGTGTCTGGGGAAATTTAGATGAGCTCAAGTTGGAGAAATATTTGTTATATTCCGGATCCGTGAATTCTATTATTCTGGTGCCGTGAGCACATTTAGCTTAGCTATTAATTATTCAGCGAATTTCTGGTGCCGTGAGCACAAGGGAGACATAAGGGTCAGAATCCGTAGTGACTCTGTTCAGTTTAGTTTAGCTATTAATTAAATATTTGATATCCGCTATTATCTGATTCTGATTTCTGTATGATTCTGACTCTGTTGATTTATTCTGTTCTGTGATTATTCTGTTCTGTGATCTGATCTGTACGATTCTGTTTCTGTTTTGATATCTGTCCGTATAAGTTCTGATTTCCGATTCTGTTCCGATTTCTGATCTGATTTCTGTCTGATGAGTTTGGTTTTGGTTTCTGAGAATTTAGATTGGTGGTTTGTTGCTTTGCTGAGCTGTTGAGCTCACCCTTGCTTTCTGGTGGTTTTCAGGTTCTGGGAAAGGCAAGGAAGTTCAGGATTAGTTCAGAGTATGATCAGTATAGGTACTTTTGTACTTTTGATTTTTGTACAGTCATGGCTTTCCTGTTCTGTCTTTCTTTCTGTTGAAAGCCATGTACTGTTCTGTAGATGATTATTTTGAGGAAATGAAAAGATAGATGTTTTGTTCCGCTGCATTTGATGTTTTTAGTAGCTCTATTGTTCTGTGTGTGTCTGTTGAGTTAAGTATTTGGAAGATCAGTTCAGTAACCTAATCCAAAGCCAGATCCTGGATAAGAATGAACAGCTCCGTCGCGATCCGGCTCGGGCGGGATCCGTCCCTGTCGGGTCGGGTCGTGACAGTCTTTTTCTATCTGTTGGGTAAACCCAGGCCGATCCCCCACATATGTTCGGCGACAGCCGGATCGCGATCTCCTAAGGCGTGCGGGATTTCGGCGGAGCTGATTCGCAGTCATTGGTATAAGGTCGAAATCTTTTCTTTTCTTTCACTGTTTCCATAGAAATATAGAATGACAAAGGTTTATCACTGGTGTAATATCAAGATCTGCTCCAGGATCGTCCAGGACGATCTGGGATCGTCCTGGGACGATCAGGTGAGAAATTGCTCCAGAATTTGCCCAGAAGTGTTCCAGGTGTTTTCCTGTAAGCATCGTCCAGGCCGATTGGCACTGTTCAAAATATCGGCCGGACAATAGCCCTGGGAGCTGTCCAGGACGATCAATTTGGTCGGATCGTCCCGGGACGATATGACGATCGGCCGAGCCGATCTGAAGATTACTTAAGGAAATTCTGTCGTTTTGATGAGAGAGAAAAATCAGATTTTTATAAAAATATATCTGAGGAGAGAGAAAGTCGAGGTTAATCTTGAAAAAGTTGATTTTCGGGCGACGCGGAGCCGTTTTCGTCTGACGAGACTGTTCAGGAAATTGCTATACGCAAGGTAAGGCACATTCCGTCTTTCTCAATTTTTAGAACCGTCGTGTTTGGTGGTATTTTCTGTCTGGATTTTTGTTTCCGTTAGCGATTTTTGTCCGTATCTTTTGATTGGTTCAGTTTTTACCGTGTAACTTTATGTATATTGTTGCCGTGCTAGGTGTGCACGTTTTGACTATATTTTGAAGATTTTTGTCCGGGTATTTTTGATTCGACTGTGTTTTTAGTCGACTGGATTTTTCTGTGAACTTGGAAATTCTCTGTGCAGTAGAATAAATATTCTGAAATGTTGATATATATATTCTGTGCAAATTTGGTAAATTGTTATTTTCAGGAAAATTGTGTAAATTCTGTATACTGCCGTTGTGCTGCCCGATTTTTGGGTAATTTTTGATTTTGTCCGGAATTCTTCTGATTTGATATGCTATCTGTATATGCTATAAAAAGGGAGTTATAAGGGGCCTGGATCCTATGAGATTCAGTTAGTGTCTGGGAAATCTGAAATGAGCTCAATATGAAATCTGATATCTGTTCTGTTCCGGATCCGAGGAAATTTGTTTAGGTGCTTTAAGCACTATATATGTATTCTGGTGCTATATGCACATCTGTTCTGGTGCCGTGAGCACAAAGGGAGGCATAAGGGGCCTGGATCCTATGAGATTCAGTCAGTGTCAGGGAATTTAGCTATGAATTATATATTTGATATCTGATATCTGATTTGATACGATTTCTAACAGTTCTGATCTGATTCTGATTCTGTTGATCTGATATGTCTAATCTGTTCTGTTTCTGATTTGATACGACTTCTGTTTTCGTACAGTTCTGTTTGATTTGATCTGTTCCGTTTTGATCTGTTCGATTTGATATCTGTCCGATTCTGTTCTGATTTCTGTACGTATTTATCTGATGTGTTGGTTTTGAGATTCTGAGAATTTTGATTGGAGGTTTGTTGCTTTGCTGAGCTGTTGAGCTCACCCTTGCTTTCTGGTGATTTTCAGGTTCTGGGAAAGGGAAGGAAGTTCAGGAATAGATTTCAGAGTCTGATCAGTATATGTATTGTTTTGTACCTTTTGATTTTTGTACAGTCATGGCTTTTCTGTTCTGTCTTTCTTTCTGTCTAAAAGCCATGTACTGTATTTGTAGATGATTGTTTTGAGGAAAAGAAAAGATAGATGTTTTGTTCCGCTGCATTTGATGTTTTTAGTAGCTCTGTGTTTGTCTGTTTTGTTTATAATGTTTGGAAGAATCAGTTCTGAAGCAAATTCCAAAGCCAAATCCTGGTCAGTTTTTCTGTCGCGGCCCGGTGCGAACGGGATCCGTCTCGTCTCGGGTCCGGTCGTGACAACTGGTTTCTTCACCTCTTTCATGTAAATTATTGCTTTGTCCCAATCGCGATTAAGTTCAAGCGACTACAGTTCATTCTTGTTTCTAGAACTCCAATGCATTTTGTATAGAAATCTGAAGTTTTCTGTGTGATAATGACATCCGTGGCTTTCCCAATGATGGTGCATTGTAGATTGGTTCACTTGCCGATAGTTTTGTTCTTAACACAAATAACCTTGAGTTTATAAGTTTAATGGCTGCATTGTTCTATTTGAATTACTTTAGTGACCATATCGGAGAGCTTGTATGCGCAAACATGATTCAATTATTTTATATATTTGTGATGGTGAAGGGTTTGAGAAGTTATTAGATGGGTTATAGGCATTGAAGTATAAAATCACTACTTGGCAAGCATTCTCATATCCTTTATAAAGTGTTTTGGAGAAGAGTTGGAGATTTTCAGGTGCTTTAAATATAAGTTTTAGCATAGACCCACATATGATATTACTTCGTAATTGTTGGAATACTTGCTTGAATTTTGAAAAGAGTAAAGTTCTATCAGATCTTCTATTTCTTCTAAATTACATCTGGTGAAAATTTTTGAGTTGGAAAGGTGAACTTTGCATTGCTTTGCTTAAATCAAGTGGGTGATTTTGAAAGGTAGAGCGTCTTGAAAAGAGTATATATTGAATGGTGAAATATATGAGCTTTGAATAGTGAAAAGTATAATTTTGGAGCGGTGAGATGTGAAAATTTTGGGAAAATAAAATGTATATGGGAAGAGTAAATGTATGGTTTTGTAGGAAATGTGTGTATGGTTCGAAAAGCGAATTTTGTGATTTTGGAAAGTTAAAAGTATATGTTTTCTTTGAATGGTAAAGTGTATGAATTTTTGAAAAAGTGTCGGTGTTGGGAAGTGCGTCAAGTTTGATTTGAAAAGTGAAATGATGTATATATAAGTTAGAAAGGGAAAGTGAAGTGTTTTATAATTGAAATTGAGGTGTGGGTGTTGAAGAGCCAGTTAATCGGGTGATTATTAAAAAAAAAAAGAAAGTATTTAAGAAAATAGAATTCCTCTCTCTCTCTACATCTGTCTCTCTCTCTCTCTCTCTCTCCTTCCACTTTCTTGTGCCCGGGGTGAATGTTGGAAAAATGAAGTTGCTTTCAAAAGGAAAAATATTCCAAAAGCAAAGTCTACAAGCCAGTGTGCAAGCCCGAAGAAATATATGTTTTTTATATTATCTTTACTAAAATTTAATCAATTCATTATTAATTATTAAATGTTCTTATAATACATATTTTTTCTTATTTATTTGCATGAACTACGAGTAATGGTACTGGTCGAGTGAACAAAAGGACAATAGACTAAAGGTGTCAGTCGCCTCCATCTAACCAGGGGGAGGTGCTACGGGCGGAACCACCGGGTTGTATCTTCCGGTGACTGCAAGTATTCTAAAACTTAGAAAGCCCCTAGGAGGCCCTTGGCGTGGCTTATGCAAACCTTTCCCCTTTAGGTCATTGCAGTAACTTCAATTTCATTAGGATTATTTTTATCTTATTTTAGATCCTTAAACTCCTTTTACATGTGTACAATGTCTTAAGGGTTAGTGATAACAAACTTTTTCATCTCATATAATATTAGTGACATTTAAGGACAAAAATTAATAACTAAGTCTTAGAAAATTTAGAGTTAGGATGCATGCATATTTTAGGGTAGAAACATAAAACATAGAAAACTTAGTGACACCTTACCTTAGGATTATTGAATACCTTTAACTTAAATGCAATCAATTCTAAATAATAATCAAAATAGTTATTAAAATTCTATTTTAAGAATTAGAAATCATAACTATAAATAATAATTTCAATCAATATAAATCAAACATATAAAATGATAAATTACATATATTGTTTAATAAAAGTAAATCAACCCTTAAACTGAAAAATAAAATAGATATGTAATTTAATATCGAAATCATAAATTGAATTAACATAATTTGATAAAATATTAAAATCATAAACTTATAACCAAAATAATCTTAAATATCTTTTTTAAAAGATGAACTGAGAAGATGAAGAGATAAAGATAAAAAAAAATATATCCATTTCAAAATCACATGCGTCAGTCTTATGATTAGAATTCAGGTTTGTTGTCAGTGGTGCCCGACCACTTTACTTTTTAGCAAATTTTTGGTGTAAATAAAATGACACTTGCCATATGGACATTGGATATTATATTTTGGATAATGTAATTTGATTGTTTACATTGTTTGTGAAGTAGAATTGTCTGTTTTTCTAGATTTTCTTGCATGCCGTGTTTTATTTTAGCCTGGATACGATCAAAGTTTTTGTGAGGGTACGGACAAAATTTTTCTACTTGTAACTCTAAGAAATTTTTTAGGCTCACATAGTAATTCTAACGATCTAAGAAGTAAGTTCGGGACCATCGAGAGTCATTATAAGCATATTATTACCTTTTCTTTCTTGTTAGACACCTCCCCACCTGCGGATTATGACATACCATTTGGTCTATGAGGGTGTAGTTCTGTCAGGGGATGTTGTGCAATCTCTAGAGAAAAATTTATTTTCTAAGCTTAATTTTAAAACTGCTTCATACTCATTGTATGTATTTGAGTCAATCAGCATGCATTGCATTAGATACAAATTGAAAGAGTCTAAAATATTAATTGCATTTTATTTCTAGGCATCATTCACCCCACATATGCTGAGGGGCCAATTAGGATATGTATCAGATATCGGCCCCCAATTCCTTAAAATTTAAGCAACATTCATACCCATCTTTCATAAAGAGACTGTACACATGGATTTAAAGTGCTTAAGTGGTTAGCTGGCTCCCCAATTCAAGCCGGGGTAAGTCCAGATTTGCATTTCATTAGTTAGGTTCATGTTACTATTTTGTAGTACCCAAATTAGATTTAGGTTCCGAGGCATAAAATTTTAAGTCATCGCCCTCCGAAAATATAATCTCAAATTTCTAATAAAATATTAACTTAAACATAAAAATTTCTCTCCTAAAATGTAAAGCCCAACATATGATAGACTGAGGTTGCCTCTGAGCTTCTCAGAATCTGGCACCTCCTACTTTTTCTCATTTGACTCGTTAGTAAATGTTCAACATTGAGCTTTCTCCTTGAAAAATTCCTACTTATGTTCCTTATCTTTTACTTTGTAGTCAAAGAGTATGAAATCAATGTTTTAATCGAGAATTTTCTTAGGAGCATCACTCTTAGGATGTAATTAATTATAGGGGCTTGCCCCTATAGGGATTTGAGAACCCCGGATTAAAATAAACAATGTTTTATTCCTTGAAAACAAGAAAAAAATATTTGGGAATGCATATTTCTTTTAAAAACTTCATTTCTAAATTTAAATATACTTATATAATATTATTATTATCTTTCTAGGTAATATAATATTCTACTTGTTATATTCAATTTTAGAAATAATGAATTTTATAAAACTCATTCTTTCTTTTGGGCGTTTTAAAGAATGTTATGCTCATCTTTAGATTCAAGTCCTCTTTTACGGAATCCTATTGACTTCTGGCATAAGTTCGCTTTTACGGCAACCATCCTGATTAAATCTGTCTTTAGACTAAATCCGCTTTTACGACATCCTATTGACATTCTTGAAGTTAGGCGTAAGTACCCACTTGGTGGCATCCTAATCTTTATCCCGAAGTAAAGTATAAGCATCCCTAGCGACATCTTCTCTTCATTAAATTTTAAATATAAAATTCGTCTTTAGGTATAAGTCCTCTTATGACATCCTATCGACATCCTTGAAGTTAGGTGTAAGTAACCACTTGGTGGCATACTAATCTTCGTCCCGAAGTGAAGTATAAGCATCCATAACAACATCTTCTTTTCATTAAATTTTAAAATTTAAACCCGTCTTTAGGTATAAGTCCTATGGCATCCTATCAACATCCTTGAATATAGGTGTAAATACCCACTTGGTGGCATCCTAATCTTCGTCCCGAAGTGAAATATATGCATCCCTAGTGGCATCTTCTATTCATTAAATTTTAAATTTTAAATTTGTCTCTAGGTATAGGTCCTCCTACTACATCCTATTGACATCCTTGAAGTTAGGTGTAAGTACCAACTTGGTGGCATCCTAATCTTCATCCCGAAGAGAAATATAAGCATTCCTAGCGGCATCTTCTTTTCATCAAAATTTTAAAGCCTAAATCTTCTAAGTTTAGTGGTATACATTCACACAGGTTTCCTTTTCCTTAGAAGATGCCCTCTAATTTGTTGAGTTAGGTGTAAGAGCCCACTTGGTGGCATCCTTCCTCTTGGACTAGAAAGAAGACCTTGGTCTTATCAAAATCACATCAACTCTTACATTCCTGTCAAAATACATTCAAATAACTACATTCAACTTTTCCTTATCTTGACTTTACTAAATGATACTAATCTCCTTAGTTATTATTTGCTAAAGCCATCATTGCCGTTGTAAACTTTTAAATTAATTAAACAATCTATATCTTTCAATCAATCAACTCAAATCTTTCTAAACTTTTATCTTGATTTTCTATCAAACATCAAAATCCCTTCATTTCATATACTCAGATGCTAAATTTCAATTTTGGATCTAGTTTATTGTTTCGGTCAACACTAATACGCACGATAAACTTTGGCAAGTTTACCATGTATATTGGGGATCCATTTGTTGACCTCATTATTCGAGGTTAATATTCCCTATGCCGACTCTTAGCATTTAGGTCTTTGTAGCCTAGTGTACGCCACCTTCAGGATTTCCCCTTAGGTGGACACATAGTGACGTAGCATTGACTCGACTTGATAACTCGATCTAAATTAAAATCAATTCAATCCAAATTTAATTCAACTCCAAAACTAAACCCAAATCAACTAATCTAAAATCTGTTAAAATCAAATCAACATTAATTGGGATAAATTGATTAAATCAAATATTTTAAAATTAGCTAAATAAAATCAAAATTAATATTCATTAAACTTGATATTAAGTGGATTTAATTTGATCAAATTGATTATAACCATGGTTAAAATAATCAACTCAAATTATTTTAAATCAATCAATCCATAGATCCTAATCGTCCATTTGAATTTAAGATGAGCAAAGAGAGGGTGCGGTTAGGGCAGTTCGCACGTTCATCTCCCTCTAATTCGCAAAATTGAATCCCACACAACCGGTCGCGCTCTGCAGTTCGCAAACCCCAAGAAGCCCCCAGGTCCAAATGAACTCCCCTCCTCTCTCGGCTCGTGAGAAGACCCAAGCGGAAGAAAACCCCATCCCTCGTCGCCTGCTCTGTCTGGCGAAATCCCTCCCAGTTCGCAAGAATGGAGCGTCTCTCCTCTAGTTCGCGGAAGTCCTCCCGTCTCACCCTCTCATTCGCAAGTAAGAACCGAAGGGTCTCCCTGCTCTCTTGCGACAAACCCAGCCTCCGATCCCTCTCTCAGTTCGCACAGCCCTGGCCGAACACCCCCTCTCCATTCGGACCTCTTCAAAGATGATGCAGCCCTAGCCGTTGCTTGCCCTGGCCGTTGTCTGCCTTAGTCCATCCGCTCCTCTCTCGCTGACTTGCTCTAACCACCGGCTCTCTTGCCCTAGGTATATTTTCCCATACATCTTCTCCTTCTCTTCAACCTTCAAAATCAAGCATTGAGGGTTTGAGTATTGATCTTCTTGATTAAAAATCTGAGACATTTTGAAAAGCATTAGCAATAAGAGAAACGATGAAAGTTTGGTTGGAATGTATATACGAACTTACATGTTTTTTTTTTTTTTATATGGATGACGAATGGCTGCACCTATGTCATCTTGCTTGGTTGCATTGTCTCTTTTCTCCATCCTCATTTGTTCTTTCTAATCAGAGAAGTATTGGAGGTGTGATATTGTATCTTGCATGCCATGTATTTTGTCCCACTAATAGATTGTGAGCTCTTAGAAGAAATAAATTTCTACTAAATCTTTCTCTCTCAATTTTATGCAGATAATTGAGTTAAGTTTTTGTTACTGCAAGATTGATTTCAAGACATTTGAAATAATGACAAAATGTTTTTCATTCATTAATGTTATGTGTATTTGTAAATGGGAAGCTCATATGTTTAATTTGGGAATGAATAACTTGTGATAGCTTTATTCGTACTTGAGATTGGAAAATGGCATGAGTGGTTTTGTTCAGAGTTAGAAAGAAAACCATGATGGCATGTTTTCATTTATGTGAAGGAATTAAAGAGCATTAGAGAAGATGTGGAAGGGTGTATATCATCCTTTTGAGGTTGTTGGAGAGATATATTGATGTGCTGAAATTTATTTCTTGAATTCCCTTAGAAAATTGGAGGCATTGAGTTGAAATTTTTCTAAGATATGCAAAGCATGTTTGAGAAAGTGAATCGACTCGTCGGTAATTTGTCTTGCATTTTAGTGTTTATATTTCAACTGTATCAAATTGTTGGAGATATACATGAAGGTGAAAAATCTTTGTTCTTCAATAATCCTTGTGTGTGTCTCTTTGAAGGGGTTAGAAGGTAAAGTGTGTCATGTGTGTGTGAAAAGTGAATTGTGGGTGTGTTGAAAAGATGTTTGTGTGTAAGATTGAGGAATGTGTGTGTTTTTAAGAGTAAAAGTGTTTGATTTTATAGTAAGTGTGTGAGTATTGAAAGTGCTCTTTATGTGTACATTAAGAAGTGAAAAGAGTGAATTGTGGAAAGCAGAGTGAGTTTATAATTTGGAAAAGTAAATTTTGGAATTTTGGAGGTTTAAATGAGAAGTGTAGTGTGTAATCTTTGAATGGTGAAGTGTGCTTTTTTGTAACATGAAATATGTAAACGGGGAAACAAGTGTGTGTTTGGTTTGAGAAGTAAATTTTGAGATTCTTGAAAATGAAAGGTGTATGTTTTAAAGGTGAAAGTGTGTGATTTTTGGAAAAGGAGGTGTGTGCATGTTGGAGAGTGTGTTAGCTGAATGTCTATTAGAAAGTGAATGTGTTGAAAAGCAACGTCTTTACCCATCTTTCATAAAGAGACTGAACACATGGATTTAAAGAGCCTAGGTGGTTAGCTGGCTCCCAAATCCAGGTCGGGGTAAGTCCAGATTTGTAATTTATTAGTTAGGTTCGGGTTACTTCTTTGTAGTGTCCAAGTTAGATTTAGGTCTGAGGCAAATTTTTCTTAAATTCTAAGTCCTTACCCTCCGGGAATATAATATCAAATTTCTAATAAAATATTAACTTAAACATAAAAATTTCTCTCCTAAAATGTAAAGCCCAACATCCAGCACCTCCTATTTTTTCTCATTTGACTCACTAAGAACTGTTCAACATCGAGCTTTCTCATTGGAAAATTCTTACTTATGTTCCTTATTTTTTTACTTTGTAGTCGAAGGGTATGAAATCACTGCTTTAATCGAGAGTTTTCTTAGGAGCACCTTTCATAAGATGTAATTAACTGTAGGGGCTTGCCCCTATAGGGATTTGAGAATCCCAGATTAAAATAAACCTTATTTTATTCTTATAAAATAAGGGAAAAATCTTTGGGAATGCAGATATTTTTTAAAAACCTCATTTTTAATTTTAAATATACTTATACAATATTATTATCACCTTTTCGGATAATATAATATTCTATTTGTTATATTCAACTTTAGAAATGATGAATTTTAGAAAACCCATTATTGCTTTTAGATGTCTTGAAGAATATTGTGTTCGTCTTTTGAGATATAATATTCTCCTTGTCATATCTAATCAAAGAGTGGATAAAAATTTCAAAAAACCCTATTTCTATTTAAACACATTTTATAGAATTTCTTGTTCATCTTTCGAGATGATATGTTATTCTTCGAATGATGTTTGATCATAGTAATATCATTTTTCAAAACCCTATTTTGATATTGAACCCATTGTAGAATATTGTGTTAGTCTCCCGAGACTGTACTTTGTTCTCAATGCAGTATTCGATTATAAAGTAGGAGAAATCAAAATTTGCGTGGCAGCGACACATATTTTTTTCCCACCATTCATGAGTGTCATACTCCGTAAATTTAGAGAAGATCCGGGCAGGTTCGGAGTGTTCCATCGGATTGCTCGTATCCCTCGATCATTGAGAGTTTTTCAACAATTTAAGTGCCTTAACGATGTCGGAGTTCAGAGATCTTGGGCTCCTTGGATTCGTCTTGACGAGCCGCTCGATTTGATTAGAAGCATACCATATTTGGATATCATTTTATCATCCAAATAATGCTTTGACCCTTCCAAATATGGTACGAGCCCTTGATTCAGACCCATTTGGGCTTGGGTTGGACCAATTTTGGTGTTGTTTGGTTCGTCTCTTTGAGATGTTTAGTTTGACTATAAGTTTGCTAAAATTGGAATTTAGATGATCCTGAATTTAATTTTGAAAGTTTCCGACTTGAATATGCCTCGAGATTTGTGCTCGATCAAAGCAATTTTTGAGGCCGTATCAGTTGCCCCCTATTTTTGGACGTTGAATTTGTATAGTCAAAAAAATATATCCATGATTTTAGCGTTCTGCAAAGTCAGAGCATTAATCGGAGCAAAAATATCAAAAAAATTTACTCCAAATTTTTTTTAAATAGCTCAAAACTTATCTTAATGGCTCTTTTGAGCTTTAGAAGTGTTAAAATTGAATCTGAAATATTGAAAAATAATTTCGTAGACTACAAAAATGTTCAAATCGAACTTTCTAGGATAAACATATAATTAATCATTTAGGGGCTGTTTGGTATGCAGAATTAGGAGGATAAAGTAATTAACTTTCGTGCATTTCGTAAATTCGGTCTTTTGTTTGATTTTGAGCTGAACCTAAGTAATTCCTCCAAAGCATTAATGGTGTATTACGATGGGCCATTTGCGTGACTTCAAAACCCGCTCAAATTGAGTGGGTTAGAAAACCTCTCGCCCTCCAGCTCTTCCTCACCACCAGCGGAAAAAACAACCAAAACCCCATCAAAGCCACAAAACCTAAATGCCGCCGGCACAACTGGATTCACCCTCATACCCTCGCCGGCGCCTCCCCTCGCTGCCCTCCTTATCCACCTTTCCACCGCCATACACACACCGTGGAGCAGAAAGAAGATCGACACCTCCCCGATCGGCGGCGCCGATGTAATATAATAGAACATGAGTTCGTGCATCACGCCGGAGACGAGGAACGTCGCCACGACCCTAGCAGTCGCGTCCCACCGCGAGCGGACGGGACCATACACGGATGGTCGGAGGATTGCAATGACCATAAGGTTCCACCGCCGGCCCTAGAAATCTTGGAGAGAGGTGGAGAGATAGGGAGCGTTGAATTGGAGCTCGAGATCTAAGCCGAGGAGACTGCCGCCGAAAAACGCGGAGGTGGCGAGGACGAGCTCGAGGTTATCGGGTAAATGTGGAGGCAGTAGATGGAGAAATCTGAAGGTTGCGACGTGCGAGCCAACCTAGGAAGAAGCCTGTGATGCCTCGGAAGTGGATGGAGGTGAAGGAAAGGGGGAGGAAGAAGAGTGGCGAGATGGCTGAGAGGAGGGCGACGAAGCAGCGGCAGCCTGGAGTGGGTTTAAATGCTGTGAAGCGGGCGTAGGCTATCAAAGCTTCTACTGAAGCAGACACCTTGAGAAGAGTTCCATGTCCCCAAACATAACTGCGTTTATAAGATTTTTTTCAGCAAATAATAGAGGTTGTTTATAAGCTTTTCTGCAGTCAATTTTTGGTTGTTTATAAGTTTAGTAATTTTTTTCGGGTTTTATAGAAATGTTGCTTTTCTTCAGTCAAATTATTAATTTTTGGTTGTTTATATGCTCTTCTTGAGGAAATAATAGACCAAATTGGCAACAAAGCTGCTATAATTTTTGTTCAGTTTGATTTACTTTTTTCTGGCTCTTTTATTGTTTCCTGAACAAGCTTTTTAATTTGTTTTGCTTCTATTTGTCATCATCATTGTTAGCCCAACTATTTTGGCTCGTTTATTGTTTCCTGAACAAGCTTTTAGTTTTTCATCTGTGAACTTTTTCCATGTTCGTGGTTTATTTATGCAAAATCGGTAATCCTAAAGCCATAAAATAATGCAAGTGCCTGATAGCACTTTGTAAATGAAAAGGATCTTGGAGCATGCATAATACTTGATAGATTATGATTATTACGAAAATTCTGAATGTCCAGGAATCTCTATTGAGGGATAATCCTTAAGATGCGTTTATTTCATGCAAGGATGTTTTTAGCTCGCATTCCCTGTTTCTAAAGAGGATATGTCCATATTACTACATTTTATGCTAAGAATATTACTATGAAGTCAATAATTGAATATCAGATTTCTTTGTAATAAAATTCAAAATCATAAAGTGCTTTTGTAGTCTGATAAATTTCAGTAATTTTCAAATATTTGGCATTGGTTTTGATGAAAATATTCACATATTATGATTGAGTTTCCATGGTTTCTTTCAAATTAATTCAAAAAATTGCTTTTACTTTACTCTTGATCTACCTAACCAAACAAGAGAAACAGTTCTCTTGTTTTTATTTTGCGGACAACCAAACAGTTTCAAAATATTCAGAATGCATTACATTTACTTTACACTGCATTTTCTTTTCAGACAGCCAAATAACCCCTTAATGAATTCATTTTTAACGAATATACAGTAATTAATTATAATTAATATAATATCCTAACGCGATTTTAGTTTTCTCATAGATGGCGTCAAACTGTTGCATCCAGGAATATTCACGGTGATAGAGGAATATACAGTTTAACGTCTTACCATTGTACGAAGATCCAGCATGCAAGCAACTCTACTTAACACATAATATCCTAGCCTTACTCACAAATCTTGCCAAATCAGCACCAACAAAACCTGGTGTGAGCCTAGCTATCTTGAAGCAGTCAAATTTACCCTCAATTATAACGTTACGAGCAGCATTGATAATATTTTGCACGCACATCTACATCGGGGACACCTAAAGCTATCTCTCTATCAAAGCGCTCAAGTTTTCTCAGAGCTTGGTCAACTGCATTAGGTTTGCTTGTAGCTCAAATTATAAGAACGTATACAGACATTCTATATGTTATTTTTTCGAATGCTTCTTTGTCGGATGCATTGCTCTCAGAATTTGTTTTGACTCATCCATGCAAGTTATAAATTGCGTTACTATTCTGCTTTTCATCTCCTTGTGTAAATTTTTCCTTTGGAAGCAATAACATCTATATCGTCTATGAATATAATGGAAGGAGCAGTTTGACATGCCTTATTGAAAAAGCCACGTATGCTTTTTTCAGATGCACATGAAATAATCATATTTTTTTATTAGTCAAGAATAAGATATGAGAAATTTAAAAAATTATTGTATAAGTTGGATTTAAAACTTCAAGAATAACTTTCAAACTTGAAACCCACTTTAAATTAGTGAGTTAACAGACTAACGACTTAGATCAATAAGTAGTCTACATTTTTTCTTGTATGGTTAAACTTCACTTAGGAAATCTAAGTCCTTAGTGTGTTAACTCACTAATTTAAAGTTGATTTCAAGTTTGAAAGTTTTTCTTGAATTTTTAAATTTAACTTATTCGATAATTTTTTATTTTTTTCATATATTATTATTGATTAATTGAAAAATATGGTTATTTCAGGTACATCTGAAAAAAATCATATGTGACCTTTTCAACAAGGCATACGAAATTGCTTATTCCATTATTTTCATAGATGATATAGATGTCATTGCTTCCAAGAGGGAAAACTTACAAAGGGATATTGAACACAGAATAGTGACGCAACTTATGACTTGCATGGATGAGTCACAACAAATTCTGAGAGTAATAGATAGTGATTCTGGTCAAGAAGCATACGAAAAAATAACAGATAGAATGTCTAGTTACGTTCTTGTAATTGGAGTTACAAGCAGGCTCGATGCAGTTGACCAAGCTCTGAGAAAACCTGGGCGCTTTGATAGAGATATAGCTTTAGGTGTCCCCGATGTAGATGTGCGTGCAAAAATATTGTCAGTGCTGACTCGTAACGTTAGAATTGAGGGTAAATTTGATCGCTTCAAGATAGATAGGTTCACACCAGATTTTGTTGGTGCTGATTTGGCAAAATTGGTGAGTGAAGCTAGGAATCTGGCTATGAAGAGAATAATAGATAAAAGGCCTCAACTTGGAGAAAATGTTGACTGGTGGAGGCATCTGTGGTCGCTTGAAGAAATTGAGAACCTTAGCATCACTATGTTTAACTTTGAGGTAAGACATTCATAAGTGCTAAACTTGACACTATGTAACCACATTGCTTTAGTATGTTGTATATAAAATTTATATTTTATACCATGGAAGATATTAATACTTCTTTGCTTTTATGTTTTTATGATTCACATTTTTTCTATTAAGATTTGTTTAAGGCTTTAATAGTGTGTGCATGTGTAAAATTTACATAACATATCATTTATGCCCTGAACATTGTTATGTGGTGTACACGTAGTTGATTTTTGAACCTATGCAAACGTTAGGCTTTGTTCTCTTATGCTTTATGTTATGTGTGGAAATGTATTACAAAAAAAGCATTGAGATGTAGTCCATGCAGCTCAGGTCGTTAATAGGAAGTACTTGTATTCACAAGTAATCTTAGCTCAAATGAGTAATCAAACAACAATATTATTGCTGTCCACAGCAGGAAATAGCCACAAAACAGAGGAAAACAAGAGAAATTCACTAGAAATATGAGAGAAAACGAAGCAAAGCTCTTGTATTCCAATAGTAGATGCAAGACAACAAACAAAGATATAATTTCTTTCAATTCGAGAGGAAGAAATAACTCTCCTAATCTTCGGCGATGCCAAGAGCCCAACACAAACAAAACTTTAGATCTCAAATCTCATTCAAATTCAAGATGAGAAACAAATTCCCCCCAATCTCCTAATTAAAGCAAAAGAAATAATTAAAAATCCCTAAACAACCCTTTAATTCAAATTTTCCCTCCTAAAGATTAATACATTCATTGCTTGGGCCCACAAGGGCTGTCGCCCCCCCACCCCCTCATGCTTAATGCTATGTGTGAAAATGTATTACAAAAAAAGCATTGAGATGTAGTCCATGCAGCTCAGGTCGCTGATAGGAAGTACTTGTATTCACAAGTAATCCTAGCTCAAATGAGTAATCAAACAACAATATTATTGCTGTCTACAGCAGGAAACAACCACAAAATAGAGGAAAACAAGAGAAATTCACTAGAAATCTGAGAGAAAATGAAGCAAAGCTCTTGTATTCCAATAGTAGATGCAAGACAACAAATAAAGATATAATTTCCTTCAATTCGAGAGGAAGGAATAACTCTCTTAATCTTCGGCGATGCCAAGAGCCCAACACAAACAAAACCCTAGATCTCAAATCTCATTCAAATTCAAGATGAGAAACAAATTTCCCCCAATCTCCTAATTAAAACAAAAGGAATAATTAAAAATCCCTAAACAGCCCCTTAATTCAAATTTTCCCTCCCAAAGATTAATATATTCATTGCTTGGGCCCACAAAGGCTGTCGCGCCCCCCCCCCCCCCCCCCCCCCCCTGCCTGATTTCCGCCTAGCTTGGGCCTGCGGGAGTAAAAGAGGACCAGTTCAGCCGGCCCCTCCTGGGCCGACGGCATAACAATACTTCCCTCCCAAAAACTCACATTGTCCTCAAGGTGAAAGGAAGGGAATTGTTCTTTCATTCTTTCCATTGGCTCCCAAGTAGCATCGAAATCGGGAAGGCCTCTCCACCTAATCAACACTTCTTTGTTGCCATCTTTATCTGATCTTACTCCTGTAAGCTCCAGAGGCTCTAATATCACTTCCAATTCCTTAGTCAGTGTCACAGGTTAATTCGTACTAGCTGCATGTTCTTGTGTTGGGCTTGGATAAATTTTCTTGTTGGGCTTGGATAAATTTTCTTGTGGATATAGTATGCCATTGTATTCTTGTGTGGCATATATTAAATGTTGTTCCTTACATCTCTGTTTAAATTTCATGTGTAAGCTTGGATAAATTTTTTTTTTTTGAATTGCAGCTGCTCATAGAACTGGATGGTGTTGATCAACGGCATAGTGTTTATGTCATTGGAGCTACAAATAGGTATCCTTGCTTATTATTGCAGTTTATTTGGTTCAATTAATGTTTCTTCTAGACTTTTACTTATAAATGATATGTCAGGCTTGAAGTGATCGACCCTGTTATTCTACGACCTGGTAGATTTGGAAGGCTCTTTTATGTTCCACTTCCAAGCGTTTATGAACAGGGTTTGATTTTAAAAGAACTTGCTCACAAAAAGCCTGTTTCTCCAGATTTTGATGACAATGCGTTTACCTCTATAGAGGCTTGCAAGAATCTCACTAGGGCTGATCTTGCAGCTCTGGTAAGGTTGCACTATACATGTATAATAAAATTCACACATTTATAATGTAGCAGGGCATGTTGACCGACATAATTGCCTCTTCCACCACAACATCAATTGAAATAGATTTTTGTTTACACACTTGGTACTATTGTTGGGAGCTGCCATCATCTTTTTTATGCTCCAATTGGCTTGCAATTTTTTTTGCTTCTGTAATAGGTGAATGAAGTTGCCATGACTGCCAAGGAGGAGAAACAAATGCATGTGGACCAAGGAATTTCATATGATGAATCGTTGGTGATCAAGACATCGCACTTTGAGAAGACTCTTGAAAAGATTATCCCATCAGTCTCAGAGGAGGTATTGAAAAGAGCAATAACTAGTACATTACCTTTTTTATTCAAAAAAATCTTTGGAGCATCCTCAGACCATTCGTGTAGAGCTAATTTTGTCTCATATTATCATATTGTCCCAATTTAGTACATCGACTATGCAAAATTGATTCAAAATAGGCTCTTATGTTGTAATTGTGATATAAAATTGATCCAAATTTAGTCCATCAACTTTACAAAATTTATCCCAATTTAATCTCTAAGGGATTATTTTGGATTGATTTTGTATAATCGATGGACTAAATTGAAACAATATTATGCTATGAGATTAAAATGATCATTTGTTTATGGGCCTCTTATGTTCCTCTGATTTTTGTTTATGTTGATTTTATTTGGCTAGCCATACTGAACCTCATTACACAAATTCTTAACTTATTCTCCCTCCTTTTGTATTTGTATGTTGCAGCAAAGGCGTTACTATGAGACCTTGTCACTGAACTTCAGAGCAACATAAGATGTAACCCTCAAATCAATATTGTACTCCAGAGTGTGAAATTGTTGGTTAGTTCATTCCAAAATTTTTTTCTCTAATGAATGACAGACTTTTGGGATTGGTTTGAAAAACAAAGTTTTCTCTCTTTGTTGTGACGATCTTTTGAAAATCATAGAGTTTGGAGCGTATTCTCGCTTTGTTCTTCTTTTAGATTCCACTGTTGATTCTGTCATTGCAAATGGTAATTAGTTCTGCACAATGAAGCTTTGAATGTTCTTAATGTTTCTTGCCTTCCTCATAAAGAAGCTTTAGTAGTTTTTATTATGCAAGGCTTATATTTATTTTGGCTTCTCTAATTTTCTATATGCGATGTTTACTGTCTTGTTTGATCTTTATGGTTATATTACCTGCATGATGTTCTATGTTGCTCTTAATCACTTCTGTTATCATTATTTTACGTGGTATCTTATACTAACTGCTCTAAATTGCAATAATATTATACCTGTTTATGGCTCATTGTAGACAAAAATTATTGAAAGCAGTAGAGTTATATGCTCTACTTTTCATTAATTTTAAATATCGATTACAGTTCATTTGGGATAGTTTTTTTTATTGTTTTGTTTTCAAATCGTAATTATAATTTTTGTTTGACAATTATTTTTTTGTTTTCAACTTTTTTTTTGGGATGAAAGTTACATTCTACAACAGCTTCTAAAAAATTGCTTTCTCAACATTAATCTTAACTTAAATTGAAGAATTTGAAGCCCATTTTTATTTGTTTTATATCATTTATCTTTTATTACGCTAATTTTGGTGCAAATCGTACGATTTTAAGATATCTAAATTTAAATTTTTTCAATATCGCTTTGTTTGTCTTTGGTTGCTAAAATTTGTTATTATTATTTCCTAAAATAATATTTTCGCAAAAAAAAAAGGTAAAAATTTAAACTATCCCAAATAAAATTTTTATAACCAAAATACTCACAAAGTAGGATAAGGGATTTGAAGAGGGAAGGAGAGACTAATCTCTTGGAATCTTAAGATAAATTTTTTATTGTTTCATATAAATATCTATAGCATTTTTTTTAATTTCAGGATTTTATATTTTTATTCTTCTCTAAACAAGTTCTGTTAATTCATACAAAAACAAAGTTTTTTCATCTATCTATTATTCACTAGCTTAGCAGAATCTTTTAAATTGGGATGACTTTATTATTATTTTTAAAATAATATTTAATATAAAAGATCTTTAAACTAAAAAAATTTGTGCTACTAATAAACAAGTATTGTCTGCATCACAAACATTAAAGCAAAACAAAATATGAGAAGATGCATCCTGTAAATGTTTCTCCTCCATTCATACTATAGCATTTTAATATAAGTGTATATATACATAAGAATAATCAAAGCTGATAATAATCAAGTCGTTGATGTGGAAATCAATGGAATATTATTGAACGATTGAGATGGAGTTGGCAGTTTTTCAGAACTTGAGTGTTTCAGTACTGATGTCAGTGAGGAGAGATAGTGCTTTGTGTTTTAATAGTGATATGAAATCAACAGTGGAGTAAAGATGTGGACAGGTTTATCGATTGTTGCAATATGATGAAAAATGATGGCATTCGACTTGATGCATTCCTGAATATAGTGATGATCTATGTCAATATACTTGGTTCTTCTATGGAATACAAGATTGTTGGCAACATAGATAGCTGAGATATTATCACAATAAAATGGTGTAGGTTGTTGCAGTGAAGAATGAAAGCGACGAAGCCAAATAATCTTAGTGGCAGTTGAGGTAAGGGCTTGGCAATCAGACTCAGTCAATGATCTAGCTGCTGTTGCTTGCTTTTTGGTAAACAAGTTGATGGTGTCAAACCAAGAAAGATACATAATCCAGTAGTGGATTTTCGGTCATGCTTATTGTCAGCCTAATTGGCATCTACATACACCGTAAGCTCTATTTTTTCCAGGAGCAATAGGTGAGGCAAAATGAAGAGTTCCTTGGAGATACCATAATATGCATTTGATCATCTAAAAGTGATGATTTAATGGATGATGCATGTGCTGACACTAAGTTTACCGCTGTTGACTCCTATACCTCAATCCACGCTATAAAGGACACAAACTGATGAATAAAACGATATGCGCCTTAGCGATGCACGTCACTTGAAGGGTCAAACGACCTCTGATTTCCAAACAGACAATGACATTGAGATCAGAACATTGAATTTCTATTAGGTCGAGGCCCATCGCAGTCAAACCGGATGAGATCAGCCAAAAGGGGTGACCGACACCCAAAATTTAAACACGGCGCTTGATCAAACGACATCGGATCGACAAACGGATGGTACCGTTGCGTCCAGAATGCCATTGCCATTAAGATTTTATATTTTATTTGATCAAATTGGATCATTTGAGATGACATCGCAAATTTCAAAGGTGGTTCAAATATATTGCGAAGGCGCGCGTTACGAGGGAAATTAGCCTCGTCGATGACGAAATGACGTCCGATTGCAAAAATGGACAATGCCATTGTGTCCGGAACATCGTCAACATTAAGAAAAAAATATATTTTTTTATCAATTTGGATTGTTCGATGTGGTGGCACGAATCTCGAGGCAAGACACGCATGCCGATGAAAGAAGCCTCGAGGTTGCCCAAACGAAGTCCGATCTTGAAACGGACTGCGCTGTTGCGACCGAAACATCAACAAGATCTTAAATGCACTATTAATTCGTCCAATTTTGACTATTCGGCGAATTCGACATGTTAAACAAGACAAATTGCACGCGAATCGAGAAAACGCGCAAATCGGGATGCTTTCAGATTGATTGGAACATGGCTGTCAACCTAATTAATGTTATTACTAATTATGATAGGGCATCATTAACATTGCCAATTAATCTTACCAAAAATCAGCAAGTTAAAATGAAACCTCAAATCTCATTAATTTTATTACCTCGTCTGTATGAAAAAAAAAAAAAAAAAGCTGCGCCAATCCTCTGCTAAATCCCGTAAAATCCGTTGATGGCCTCGATTGGAAGAGCAGCCCCCTTCTGAACATGAGAAGGAGATTAAAACGATAAGAAGAAAAATCATCCGACCGAATACAAGGTTCTCATCTTTATTTCCTTCTCTGTTTTCTCCAAGCCGCCGAACCTGTTCATCCGCCTCTTCCTATCCACGTGAAGCCCACGCTACAACAAGCCTTCATCAGCTACACCTCCATCCAGCTCTCCTGTACCAGAAATGTTGCATTCACGAGCTCAAACCTCTCCCTCTTCACTGCAGAAGGTGTTCTCTACTTGCAGCAAGTCGAACTCGGCTCTAGCACCCTCACAATCTTCTCCAAGCGGAAGTCTCCCATCCACAGCACCCCAAAACCGGCTAGAGCAGTTTCACTCTCCCTATCTCCCACCGTCTCTGCTCTTACGTTATCCAGGCCACGAGCAGAACCCACACTCATGACGACAAAACCTCTGGTCAAGACACCTTTGGGAATGACTATCTCAGTCCCTATCCATTTCTCCTTGGAGAATAGATAGAGCAACAAGAATGCAAACCGTTCCAGCAGCCCTCTTCCCTTCGGATCTACACATCCGAACTCAGCTGCCTCCCACGTGAACGTCCCGACCTCTTTTCTATACCGGAATCCAGCAAACCTCTCTGTTCGATTTCTGCTGCAGTAGATCTCATGTCCCAATGGAACCCAGCCACCTATCTTTCAACAACAAAACAACCCTTCAGCCGCACCCTTCTCCCTCGACGGTGCTCCTTCCCTGTCGGATCTGATGTCACAACATTTGATCGGAAGCTACAGCGCCTGTTTTCCCATGGGATCAGAAGCCACAGCGTTTAGAGGGGCTTTTTTTTTTGTACTGGATCGTAAACAACAACAGGGATTTGCTTTTTATAGAGGGTGTTAAATCCTATATTGTTTGGAGACTATTCAGATCGAGATCATGAAGACAATTTGCAGCTCGAGGCTTCCCAATTTCACTGCATCCCAAACAGAAATGTTGAAGGGGTTATTGGATTTCATTGGTCTTAATCATTACACTTTTGCATTTTTTTATGGATAATCCCATTATTCTTAAGATTTAACTTTCAGATTACATTTTAGATATGGCTGCCACCATATTAGCATCTAGGAATGACATGTCAAGTGGTTCGTTTATTCCTACTCACCCTTAAAATTATACTGTCGGCTATCAGGACATGATGGAATTAGGGCTGCAAGCGAACCAAACGTTCGACGAGCTACTCGCTGTTCGGTTCGATTAAAGCTCGTTTGTGATCGTTTAATTAACTAAACAAACAAACTTGAACAATATTTTAAATACTCGATTCTTAAATAAACAAACTTGAACACTAATGTGTTCAGCTCATTTATGTTCGCGAACAACATCATTTGAAGTTCGTGAACAAGATCGACATTAAGCTCGATAAGAAGCTCGATTCGTGTTCGATTTTGAACTCGTGAATAAGCTCGATAAAAATAAATAATATTTGACTATAAAATTAATAAATATAAATAATTATTGCTTTTGTTACCTAGACAATTGCTTTTATTATAAATATGTTTGTTTATAGATATGTTCATGAACGTGTTTGTTTTATAGTTAAAAATAATTCGTTAAATATGTTCACGAACAAGCTCGATAAGCACTAAACGAACGAACATGAACTGAACATTAACCGAACATGAACACTCATAAATTTAAATGAACCAAACATGAACACAAACAATAAAGCTCGAACAAACATGAACCAAACTTGAACAAGCTGATATTAAATGAACACAAACATGAACACTCCAATACTCGGCTCGGCTCGGTTCGTTTGCAGCCCTAGATGGAATAATTCAAGCATAAATATTGGGACCCTCCAGTTTATGTTAAAGAGAATGGATATGGTGTGGGAGTCAACGGCAGTGCATGCAATTACAACGTGAGGATTGATTTCTTGAGACAACACATTGGTGCCACACTTGAAGCTATTAGGAATGCAGTAAATGTTAAAAGATACTTGTCTGGTTATTTGTTAATGTTTTTGAATGCCTGGGTGTATATCAATCAAGGTGTGGACTTTACCATGTCAACTTTAATGATGATTTAAAGCCAAGATCCAAACTCTTACACTTTCAGCAAGCCACACACAAATTCTCCTCTCATATTCTCTCTAACACAGAATATTATTTTCCCCTTTTATTCTATTATTGCTAGTATTATTATTGTCAATGTTTTACCAAAAAAAAGAGAAGAAAAGAAAGTAAAAAAAAAAAAAAAAAAATGCAATCTTGATTTTCGAATCCTTTCTCTCTCCCCTACCTCGGCATGCGTGTCGAGTCGGCAGTCTGCCGATATACGTTTTTCTCTAGCATGGTGCGAGGGGCAACCGGCGCGACACCCACGACAAGGTAGGCGAGAGTCCCTCGGTTCCAAATCCTATTCTCGGCGTTCTTGGCGCACCGGAAAACCGCCTATACACGCTTTTCTCTAGCGTGGTGGGATGGGAACCCGGTGCGATGCCTATGACGAGATCGGATATTCATAAGTACCCGCTCGCGGGGAAACAACTGCTTTTCTTTCATAAGTACCCGCTCGCGGGGAAACAACTGCTTCTCTTTTGCAATAGGTACCGAAGACACATACACGCCTTTCTCTGGCGTGGTGGGGACAAAGACTTTACACGGCCGCGGTGTCCTCGTAAGAGGGCACATACCGTACACGCTTTTCTCTAGCATGGCGGGAGACCGAGTTTTCCGTAGTTTTCCCCTAAACAGGGGAGATGTCGGGAGGTTGCCGAAATTTCGGGTGAATGTAAAACTTGACTTGGACCTGATTTGAACTCAAAAGAACAATGGGAGACTTGCAAGCTTGGATATGGCAACAAAATGAATCAAGTGAACAAAATTTGTACTTGGACTCAAGCAAAAAGAGTTTGAACTTGCTACTTGAGCGAATCATAAAAGACTTGAATAAATTGTGAACTCAATTTGAATATGATTGAATGAAAATAACTTAAGTGAAACTCAAACTCAAATCATAATTTGAACAATTTGGACATTAAATTGCACTTGTAAGGACTACATGGGACTCGTATGAAGTGAAGAGGCTCATCTTAAGCCTGAATTGAACTTGAACTCAACAAGACTACGAGGACTTGAACAAAGACTTGGACAGGCCATGACGAACTTGTGAACTTGATTTAGACCAAATGACATTAACTTGAACTTAAACTAAATTGAGAATTCAAGCTAAGTCCAAACGAGTTGATCTCAAATGCAAAGAGCTCATCTTGGACTCAAATGGACTCTAATCAAATGACTTTAAGCATATGATGAATTCGAACATGAAATGGATTCAAATGCAATAAGGATTTGAACAAAAGAAGACCTATTTGAGCTCGAATGAGTTGGACAATGAACTTGATTGAACACTTTTGACTCAAACTTGAACTTGTACCTTGAGTCTCATTTGATTCAAAATCAAGTAGAACTTGATTTGAATGATGACATCAAAGCTCCAAAGAAATGATAAGGAGTTGTCACTTTAATTTAAGGGTAAAATACTCATTCAAATGTCATGCAATCAAGTGCAAGTTAGTAATCAAGTGGAGTAGTCACAAACTTTCAATATGACATGTTTACAATCAATGGAAAATGAAGGATAATCATCTCAATTTGAATGAAGACACTAATAAACATGCAAGTGGGATGATGATATGCTAACATAATATGCTTGTGGGAGTTGTAATGGGTATCACTTAAATACAACAAACAAGCTCCAAGAAGATACTTCAAAGGAAATGATCAAATGCAAATGAACAAGCAATGTGAACATTCACAAATGACTGTAGAAGAGTTATCACTCATATAGAGTTCACTTATGGGTGATGAAGATTAATGTGCAATGTACGCTAAATCATCTATACAGTCGATAACCACTCAGCATTAGTCAAATATATCAGACTTCTACAAGCAATGATAGAAGATCTACAACACACAAGCTTTCTACAAAGACAAATGTATGTGTCACATGCCACTGACGGGTAGATGCAGAAAGACTTCAGTAAATGCAGTATCCTGAAGTCAATTTCAGTATGTGAAGGAATACATCTACCTGTCCACTCATAACAATGTCGGATGTACTACATGAACCAAACAACTACAACGAATACAAGCATCTACGAACAAAAGCAGGAGATTAGTTAGTGCACTACGATCCACCCGCAGAAAGCAACGAGTAGTGCACGACAGTCTACCTGTACAAAGCAGTGAACAACTCCATTCAGAAGCTGCTACACCACTCCACCAGATCCGCAACTAATATGCAAGCGGACAGAAGGCGTCTACGAATACTTTCAAAGTACCCCTGCATGTGCACAGTAGTTTGTATACACATAGGTACACTGAAAGGGGTAAATACAATTATAAAACACGCATGGGCCACGACGAGCGTGTTATTAGTACACACGTGACGTCTAGGGATGCCACGCGGGTTATCAAATTTGAACCCAATCCTCCTAAGAAGATAAATAGGAGTCGACAAGGTTCAACAAATAATTATAAAATGCCCCCAAACCCGCATGGGCCCCGGCGAGCTTGTTATTGGTACACGTAACGTCTAGGGATGCTGCGCGGGTTGACAAGTGAATTCAGGTTCGAAACTGATCATTCTATACGGGTTAATAGAAGTCGACATGGTTCAAACCAACAAACAAATTTACGGTTGTGGCGACCGTTATATTTGTCTTAATACATTTATATTAGGCCTTCAATGCTTATAAAAATGAGAATTCACTATCAAGGGCATAAAGCCTATGAAATCCGATCCTTTGTCGACAGCCCGACAGAGTTGACAAGGTTCAATCCATAAAGAGAAATGACCCAAACACCCCGATGATGGTCTTGTTGAATGCAGATCTCAACCGGAGGGGTTTCCAAATATTTTCAAATGTCTCCAAAATCCAAAAAAATCCAAAACTCTACAAAATCCACAAATCTTAAAATCCAAAAGATATTTAAATTTGAAATTCAATCATTCAAGCGCTTAAAGCAAAATTCATCCACCCTCCGCAACAGTTTGCCAAGGTGGACAAATCTAAAATTTACTCCAGCTCATAAAGAGTCAAATGCCTAGTCAAAAATATCACTAGGATCCATTCTCAAAACAATCTCCTGCCAATAGGGACGTGGTACGTGTCCTCTAACTGGTGGTTTGCCGCCAAATGGCACTGCAGGTTAGGGGTGTAAACGAGTCGAGTCGAGTCGAGTATTAGCCTTATCAAGCCTGACTCGTTTGATGCTTAATGAGCTCGAGCTCGAGCTCGAGCTCGAGCTCGAATTCGAGCTCGATTAATGGGCTCGAGATCGACTCGTTTAAAAAATATCAAGCTCGAGCTCGACTCGAAAGCTCGAGCTCGTTTTAAAAGCTTGAGCTCGAGATCGAGCTCGTTTAGAAAGCTCGAACTCAACTTTTAAACCTTTTAATTGGCACGAGTCTTTAATTTTAAGCCAAATTTTTCTTTTTTTTGAATTCTTTTTCTTCTAACAGTTAATTAAAATTTGTTCTCAACAATAAAAAAATAACTTAAATAATCATAAAACGTTTAGAACTTTAACTATTAATTTCTTTAAAAAAAATGTAAGTTGTAGAAGAATCAATATATTATGAGCAATCATGTTTCTTTAAAAAAATTTATTTAAATTACTGCCTTTATTAGTAAGAGAAAATTTCAGGTAAGAGAAAATTTCAGGGTATAACTTCATGGGTATAACTTCATGACCAATCATCTTAAATTACTGCCTTTATTAGTAAGAGAAAATTTCAGGTATACCTATCAAACGGCTGCAATGAAATTTTCCACAAGCTGGCAAAGTTCTCAACTGCACAAAAAAAAAAAAAAAAAAAGAGCTTGAGAACCAGAGCAGATAGCAACTCCTGCACCTGATGAATGAAGGAAAGAAGCGATAATGAAGGCAAGAAACGACCTAAGATCCTAAACAGAGCTTGAGAACCAGAAGAACGAAGTCAAGAAACGTTGATGAAGAAAATAAGAGAATTAGAGAACTAACCGGAGAAGAAAACAGGTGGAGCACCGAAAAAACGAAGGCAAAGGAAGATGCCCTAGCGCCGCACTCTACATCTTCTGCCTCACGAACGAACAAACGAAATATGTGAACCGGCTCTTCACTTCGTCTTATCACTGTTTATTTTCTTTCATCCGGTTTGGGTTCATATTGAGTCCGGTGACTCCGGTCCAGCGCGGTAGCATTCAAATTTCTATTTCGGAAATTCGCCCGCCCGAATTAATCGAGCCGGCTCGACGAGCCATCGAGCCAGACATGGTATATATCGAACTCGAGCTCGTTAATATACCGAGCTCGAAATTAAGCTCGAACTCGAGCTCGAAGCTCGATAAGCTCGGCTCGCGAGCTCGTTAACGAGTCGAGCTCGAGTCAGCTCACGAGCCAGCTTGACTCGCTTACACCCCTACTGCAGGTAAACGATTATGACCTGGGGCCCTCTGAATCGAGTGGTTTTGCCGCCAAATGGCACCACGAAATACCAATTATGGCCAGCGCCGATACACTCCTTAATGTCATCAAATCCTTGAGATATGAATCAATAGAATATGATCGATAGGGCACAAAGCCCTCTGTAAGCTAAGGTGGATTTAAGTTTGTCCCCTTAGACAAACATTCACCCCAGGTCTATAAGATCCCCTTGGACGAAGCAACCCATAGCTGCCAACAAGGATCTTTCTTTATGGTTGGGTCGACTACCTCCTCTGACTAAGTAGACCGGTGACCACGATGGCCCGGGACGACGGAACCATGGGATCTTGATCGGGTCTATCATCCATTCCCCCACCATCCGCTTAAAGTGCACGATGGTGAAATTTCTATTTTAAATATCAAACTTTTCAAACCTTTCTAAATATCCAAATCCAAACCCAATCTTCAATATCTAACCCATTACTGCTACTATATGCCAGATACCACGTATTATATACGTATCTGATTGATGACTAGCATTAATCGAAAGTTCTCTCTCGTGATCGGGAGGGGTAATTAACTATAGGGGCTTGCGCCTATAGGAAACCAGAACTCAGATCATAAAGTCCTCGCAAAATGAGGGCGAAATCTCTGGGTAGTGTCTTATCTACAAACCCATCTGCCTTCCAAAATTTACCTCGGAACTTATTCAGTTAAAACTCCCTCACCGAATGAAAAGAAAAGCGAGCGGAGGCCGAGGCCGAATTTTCGGAGCCCACAACCGCATAGGACAGATCGAGATGAGTGAGCGTAAGATACTGCAGCGATCCAGCAATAATCTGATACAATTGAGGATTAGAGAAAAGAAGTAGAGATTGAGGAGATTTGTTTGATTTACTTGCTATAGGCTTTTGTAGAGGTTTGCAAGAAGCCATGCCATCCTTATGAAGAATTGCTTTAGCATAATTACATTGATGTAACATAAAACTAGAATTTGTTTTATGCAATTGCAACCCAAGAAAAGTGTATAATTTACCCAAGTTTTTTAGTTGAAAATGTTTTCGTAGATCTAGCAACAGTTGAGAGGCTTGTGAGGAAAGATTGCCCATAAGAAGTATATCATCTACATAGATGAGTAAGTAAATGAAGGTTGTGGAAGATGTGTAAATTAGTAATGATGGATCAACGTCATTGAATTTAAAACCCAATTTGAGTAAAGAATTGGCAAACGTGGAAAACCATTGGCGAGGGGCCTGCTTGAGACCATAAATAGTCTTGTTCAATTTGCAGACATGTGGGATTTGAGGGAGCTTTAAAGACCAAAGGTTGTTCCATATAAACATCCTTAGTGGATTTACCATGTAGGAATGCATTGGAGATATCAAGTTGGTTGATTTGCTAATTGTTGTGAAGTGCAATAGTGAGAAATACACGAATTGTTTGAAATTTTGCAATAGGACTAATAGTTTCTGTAAAATCAAGTCCATATTTTTGTTTGTAGCTGTAATATCTCGTTTCCTTACTGTTCCTCTCTGATTTGGATTTTCCTCCCAGAATCGGCCAGGACGAAGTTTGGATCGTCCAGGCCGATCAGTGCATTGAAAACAGCTGATTTCTGGAGCAAATTCTGGACAGAATCGTCCAGGACGATATTGAGATCGTCCAGGACGATCTGCACTGTTCCTAAAAATCGTCCTGATCATCGCCCTGGAGTATCGGCCAGGACGACCAGAATTGGTCTGATCGTCCAGGCCGATCGAGACGATCGGCCAGGCCGATCCATGTATGATATAAGGAAATGAGCTCGTTTTGAGGAGAGAGAAAATCAAAATAAAAAATCAGATATTTTGTAGAGAGAGAAAGAGAAAGGAAAGAGAAGAGGAAGTTGATTTTCGGAGACCGCGGAGCGCTTTTCGTCCGACGCTGCTGTTGGGAAAAGTGTAGATCTCGTGGTAAGGACTCCGAACCCTGTTTCTGTTTTCAGAGATGTTGTGTTTCGACCTAGTTGTGATCTGTTTTGTGTTTTCGTAGTCGACTTTTCGACATGGTTTTGATTTGACACAACTTCCACCGCACAACTTTTAGTATGTTATAGATATGATTATTGTACACGATTTGACTGTATTCTACGAAGATTTTACCGGTCGGAATTGATTCTACGTGATTTTATTCGAATAGAAAAATATCGGGACCTGATTTGATTTGGATTTTATAGATCGATAGTCTTGTATTGACGTTATTGATATTCTATTGTAATTTGGAAAGATTTGGAAACTGTGTCTTTTTGCAGGATTTTTGTGTAAATTTGACCGACTGCCGTTACGCTGCCCGATTTTCGTATGATTCCTGAATTGTATGAAACTAATAGATTGAATCGATATAGATATGATTAATGATATGATTGCTTTACTATTGATTATTGATTGATTATTGATACTGGAACACGTATAACCTGGTTGAACATTGGTTGGAGATGATACCTGTACAGGATGGTGGGCCGACGGGCTTTCCTTTAAATCATAGATCATGGATCATGGATATAACGATGGGAGTCATAAGGAGATCATAGGCCGACGGGCAATAGAGTGACGACTCTTTTCATAGAACCAATGTATTGATATCTACAACAGCAATATGGATTCTACGACAGCAACATGACCATTGATTATACATTGTTCAGTATATAGTATTGAATTGCATGTTTATTGTATTGATTTACGGATTATTTGCTTTATCGATTTCTGCCCTATTGATTGATCGGATTTACTGTATCGTACGATTTCACTGATTTCATCGATTGACTACTGAACATTGATACTACTTTGATAGATATAGATACTGCATTGATAGCATGGACATCGTATAGATTCATGGATTTTGCTGCCTATAGACTTATAGATTCACTGTCGCTACTGTTCTTCACTGTATTGACTGTTTTATAGATTCATTGCTTCGTATCGCCTTTCTCGATTGATTTCAATTGAATAGATCGTATTGATTTGATAGCATCGATTTGATTGACGACGTTGATTGATTGAATTGATTTATCGTATTGCCTGCCGCTGCATTGACTGGTTTTATTGACTATTGATTTCCGCTGCATTGACTCATTGACCATTGACTGATTCAGATTGATAGATTGACATGCATATTGATAGTATTGCCGTGCTTTGATTTCAGTTATAGGTATTAGGTGACCTGCTGGGCTTTGTAAAGCTCATTATATGTGGTTGATATTTTCAGGTCAGGGCTCGGGAGCAGGAGATAGGATTTGATCCAGATCTGCAGGTTTTTAGTTCTTTTGATAGATAGTTGATTCTTTTGTACTCAGGACAGGATAGCTTTTCTACTTGTATTGATAGTGTAGTTCCTGAGTATTGTACATGATGTTTTGTGATATGAATCGACAGTTATATTGAAGTTTTAAATGTTATAGATGTTTGATAGAATGCTTACTGAAGGATTTATAGATAACTCTGGTAAATTGTTGCGAATTGATCGACATTCTTTCCAAGTTAGATTCTGGGGCGTGACAGTAGCCTTGAGCATCAAGATGGGCCTTGTATTGTACCACAGAGCCATCATCATAAAATTTGGTACGAAAGAGCCATTTACAGCCTAGAATATTCATATTAGGCCGAGCAGAGATTAGTGTCAATGTGTCTTGTGTTTGTAATGCTTGAAACTTTTAAGACATGACATTTCTCCATTGAGGTTGTTTAACAACAGCTGTAAAGCATGTGGGATCAACTGGTGATGATGTGGTATGGAGAAGATTAAGGATAGAATGAGGTTTGAGATGATCCGTCTGGAGGCGAGTAAGCATAGGATGAGTTCGAGTGTTTGGTGTGGAGGAGATGATGGAACCATGGATGAAGTAGAAGAAAGTGGAGTTGGATTGATCAATGGAGAGGAGTGAGGTGATGTTGAAGAATTAGTGGAGGAACTATGAGATGGACGTGTTGGTGATGAACATAGAATTTGTTGCTGAAATAAAGAGGAGGGGTATGAGGTTGGGACAAGAGTGAGAGGTGGAGGATGGGTTGTAGGGGTAACATGAATTGATGAAGTGGGGGAAATAGATAAGGTTTGAAAGGGAAAAATATTTTCATGAAAGTTGGTATGTATAGACGTGCAAACTTGGTTAGTGGAAAGATTATAATAGAGATATCCATTGGAGGTCTTTGAATAACCAAGGAAGATGGATTTTAGAGACGTTGGGGCTAGTTTGTGATGTTTATGTGAGGGCAGTAATGGATAGCATTGACAACCAAATACCTTTAAAAATTGATAACTTGGTTGCTAATGAAATAGAATTTCATACGGTGAGAAATTCAAAAGAGTGCGAGTTGGAAGACGATTTATTAAATAAACTGCGATTAGAGTAGCATAGACCCAAAACTGATAAGGTAGGTTGGTTTCCAAAAGCAAGATGTCGATGTTGTATGCCACGGTTAAGGAGAAATTCCTTGAATGTTGTATTAAGAAATTCAGATCCATTGTGTGCTCGAAATACAATTAATTTCTCACCACATTGATTTTCAACAAGTTTAAAATGAACGAGCGTTTTAGATTTTTGAAGCATGGGATAGAGTCAAGTAAAGCGAGAAAATTCATCTACAAAAATAACATGATACTTGAATTTATCAAAGGAAAGTACAGTAGACGTATCCCAAACATCTGCATGAATAATTTGTAGAGGTTTGGACGTTGCGGATGTAGATAAAGAAAAACTAGTCCTATGACTCTTTGACTTTGTTGATAAAGAAAAGGTGCTTTTAAAAGCAAGAAGAAAGTTATTGCAAATGAAGACTTCTTTGGGGATTGTCTTTTTTGCTACTTCTTAAATTAACTTTTAAATTTTTATAAAAAAAAATTGTTTTAAGAAGCATTAAAAAATCCCGTCCTAAGTAAAACTGAATCTAAGTTTTAAGGCCTTTAGCATCAGGTTTTCATCAAAAAATTTCAACAACTCTCACCTGACTTTCCAGTAATAATCACCTAACCAAAACCAGCCTTTGTAGCTTGCTCTAGTTTGATTATTACTTGTTGGAGAATGTCATTTGCAAAAAGGTGGAATTCAATAAATCTTATAAAAAAATTTTATATCAACATATTCAAATTAAAAATTGATTAAAATAAATTTTAAAATTTTAAAATTATTTTAAAATAAATGTGCTAGTACAGTCATATCTAATAAGGAAAAAAAAACTTGGAAGATTTCAGAAGGAAAAGAGCTGATTTTAAGTAAGCAGATAAAATAAACAAGACAGTTTGATCATATAAGCAGACAAATGTGCGTATATTTGAATAAATAAAAGCTCAACAAACAAATATCTAAAAGGTCCTAAAGGCATAAACTATAATGAAGTTGAAAGATTTATGTGCCTAATCTAAGAACATGAAGGATCCATTTGTGATCAGAATCTAAATGAATTTCTTGCAAATGTTCCCATCAGTCCTTGCTTATTATTGCAGTTTATTTGGCTCCCTTAATGTTTCTTCTAGACTTCTACTTATAAAAGATATGTCAGGCTTGAAGTGATCGACCCTGTTGTTCTACGACCTGGTAGATTTGGAAGGCTCTTTTATGTTCCACTTTCGAGCGCTGATGAACAGGGTTTTATTTTAAAAGTACTTGCTCATAAAAAGCATGTTTCTCCATATTTCGATAAACATTTTGTAATCAAAATATGGAGAAATAGGCTTTTTGTGAGCAAGTGCTTTTAAAATAAAACCCCGTTCATCAGTGCTCGAAAGTGGAACATAAAAGAGTTTTCCAAATCTACCAGGTCGTAGAACAACATGGTCGATCACTTCAAGCCTGACATATCATTTAAAAGTAGAAGTCTAGAAGAAACATTAATGAAACCAAATAAACTGCAATAATAAGCAAGGACACCTATTTGTAGCTCCAATGATATAAACACCATGCCGCTAATCAACACCATCCAGTTCTATGAGCAGCTGCAATTCAAAAAAGAAAATTTATCGAAGCTTACAAATGATGTTTAAATGAAATTTAAACAGAGATGTAAGGAACATCATTTAATATAGGCCACACAAGAATACAATGACATACTATATCCACAAGAAAACAAACATAAAAAAATAACCTGATCCAGGGCCCGTTCCACAACCGATGCTCCCTCTCTTCCTCGCTTACATCCTCGCTTACATGTTAATGCATCCACCTTAAACAAATAAATAACATAAAATCAAAATAACTACCACTCAAAATAGGATTTTTTTTAACTTTTAGCATTTGATATTCGCTTTAGTTGTTACCTGATAATTAGTAGATATTAGTTAGTCTTGACACAACTAAACCCTAAACGTTAGATGACACTATAATAAATTTAGTTATACTAGGACTTGCAATTGCAATACTAAGAACATAAATATGACTTAAATAAAGAACTGAAATAATTAAATGATAGGAATAAAGCACGCACTTCATAAAAGAAAATTATGCAAGGAGAACAAGTCCTAGCACGGCTAAATATTGCTCTAACTTCTTTCTCACTTTCTCCAGCATATTTCCCCAAAAATTCAAGACCATGCATTTCAGGAATGCAAAGAAGACAATTATTTTGGACGATGAGCATTACGAACAAGATTTTGTTTAAGTGCTAAGTTTTCATAGTATTGATTACACTGGTAAAAGAGCATGAAGAATTAAATAAAAACATCACAGTTTACACGCACCTTAATATGTATAAAGTTGGCACCAGCCTCATTGACTAGAGCCTTTGCAATCAATGTTTTACCACATCCGGGAGGTCCATGAAGCATAAAACCAACCTCCATGTCCACCCCAAGCTCCTGAAGATAACATAAACCAAACTTAGTAGTTTTTACTTGGAAGCAATAAATTTACATACAGTAAAACCAATACTGAGAGCAAATGACAATTGAGATATATTTCAACCCCTGTTGAGGCCTTGCATTAGTAGGATCTCCATGCACAAGGTACGCCCCTTTTTTATTTCAATGTCGAAGTTTAGCTAGCATTTTTATAAGTAATGAACTACAGATTATTATTTCATAAAATTCTTCCATTCATGCATGAGAAGATGTTGCTATTGATAAGATAAAAGAGCAATCTATTTTTCTTACATAACCCAAAGAAGCTAAACCAAAGGATAGTGTTCTATTAACCAGTGAGAATAAGTATGAATTATTAGATACAAACGTAATTCATGGTAAAAGAACAAATGACAGTTTAGGCATGCAAGATTATCGTGGGAAAGTTACAGGAGAAAATGCCATTAGACTCCCAACTGCAAGAGTTGACAACGCATGAGTGTTAAGGGAAAGATATTTGTTAATTTGATAATGTTTTCAGTTCATTTTGCATTATTGTTTACAATTCTTTGATCACTGATTATGTTTAACAAACGTTATTCGTGATAATAGATACGTCAGGTGATTGTAAGAAAAGATGAAATCAGCAGATATAATGATATACCAAAACATAAAAAAACTTACAAAAAAAATATTTTCTCTCTCATCTGTCTTTAACTTAATTCATTATTATTATAGCAGCATTTAATCAAAATTACCAAAACATAACAACATGATCAGTCCTCAACACTTGCCAGCACAATTGCAAAATATAGATACCCTCAATAATAACTTCATAAGGATAACCATTTAGAGTGGTATTGCGTCTAAAAATAAAATTTTATCCAGAATAAAGTGACACAATTGTATCAAAATACTGAAAAAGCAATAAGAATCAAATTTCGTTTACAGCTCAACAACACAAATTTCTAACATATTTTGATAAAATTTCACATGAATATTTTTAGGCAAACAAACAAGTTGAGTGGTCCAATGACATGAATACAAGCGAATTGATTATAATTACCAATTAGTTTATTCATGTAGATTACCTCATAATCCTCTGGATGCTTTATGCGTTGAATAATGCAACGATTAAACACATTCTTCAATGAATCAAGGCTACCAACATCTTCCCATTTGATATTAGAAATCGAGGAAAACCCCCCTCTTCTAGTAAAGGGCTGGACCAATTTTGTAGCTTCCTGAAAGAAGTAAAACAAGAAGCCATTTTTAAACATAAATGATAGATGCCTGTGCGACCTGAGCTGCATGGACTTCATCTCAATGCTTTTTTTGTAATACATTTTCACACATAGCATTAAGCATAAGATAATATAACCTAACGTTTGCATAGGTTCAAAAATCAACTATATGTACACCATATAACAGTGTTTAGGGCATAAATAATATGTTATGTAAATTCTACAAAGCCACACACTATCAAAGTCTTAAACAAATCATAATAGAAAAAATGTAAATCATAAAACATAAAGGCAAAGAAGTATTAATATCTTCCATGGTACAAAATGTAAATTTTATATACAACATAGTAAAGCAGTTTGGTTACATAGTGTCAAGTTTAACACTTATGAATGCCTTAACTCAAATTCAAGCATAGTAATGCTAATGTTCTCAATTTCTTCAGACGACCACGGATACCTCCACCAATCAACATTTTCCCCAAGTTGAGGCCTTCTTTTATCTATTATTCTCTTCATAGAAAAATTCCTAGCTTTACTCACCAATTTTGCTAAATCAGTACCAACAAAACCTGATGTGAACCTAGCTATCTTGAAGTGGTCAAATTTACCATCAATTCTAATGTTACGAGTCAGCAA
The DNA here is from genome assembly GCA_016618105.1 of Dendrobium huoshanense. Taxonomy (NCBI): domain Eukaryota; kingdom Viridiplantae; phylum Streptophyta; class Magnoliopsida; order Asparagales; family Orchidaceae; genus Dendrobium; species Dendrobium huoshanense. Next base: position 19,254,406 of record CM028356.1, read on the forward strand.
TGACAATATTTCTGCACGCGCATCTACATCAGGGACACCTAAAATTATCTCTCTATAAAAGCACCCAAGTTTTCTCAGAGCATGGTCAACTGCATCGGGTCTGCTTGTAGCTCCAATTACAAGAACGTAACTAAACATTCTATATGTTATTTTTTCGGATACTTCTTGGCCAAAATCATTATCCATTGCTCTCAGAATTTGTTGTGACTCATCCATGCAAGTCAGAAGTTGTGTCACTATTCTGCGTTCCGTCTCCCTTTGTAAGTTTTTCCTCTTGGAAGCAATGACATCTATATCATCTATGAATATAATTGAATGTGCAGTTTGAGATGCCTTATTGAAAAGGTTATATATGATTTTTTCAAATGCACCCGAAATAATCATATTTTTCAATTAGTCCTAAATAAGATATGAGAAGAATAAAAAATTATCGAACAAGTTGAATTTAAAAATTCAAGAATAACTTTCAAACTTGAAACCAACTTTAAATTAGTGAGTTAACACACTATCGACTTAGATCAATATTGAGAAAACATATTTCCTAAGTGAAGTTTAACCATACAAGAAAAAATGTACACTACTTAAGCTTGCGATTGTAAAAATTTTGATTAGAGTCAGGGTTAAAAGTTGTGAGCTGCTTGTTGCTAAAAAACTAAGGCCATCAGATCTATTTTCTGAATGATAAAATGAATAATGTTCTAAGAGCTATAATAACTGGGTAAGTAATGAATTAAATTTAGGGAATCTGTTGAACTCTCACATGCTAATCATCTACCATTATTGCTCTGTGTCAGTTTTGCAGCTCTCGCTATTGGATGGATTGTCGGTTCTACTGTGGTTCCCATGATTCCATCAGTTCTACTGCAACAAACTTGGAGCCTTGAACTGCTTACCTCATTGGTCTCTTACGTCTTATTGTTCGTTGCATGCACTTTCCTAAAGTAATGAATCTACTTTTGATGAGTTAAATGTAGGATGACTCTGAAATTTTTGATTGAATCTTGCTATAACTAAAAATTATATAGAATTGGTTAATTTCATTTACACATTTTTAGTTTTTCTTAGTTCCAAGTCATATAGCCATGGATTAAATATAATTGATTAATAAATTAGGAGGAAATACTGATGGACAAGTTGTTTATGCAAAGACTGTTGTAAATAAAATGATAACTCAGTCGAATAAGTCTGAAATTGGTGTTCCACTGATGTGTTAGAGTAATAATTCTAAATTATTCTCGCTTGTTGGTCCAATACTTCGATAACCCTAACCTCTCAGATTACATATATCTCTTGCATGTAGTTTCAATGAATCCTTTGAGTACCCTCAATTAGTCAATTCGAAAAACTTGATATGTTGTGAGCTGCTTGCTGCTAAAAAGCTAAGGCCATTAGGTATAGCCTACACATAATAAAGACTTATTTTTGTACTTAATTCAAAGCATGAAAATCATCCTAAGGAATTAGAAAGACTTTCTCTTTGCAATAAAATTTGCATTGAGAAAGAGAACTAATGGACACTCTACCTGAGACACCAGAAATCACTTAAGGAGAAACTTTTTAGAAAGGAAAGTCAGTCTCATTGGCAATTACATGAGTAAACTTTGTCTTTCCACACCCAGACAGACCATGCAGCAATAGCCCAGTCATCGGTCTCAACTCAGAGCATAACAAACCAGATAAGAATCAAAAGAAAGCCAAAAACCCAGCCAAAAAATAGAGACCAGCAACCCAACCACCAGCAGAAACCAGAGACCAACACAGATAAGTTAAGAACTAACATAGAGACAACCACAAGCATCAAGATTGAGTAAGCCACGAAGATGGGCAAGACAAGTGTCCCACATAAAATCAGCAAAATAAGACCGACTGCAATCCCACATCGCCATCCAAGAAGCACAAGCATTCTCATCCTTACTGATATGGTGAAAAGAGAAGTTAAGAGACAACAAAATAGTTTTAATCTCCCTAACCAAATAGAAGAGGTAAGGAGAACAACAAGTCTCATCAGCAGTAAGAAAAAGATTATAATCCAAGCCAAAATTAACCTCAATGGGCAAATTAAAAACGTTAAGAGAAGTGCACAACTGAATACCATATAAAATAGCCTTAAAAATAGCAATATGGTAGGTACCTTGAATAAGACCAACAAATGCAACAATTAGGCCACCATTACTATCCCTAATGACACCACCGCAATCAACAATACAATCAGTACTAGTGCCATCCACATTAAGCTTAAAGAAATTAATGGGAGGTTTATGCCAATAAATAACATTAGCAAAATTAGGGTCACTCTCCAACTTCAAGCCTAAAGAATTACCAACAAAATAACAATTTTTAAAGTTCTTAGCAGAAATCAAGTTAATAGCAAGAAGAGCTAACACCTTATCCTTCACTTTCTGAATAACATTCTGGTGGTTCATTTTCACATTATCGAACAAGGATTGATTCCTTTCCAGCCAAAGAAACCACAAAATGATAGAAGGAATACGGTTACGAATGTGCCCTTTAGAGTTAATAAACCATAATTTAAGCATGTAATTAATAGACAAATTAGAGTTAAAACAATTTAGTTGAAACAAATCATCAAAATAAATCAGGTTCTAACAGCAACAGGCCCCGATAAAAAAACATGGTGCATACTCTCTTTATAAAAACAACATTGGCATTTAAAGGGCAAGATACAACCTTTCGTAATTAGATTATCATCTGTAGGAATAAATCTATGCAGAACTCTCCAAACAAACACATAAATAGTAGAAGGAATGCTTTTATGCCATATATTAAGGAAAGTGTTATCTTCATTATTTTTATCTCTAAAGGTATGCCAAGCATTCTTTAAATAAAAGCCACCATCTTTGGAAAGATCACACATCAAAATATCTCTAGAAGAAGTATTGATCGGTAAGTTAACAATTCTCTGGAGGATACAATCAGGAACCTCATTAGCAAGCTTATTGTAGTCCCACTCATTATTATTGAAAAAGGTATTAACCTTAATAAAATAAATAGAAACCGAATTGAGAAGGGAATCAATAGAATTTTTATCTAACCAACGATCTTGCTAGAAAAAAAGTATTACCTCCGTCAATGCCTCAAAAGATGTAAGGCTCAACCTCCCATTTAATCCTACACAGCCTTTTTCAAACTCTAGATTCACTTTGTTTAGAGAAGCAATTAGTAGTATGCATAGCATTACAATACTTAGCAGTCATAAATTTGGCCCAAAGAGTTACATTAGCATGAAAGTTATATCAAAGTTTAAAGGAAAAAGCCTTAGCAAGGTCCTTAAAGTTCTTGCACCCAAGACCACCTTCCTCCAGAACACCACAACATTTTTTCCAAGAAGCCCAATGAATTTTAGCACTAGAGGAAATGCCTCTCCAAAAAAAAATTTATTAATAATCTTGTGAAGTCTATCACACACAGTTTGAGTAGGAAAAATAGACTGAAAACTATAAATCGGAAAAGCACAAAGAACACTTTTAATAAGAATGATCCTACCACCAAAGCTAAAGAAATTAGACTCCCAAGATAACAGTTTGTTATGAACCGAAGTAATGAGATAATCAAACAAAAAAGACTTACCTCTACCAGCAAATAGAGGCACTCCAAGATATTTAATAGGCATTTGACCATGCTTAAATCCTAAGCATTTATAATAAAATTATTCCCAAACAGTTATATATTCGCATTCAAATTAAATTCATCAGTCATACATGACCACTCTTTTTTATTTGGGGGCTAAGCAGCTGAAGCACATGTAGCATTTATATAATTATTAATTAATTAGCCACCTTTTTATCGCCCTGCACGAGTGTGATCACTTGTAGAAAATTCTGTGAACAATCAAATCGCTCATAACCTATGAGTAATCTAATCGTCAATCAAATCACATCACAAATAACAGTAAAAGTAAATAAACACTCACATCAATTTCAAATAGCATGCAGTGAAAACCGAGAATGCCCATCACACAGCAGTAGGAAAGTAAATACCGGCCTAACCTAAAGCTAGAGTCGGTTATCCTAACAAACAAATCTAAGTGTGTGTAGTAAGCTGTGTGGTTTGGATATGTCTTAGATCAATTATTGGTTGAAGTTTTCTAGTTGATTAAATTTAGTTTGTTGAAAGGTCAAATGGAATTTTATGTTCAGGTTTAAGTTTTAATATCTTTAATATTTTTAGAGTTCATTTTAGGTAGAATTTTAATTGTTAAAGTTGATTAATAATATTGGTTCTTTAGTATATTTTAATTAATCATTATATTACTTAATTTAATTATTTAATGAATTTTTTTAATGAATTAATTATATTTTAGATGATTTATTAATTTTAAAATAATTTATAAAGTTTTTTAATGATTTATTTAAGTGTTAATGCTTTATTAATTTTTTAAGAATTTTTATTTAATATCTTGATAATTTATTAATTTAAAATGATATATTTAATCATTAATTGATTTATTAAATCATTAAAGCTTTATTATATTTTTTAAGATTTTATTTATTTTTTAATGATTTATTTGATTATAAGATGATTAAAATATTAATTAGATTCAATTTTAAATTTATTTTCAAATTTGATCTCTTAGTGGTTATGTGTATTAATTATGATTTGGTTATTAATGATAATGTAGTTTTGGTGTATTTTTATCTGAATTATCATTAGTGTATTTAAAATTTTTATTTAATTGATTGTTTAGATTTGATTAGATTTAATTAAGGTTATATTGATAATATACACTAATATCTAAGGGGAATGTTACTAAGTATTATATATTTTGTGTTTCTATCCTAAAATATGCATGCATCCTAAATCTAAGTTTTTTAAGACACAGTCCTTAATTTTTGTCATTAAATATCACTAATGTTATATGGGATGAAAAATCTTGTTATCACTAACCCTTAGAGCACTGCGCACGTGTAAAAGGGTTTAGAGATCTAAAATAAAATAAAAAATAATCCTAATAAAATTGAAGTTACTACAGGAACCTAATGGGGAAAGGTTAACACAAACCACACTAAGGGCCCCCTAAGGGTTTTTTAAGTTTTAGAATACTTACAGTCACCGGGGGCTATGACCCAGTGGTTCCGCCCGTAGCACCTCCACCCGGTTGGATGAAAGCGACTGACGACTTTAGTCCTTGTTCTTTTGTTCACTCGACCGATACCATTCATCGCAGTTCATGCAAGTAAAGAAAATAAAATAGGTAGTAGAAGCATATTTAATAATTAAAATTTATTAAAAAAAACATGCCTTTCTTCGAGCTTGGACGCCGATTTGTTGCTTGTCTTTTAGAAGCATACTTTATATCTTTCCAACATTCACTCCGAGACACAAGAAAGGGGAAGAGAGAGAGAGAGAGAGAGAGAGAGAGAGAGAGAGGCATTGCTTTCTTTAAAACTTCCATATTTCCACTTTTCTTTCTAAACATTCACTTCCACTCTTCCAAAACTCACACAACTTTCACAAAACAAATACTTTACCTCTCACACTTGCACACTTCGCTTTTCATCCTTCCCCACCAACACACAAATTTCACTTTTATACACAAATGCAAATCATTATTCCTTACTAAACAAAACTCTTTACTTTTCATTTACATGTTTCATTTTTCCAAAATTTCCATCTCATTTCCCAAAATCACTTTTTATCTTTTGCAAGCATTACCTTTCAAAACAACCTTTCACTTTCAATATTCATCCTCTCAAAGCACACACAAACCTCTCTTAAGATACACACACACGATTCACTTATCAAGATCACACACTCAAGCTTCACTTTTTAATGCAAACACATCTTCACCATTCTTAGTTTTTCAACATACACCTTTCTCACCTTTCCAAAATCGCATAATTCATTTTTCAAATCATTCAACACTTTTCAAAACATATAGTCATCAAAGCACTTTTACTTTTCAAAATTACATACTTTACCTCTCAATCATTTCATTTTCCCAAAATTCCTACATCTCACCTTCCAACATCACTCTTATATAATATATACTTTTTAAAACATACACTTCACTTTCACTTTTAAACATTTATACACTTCACATACACCTCACATTCCAAAATTACTCATATACACTTTACTTTTCCACATTTCCATCTTTCCATTCTTACCAATTCATTTTCATTGAAAAGCTCAAGAGATGACAATTCAAAAATATTAAAGAACTTCTAAAGAACAAATGCTAAAACTTGAGGATGAAAGAGGCACATTCACAACACTTCATTCACTTGAATTCACCAATGAAACGACACATTTAATACACTAGGAAGTGATCTCTTCAAAGCATTTAATCAAATATCTGTCATGCGCTGCTTAAAAGATTGCATGAAATAAGCCCAAATAACAATTATACTACAAAAGTGACATGTATTTTATTGGATTTACCATCAATATTGTCATGAGCAAAGTCTCTTATGGGCAAATGGACACATATTTTAACACGTGAAAAAAAATTTACAACGGATCCATCTTATTTCGGTGCAAAAACTGCAGCAAATATATGCATTTTCTTATGCAAAAATCTGTAGCAAATCCATACATTTTTTTTTAATGCAAAAACCTGTAGCAAATCCATCCATTTCAGTGCCAAAACTACATATACATTTTCTTATGCAAAAATATGTAGCGAATCCAAGTACTTTTGATGCTAAAACCTGTAACAAATCCCCCTTGATTTGTTTTTTAAAGAAAGCGATAGATCTAAAACATAGAATCTTTCTTTCAAGGAAAACTCAAAGAAGAAGAGGAGGACATTCCCAAAGATTTTTTATCATTTCTCTAATCATCAGGAGAGAAAGAAGACAAGTTTTGCTTCAGATTTTTTTTTTCTACTTAATGAAGAACATCAAGATCCAAAGCCTTTAGCGTTCAATTCAATTGAGTAAAATTGTTCAAAATTGAAAGAAGAAAAAAAGAAGGTGAACAAGAAGAAAATATACCAAATGCCTAAGAGGAGGTCGTTATAGTTGCTGTCCACACGAGCGAAGGGGAGCGACGGCTAGGTTTGCAGACCGAGGCGCTGGATGGTGATCTCCGGCTTGGGCTTGCGAATGGCAGAGAAATGAGGGAAGATGGCTTGCCTTGGGCTAGGGTAGAGGAGGCGAAAGAGCCTTGGGGATTTCCAAACTGCAGAGAGAAGGGGGCCTTCGGTTTTGCGAACTGGAAGAAAAGCAGAGAGTAACACTTCGCCCGAAATAAGAGGGAGAGAGAGAGAGATCGTGGGGTCGTTAAACCCGGCCCCAACTTAACCCATCCACTTTTAGGACTAAGCATGATTAAAGTCATAATTATGGGATTAAGCATTATTTTATAAAAATTTAAAACTAGGCATAATCGCCTGTCTAACGGACGACTTAGTTTAACCTAAGTCCCCCGTTAGACAGGAGACTTTTCCTTATTTAAAAAGAAAGGCCGAAGCCCTTCTCCCCGTGCCCGATCTGTTTGCCCTCGCCGATATCGTCGCAAGGATACTCTCACCGCCGAATTTCGTCATTCTAGGTATGTTTTAGTGTATTTTTTGTTTAAATTTTATATTTATTTATTCCTTTCGTTAATAGAAGGTAAAATAAGGAAAAAAAAAAAGAAAATGCACCGTGTAAAAGTGTAGAATGAGGTGATTTTAGGTGATGAGCTATAATTTTGAAATTTTCACTTAAGGAGTAATTTAGGAAGTAATAGATACATATACTTGTCGCTAGTGCACTTTAGATTTACCCGATTTGGCCAGATTTGTTGGTTACTTGTGTGTTTGTGATAAATTAACAAAATTATACTTGTATTATACATATCTTTTAAAAAAAACTTTAAAGAATAATTAATAGTAAATATTTATTTATGTCGATATCAATTTTTTTTTGTAGTAGTAAATATAAAAAAATTGGAAATAAATATAAACTTTGTGTTAACTTATTATTATTAATATGACAATTTATAACATATATATTTAACATTAATCTTTTGAATTGATAACATTTTAGTTTAAATTATATTTAACTTTTTATGTTATATATATATATATATATATATATATATATATATATATATATATATATATATATATATATATATATATATATATATATATTATGATTATTGTAAATTTCTATTTAAATATTTTCTTTCAAATTTAAATGTAGGTTTTTAAAATGAGTGCAAGACCACCATCCTTTATGTTGTTATATGATGGAGAGTTATCATTAGATGCAAATTTTTCGCCAACATATATTGGTGGTAAGTGTCGGCCCCTACAAGTTCCATTCAACTCGAATTTGAAGCAGTTGAAGGATCGAGTTCTCAGGGACCTAAAGTTTGATCCCTCAAAGTTCACAGTGACCATTGCCGGTCGTTTTCCAGTGGGCAACCAATTCATGGCCTCGAAACTTGAGGATGATGAAGGTTGTGAATTTGCTTTATCCTTAGCTGCATCTGAAGTTTTGATACTATATGTGGAAATTGAGGAAATTCAGAATGATATTAATTTGGATGAAGACCTATCGAGTAAAATTCGTGATTCAGTCGTAGTAGATCATGTACATGAGATGCATGATGCTGCGGGGATGGCCTTGGCAATCCCAATTACATATGTCGGGTATGTTAGTTTTAAAGGAGATTTTAGTTTTTCTAAAGTAAAATCATATTCAATATTATCTAATATTATATAAGTATAAATACAGATCCACACAAACTCCATACCATCAGAATTTGCCGGTCCTTCAACACAATCCCAATGTACTTCTATTTTTGAAGTCAATGATATTAGATTATCAGCTCCTACTATCAATGATGAAGGGTATGAGACAATGAGCAGTGGTTCAAGTGATGATGAGGATGAAGAGTTTGATGATATCCTCCATGATTTTACTGCAACTAATGTAGGTGTGCAGCCAAATACCAATGATATTATTCGTGATTACTGTACAAGGACTGCAAATACAGAAGAGGGCATGACATCTAATAATGAATATGCTGAGATTCCTAAGACTACATGTCAATGGAATGCGGATGTTGTACCGGATAGTAGTAATGTTTTTAGCATCACAGATGATGAATTTATCATTCCGAATGAATTGGTAGAAAATATGTGTTTCTGGAGAAAATCAGAACTGCAATTCGCCTTGCACGGTTGGTCAATCATAAATAATGTTCAATTTATCGTTGTGGCGTCGAACAAACAAAAATTTACAGTTGCTTGTGTACAACATGATACTATGCCGATAAAGTGTCCTTGGCGTTTGCATGCCAGCTTAAGCAAGCCATTGGGTGGGGTATGGAAAATAGCTACCATAAAGGGTCCACATACGTGTACGAACCCTATTCTTCAAGCAGGTCACAGGCAATGTAATTCACAGTTCATTAGCTTCTTTATTATTCCAACTATAAGAAAATAAATGGATATAAAACCTAGAGAAATAATTGGAAGAGTTGAGGCAAAGTTTAACATTAAAGTTTCATATATGAAAGCATGTGATGCACGTCGGAAGGCTGTTAAAGCAGTGTTTGGAAGTTGGGAAGAGTCCTATCGATCACAGAATTTGTTCATGGAAGGTATTGTTCAAGCTATGCCTGAAACTGTGTACAAAATCCAATCTTCAAGTTCATATAGATTTCAAAGGTTATTTTGGGCTTTCGGTCTATCTATTAGTGGTTGGAGGTTTTGCCGGCCTGTCCTTAGCATGGATGGAACTTTTCTTTTGGGTAAGTATAGGGGAACATTACTCATTGCAGTTGGGCTTGATGCGAATAACGGGCTATTCCCATTAGCTTTTGGAATTGTGGAGTCAGAGTGCAATGAATCTTGGATCTGGTTTCTCACCATGTTACATGATTTACTCCCTGCTGTTGCAAGTAGAACTAATCTTTGCATCATATCTGATCGACATCCTGGGTTGGTGCGTGGATGTCGGGAAATCTTTCCTTCGGCAGCACACCGTCACTGTCTTCGACACTTACTTGAAAACTTCAAGAAAGCTGTTCGCCAAATAAGAGTATATGATGTGCAATTTTTATGCCAGAAAATGTACGCAGCTGGGAATACTGATGATGCAGAATTATTCAATCAGAGCATGTTAGATATAATAAGAATTAAGCATGAACTTCATCAATGGTTAGTTGAAAGGGATGTTTCGAAGTGGTCGTTTATATTTGATGGTGGATTCCGTTACAGAGTAATGACAACAAACGCCTCCGAAGCATTTAATGGAATTTTGAAAATAGCTCGTGGCTTACCGGTGCAAGCACTTATTACTGTCATTTATTACAATGTTGTTAGAATGTTTGTTCGTCGACTCGAGCTCATTCAAACTGAAGAACATCAGAGTAATACTATTTTTTCCCCACGAGTCCAAGCTAAATTAAGAAAACTTGAAAACGATGCAAGAAGAATACCAGAGCCTACACGTATAAATATGCATGAGTTTCAAGTTTTTGATATGTCCTAAAGATCATACTGTGTGGACGTTACACCGGGTGGTAATAGTGTATGTAGTTGTGGGAAACCTATTATTTATCACATGCCATGTGCTCATGTCATAAGTTCAACTGTATCAGTAAGGATAAGTCACCTGGAGTTTGTTTCTGAATATTACACAATGAAAAATTTAAAGATGACATACTTAGAAGAATTTCACATAATACCGGATAAGGAATACTGGCCAAATCATGATCCTGCCAATTTTCAATCATTTATCATTTCACCAAAGCCAACTAATTATTCAAAATAATATAAAATAGGTATTCAAAGTGCGCATATAAAATATTTCTTCTAAAATAATTAAATCACAATAGTATATATTACAATAATTTCAACAAAACAAAAGTACAATCTGAACTACAAAATCATGCGTACTTTTCAAAATCAGACTTCCTGCTTTTACCAGACTCGGCCTACTCTACAGAACTCTTATCCTTGACTGGAAGATTACAAACAACAGGGTGAGTATGAAACTCAGTAGGCCAACCCCTTTTTTCCCATAACAGAGTTAAATTCACAGCTCAAAAGAGGGGAAGTCACAGGAACAAAATCAAGAAATTTTTTAGCTATAAATGTTTTGAGCCGGACCAGAGCCACTATATAGCTCCGCCCATGGCAAGACGAAAGAGGCAAAATGTGTGAAAGAGATGGCTCGCGAATGAAGATGATATCGGTGCAAACTAAGCATTCCTTTTTCATGACAAAATGTAGATGGATATTTATTATTGACATGGCTCATTGAAAACGTTGGTGACACAAAATTTTATTTTATTTTTAATTTTTTTGGAAAATTTTGGGGCAGAGCCCTTCCATATGATGTTAAAGTATCTTTATCCTAATTTAAATGAGCAAAAAATCCAACACTCCAAAGCATGATCGGCAATTTCACAATATGATTTGGGAGATCAAATAGAGAATTATTCCATAAAAGAGATTGAGAGTTTTGCCCACCACCAATGATGATGCCCCGCCATCGTCAATAAGGCCTTGATGTTGATGACAACATCAAGGCTAATACAAACAAACTAGATCGAAATCAATTATCACCACTAGGCCAACGCCTATCATTAGTATCAAGAACAACGCCCGTCGTTACTACTAAGGCAAATAATCATATTTTTGTGCACTTTATTTCTATAAGAAGAGGAATAAAACATTTTTTTTGTCAAAATGAGCTTCAAAATTATTGTATTTATTTTTAAACGAGCACAACACACATTTTAATTGATTTTTCATGTATTATTCTCATCTTAAAAAAAAAGTTTTAAGATTTATCTAATTAAAATTTAATGAATATATCATCTTGTGTTTTAATAGTATTGCCAGCATCACAAACGTTAAAACAAAACAGAATATGAAGAGAACATAGATATGTAAATGAGAAGATGCAACTATAAATGGTTGTCCTCCATTCATACTATAACAATTTAATATAAGTGTATATATACATAAGAAGAACCAAAGCTGATAATAATCAAGCCGTTGATGTGTAATATGGTCGAAAGATTAAGATGGAATTTGGCAGTTTTCAGCACTTGAGTGTTTCAGTTCTGATGTTAGTGAGGAGAGATAGTGCTTTTTGTTTTAATAATGATATGTAATCAACAATGGAGGAATTTGAGTTGGGACCGTTATCAACCTCTCTTAAATTAATGCTCCATGAGGGGAGCGTTAATTTGTTCCTAAGATAATGAGAACGTTTGTGTGAGAGCTAGTTTCTTTGATTTCCTTCTAGGATCGTTCGAGACGATGTTGAGATCGTCCAGGACGATCAGCAAAACAGCTGATTTTTTTTTTAAGTGGATCGTCCGGGCCGATTTTGGATCGTCTTGGGACGATCAGTGCATGGAAAAAGTCAGTGAGTAAGGGATTTTATCGTCCAAGGAAATTAATTATCATCCTGAGATATCGTCCTGGACGATTGAATTTTGTTCAGATCATCGTGGACGATGTGGCGATCGGCCGGGCCGATCAGGTGTGTATTAAAAGAAAATCAGCTCGTTTTGAAGAGAGAGAAAATCATTTTTTTATCTCAAAATATCTGAGGAGAGAGAAGGAGAAGGAAAACAAAGGAAAAGTCGGATTTCGGAGGCCGCGGAGCGCTTTTCGTCCGCCGCCGCTGTTGGGAAAATTATTTATCTCGCAGTAAGGACTCCGAACCCTATTTCTGTTTTCGAAGATGTCGAGTTTTGGCATTTCTGTGCTCAGATTTGTATTTTCGTTACCGAAAAATGCGCATCATTTTGTATTAACGAAAGTTTTAACGCACAACTTTTGATATATTTCTGATATGCTATTTCTACACGATTTGATTATTTTCTGGAGATTTTTGACCAGATAGTTTTGATTTGGCGGTGTTTTATTTTGACTGTAATTCCTGGTGATATCTGAAATTGTTTGGGCAGTAGAATAAAAGTCTTATAATGTTGTTGTGAACATTCTGCACTAATTTGGTCATTTGTGAATTCTGTGATTTTTGTATAAATTCCGTATACTGCCGTTATGCCGCTGGATTTTCGTACGATATCCGATTTTCTGAAATTGATGATTTGAACTTATATGCATACGAATGTGAATATATGATTGCTATACGGTTATTGTTACTGAAAGACAAGTGAAGACTGGTTGAACTGTTGGTTGGAGATTGACTTGACCTGTACATGATGGTGGGCCGACGGGCTTTCCTTTAAAAAGGGTTTGGCGATATCCTCTATTGATCATTGATATAACGATTGGGAGACATAAGGAGATTCTTATGCCGACGGGCACAGAGTGACGACTCTTATTGAACCAACGGATAGCTATCATTATGGATTTCTACAACAGCACTATGGATTGAAAAACGCCTTAATAGCCATTGATTGTACTTGTTCAGTAAGACTATTGTATTGAAGTGCATGTGTACGGTATTGACATATTGATCTCGTGATGGATTTATTGATTTATTGATTTTGAATGGATTTACGGACGGATTTACGGTTTTATTGTTACTGTACGATTTCATTGATATTCGTATTATTTCACTGAGCATTGATACTGCTACTGGTATGGATATCAAAATTGCATTGACTTATTGATATTATGGACAATTGATTCATTGATACTGATTCATTGATATTGATTCATTGACACTATCGCTTCATTGATATACCGTATTGAACTACTGCATGTGATTCATTGACTGATATGGAATATGTTTTACTGTATTGATTTGATTTCAATCGTTTTAACGACGTATTGGTTTGATTTTGACCAGAGATGATTGATAGAGATTGATTTTATTGATATTATCGAGATGATGATTTTTTTCTATTGATTTGATTGGATTCTTACAAGATGTATCGTGTGTACTGGTTTATTGAGCTTTATGGATTTCTTTCTACTGTTTATCGATTCTTCTACCACTGACTATGGATTTTATCGATCGTGCATTGATTACTGATTTTTGTATTCGATGCATAGATTCACTAATAATGTGCAATTGACTGTTATGGATTCGACTGATTGACATGCATATTATTTTCAGTACCGTGCTTTGATTTAAGTTATAGGTATTAGGTGACTTGCTGGGCTTTTTGAAGCTCATTATATGTGGTTAATATTTTCAGGTCAAGGCAAGGGAGCAGGTGATTAAGATTGATCTGGAATCCTCAGGTTTTTATTCTTTTTGGTGATAGTGATCCTTTTGTACTCATGACAGGATAGATTTCAGTACATGTGTTGTGTTCATAGTGTAGCTCCTAAGTATTGTATATGATCTTTTGAGATATGAATGGAACTGTTCATTGATGTTTTAAATTATAGAATTTTATTAGACTGTTTGGTATTGCTTGAAGACTATAGATAGCTCTAGTAAATAAATTAATGGTTTTAATGAATTGACTGAAATTCTTTCCAAGTTAGATCTTGGGGCGTGACAGTTTGATTGGTAAGTCTTTAGAAAAGATGTCAGCCGGTTGATCGATTGTTGCAATATGATGAAAAATGATGACATTCGACTTGATGCATTCCCGAATATAATGACGATCTGTTTCAATATACTTGGTTCTTGTATGGAGTAGAAGATTGTTGGCAACATAGATAGCTGAGATATTATCACAATAAAGTGGTGTAGGTTGTTGCAGTGAAGAATGAAAGCAACGAAGCCAAATAATCTCAGTGGAAGCTAAGGTAAGGGCTTTGCAATCGGACTCAGTCAATGATCTAGCTACTATTGCTTGCTTTTTGGTACACCAGCTCATGAGTGTCAAACCAAGGTAAAAAAAAAACAGTAGTGGATTTTTGGTCATGCTTCTTGTCAGCCCAATCGGCATCTACATATGTCGTAAGCTCTAGTTTTCCATGTGCAATAGGTGAGGCAAGGTGAAGAGTTCCTTGGAGATACCATAATATGGGGTTGATCATCTAAAAGTGTTGATTTAATGGATGATGCATGTGCTGACACAGTTTACCGCATAGGACAGATCGAGATGTGTGAGCGTAAGATTCTGCAGCGATCCAGCAATAATCTGATACAATTGAGGATCAGAGAAAGGAAGTAAAGATTGAGGATATTTGTTTGATTTACTTGCTATAGGCTTTTGTAGAGGTTTGCAAGAAGCCATGCCATCCCTATGAAGAATTGTTTTAGCATAATTGCATTGATGTAACAGAAAACTAGAATTTGTTTTCTGCAATTGCAACCCAAGAAAAGTGTATAATTTACCCAAGTTTTTAAGTTGAAAATGTTTTCGTAGATCTTGCAACAGTTGAGAGACTTGTGAGGAAAGATTGCCCATAAGAAGTATATCATCTACATAGATGAGTAAGTAAATGAAGTTTGTGGAAGATGTGTAAATTAGTAACGATGGATCAACGTCATTGAATTTAAAACCCCATTTGAGTAAATAATTGACAAACATGGAACACCATTATCGAGGGGCCTGCTTGAAACCATAAATAGCCTTGTTCAATTTGCAAAAATGTGGGATTTGAGGGAGCTTTAAAGCACAAAGGTTGTTCCATATAAACATCCTCAGTGGACTTACAAGGTAGGAATGCATTGGAGATATCAAATTGGTTGATTTGCTAATTGTTGTGAAGTGTAATTGTGGGAAATACACGAATTGTTTGAAATTTTGCAATAGAACTAGCAATTTCTATAAAATCAAGTCCATATTTTTGTTTGTAGCCTTGAGCAACAAGATGAGCCTTGTATTGTACCACAGAGCCATCATCATGAAATTTGGTACGAAAGAGCCACTTACAGCCTAGAATATTCATATTAGGCCGAGGAGAGATTAGTGTCTATGTGTCTTGTGTTTGTAATGCTTGAAACTTTTAAGACATGACATTTCTCCATTGAGGTTGTTTAACAACAGCTGTAAAGCATGTGGGATCAACTGGTGATGATGTGGTATGGAGAAGATTAAGGATAGAATGAGGTTTGAGATGATCCGTCTGGAGGCGAGTAAGCATAGGATGAGTTCGAGTGTTTGGTGTGGAGGAGATGATGGAACCATGGATGAAGTAGAAGAAGGTGGAGTTGGATTGATCAGTGGAGAGGAGTGAGGTGATGTTGAAGAATTAGTGGAGGAACTATGAGATGGACGTGTTGGTGATGAACATAGAATTTGTGGTTGAAATAAGGAGGAGGGGTATGAGGTTGGGACAAGAGTGAGAGGTGGAGGATGGGTTGTAGGGGTAACATGAATTGATGAAGTGGGGGAAATAGATAAGGTTTGAAAGGGAAAAATATTTTCATGAAAGTTGGTATGTATAGACGTGCAAACTTGGTTAGTGAAAAGATTATAATAGAGATATCCATTGGAGGCCTTTGAATAACCAAGGAAGATGGATTTTAGAGACGTTGGGGCTAGTTTGTGATGTTTATGTGAGGGCAGTAATGGATAGCATTGACAACCAAATACCTTTAAAAATTGATAACTTGGTTGCTAATGAAATAGAATTTCATACGATGAGAGATTCAAAAGAGTGCGAGTTGGAAGACGATTTATTAAATAAACTGCGATTAGAGTAGCATAGACCCAAAACTGATAAGGTAGGTTGGTTTCCAAAAGCAAGATGTCGATGTTGTATGCCACGGTTAAGGAGAAATTCCTTGAATGTTGTATTAAGAAATTCAAATCCATTGTGTTCGAAATACAATTAATTTCTCACCACATTGATTTTCAACAAGTTTAAAATGAACGAGCGTTTTAGATTTTTGAAGCATGGGATAGAGTCAAGTAAAGCGAGAAAATTCATCTACAAAAATAACATGATACTTGAATTTATCAAAGGAAAGTACAGTAGACATATCCCAAACATCTGCATGAATAATTTGTAGAGGTTTGGAGGTTGCGGATGTAGATAAAGAAAAACTAGTCCTATGACTCTTTGACTTTGTTGATAAAGAAAAGGTGCTTTTAAAAGCAAGAAGAAAGTTATTGCAAATGAAGACTTCTTTGGGGACTGTCTTTTTTGCTACTTCTTAAATTAGCTTTTAAATTTTTATAAAAAAAATTGTTTTAAGAAGCATTAAAAAATCCCGTCCTAAGTAAAACTGAATCTAAGTTTTAAGGCCTTTAGCATCAGGTTTTCATCAAAAAATTTCAACAACTCTCACCTGACTTTCCAGTAATAATCACCTAACCAAAACCAGCCTTTGTAGCTTGCTCTAGTTTGATTATTACTTGTTGGAGAATGTCATTTGCAAAAAGGTGGAATTCAATAAATCTTATAAAAAAATTTTATATCAACATATTCAAATTAAAAATTGATTAAAATAAATTTTAAAATTATTAAATTTATTTTAAAATAAATGTGCTAGTACAGTCATATCTAATAAGGAAAAAAAAACTTAGAAGATTTCAGAAGGAAAAGAGCTGATTTTAAGTAAGCAGATAAAATAAACAAGACAGTTTGATCATATAAGCAGACAAATGTGCGTATATTTGAATAAATAAAAGCTCAACAAACAAATATCTAAAAGGTCCTAAAGGCATAAACTATAATGAAGTTGAAAGATTTATGTGCCTAATCTAAGAACATGAAGGATCCATTTGTGATCAGAATCTAAATGAATTTCTTGCAAATGTTCCCATCAGTCCTTGCTTATTATTGCAGTTTATTTGGCTCCCTTAATGTTTCTTCTAGACTTCTACTTATAAAAGATATGTCAGGCTTGAAGTGATCGACCCTGTTGTTCTACGACCTGGTAGATTTGGAAGGCTCTTTTATGTTCCACTTTCGAGCGCTGATGAACAGGGTTTTATTTTAAAAGTACTTGCTCATAAAAAGCATGTTTCTCCATATTTCGATAAACATTTTGTAATCAAAATATGGAGAAATAGGCTTTTTGTGAGCAAGTGCTTTTAAAATAAAACCCTGTTCATCAGTGCTCGAAAGTGAAACATAAAAGAGTTTTCCAAATCTACCAGGTCGTAGAACAACATGGTCGATCACTTCAAGCCTGACATATCATTTAAAAGTAGAAGTCTAGAAGAAACATTAATGAAACCAAATAAACTGCAATAATAAGCAAGGACACCTATTTGTAGCTCCAATGATATAAACACCATGCCGCTAATCAACACCATCCAGTTCTATGAGCAGCTGCAATTCAAAAAAGAAAATTTATCGAAGCTTACAAATGATGTTTAAATGAAATTTAAACAGAGATGTAAGGAACATCATTTAATATAGGCCACACAAGAATACAATGACATACTATATCCACAAGAAAACAAACATAAAAAAATAACCTGATCCAGGGCCCGTTCCACAACCGATGCTCCCTCTCTTCCTCGCTTACATCCTCGCTTACATGTTAATGCATCCACCTTAAACAAATAAATAACATAAAATCAAAATAACTACCACTCAAAATAGGATTTTTTTTAACTTTTAGCATTTGATATTCGCTTTAGTTGTTACCTGATAATTAGTAGATATTAGTTAGTCTTGACACAACTAAACCCTAAACGTTAGATGACACTATAATAAATTTAGTTATACTAGGACTTGCAATTGCAATACTAAGAACATAAATATGACTTAAATAAAGAACTGAAATAATTAAATGATAGGAATAAAGCACGCACTTCATAAAAGAAAATTATGCAAGGAGAACAAGTCCTAGCACGGCTAAATATTGCTCTAACTTCTTTCTCACTTTCTCCAGCATATTTCCCCAAAAATTCAAGACCATGCATTTCAGGATTGCAAAGAAGACAATTATTTTGGACGATGAGCATTACGAACAAGATTTTGTTTAAGTGCTAAGTTTTCATAGTATTGATTACACTGGTAAAAGAGCATGAAGAATTAAATAAAAACATCACAGTTTACACGCACCTTAATATGTATAAAGTTGGCACCAGCCTCATTGACTAGAGCCTTTGCAATCAATGTTTTACCACATCCGGGAGGTCCATGAAGCATAAAACCAACCTCCATGTCCACCCCAAGCTCCTGAAGATAACATAAACCAAACTTAGTAGTTTTTACTTGGAAGCAATAAATTTACATACAGTAAAACCAATACTGAGAGCAAATGACAATTGAGATATATTTCAACCCCTGTTGAGGCCTTGCATTAGTAGGATCTCCATGCACAAGGTACGCCCCTTTTTTATTTCAATGTCGAAGTTTAGCTAGCATTTTTATAAGTAATGAACTACAGATTATTATTTCATAAAATTCTTCCATTCATGCATGAGAAAATGTTGCTATTGATAAGATAAAAGAGCAATCTATTTTTCTTACATAACCCAAAGAAGCTAAACCAAAGGATAGTGTTCTATTAACCAGTGAGAATAAGTATGAATTATTAGATACAAACGTAATTCATGGTAAAAGAACAAATGACAGTTTAGGCATGCAAGATTATCGTGGGAAAGTTACAGGAGAAAATGCCATTAGACTCCCAACTGCACGAGTTGACAACGCATGAGTGTTAAGGGAAAGATATTTGTTAATTTGATAATGTTTTCAGTTCATTTTGCATTATTGTTTACAATTCTTTGATCACTGATTATGTTTAACAAACGTTATTCGTGATAATAGATACGTCAGGTGATTGTAAGAAAAGATGAAATCAGCAGATATAATGATATACCAAAACATAAAAAAACTTACAAAAAAAATATTTTCTCTCTCATCTGTCTTTAACTTAATTCATTATTATTATAGCAGCATTTAATCAAAATTACCAAAACATAACAACATGATCAGTCCTCAACACTTGCCAGCACAATTGCAAAATATAGATACCCTCAATAATAACTTCATAAGGATAACCATTTAGAGTGGTATTGCGTCTAAGAATAAAATTTTATCCAGAATAAAGTGACACAATTGTATCAAAATACTGAAAAAGCAATAAGAATCAAATTTCGTTTACAGCTCAACAACACAAATTTCTAACATATTTTGATAAAATTTCACATGAATATTTTTAGGCAAACAAACAAGTTGAGTGGTCCAATGACATGAATACAAGCGAATTGATTATAATTACCAATTAGTTTATTCATGTAGATTACCTCATAATCCTCTGGATGCTTTATGCGTTGAATAATGCAACGATTAAACACATTCTTCAATGAATCAAGGCTACCAACATCTTCCCATTTGATATTAGAAATCGAGGAAAACCCCCCTCTTCTAGTAAAGGGCTGGACCAATTTTGTAGCTTCCTGAAAGAAGTAAAACAAGAAGCCATTTTTAAACATAAATGATAGATGCCTGTGCGACCTGAGCTGCATGGACTTCATCTCAATGCTTTTTTTGTAATACATTTTCACACATAGCATTAAGCATAAGATAATATAACCTAACGTTTGCATAGGTTCAAAAATCAACTATATGTACACCATATAACAGTGTTTAGGGCATAAATAATATGTTATGTAAATTCTACAAAGCCACACACTATCAAAGTCTTAAACAAATCATAATAGAAAAAATGTAAATCATAAAACATAAAGGCAAAGAAGTATTAATATCTTCCATGGTACAAAATGTAAATTTTATATACAACATAGTAAAGCAGTTTGGTTACATAGTGTCAAGTTTAACACTTATGAATGCCTTAACTCAAATTCAAGCATAGTAATGCTAATGTTCTCAATTTCTTCAGACGACCACGGATACCTCCACCAATCAACATTTTCCCCAAGTTGAGGCCTTCTTTTATCTATTATTCTCTTCATAGAAAAATTCCTAGCTTTACTCACCAATTTTGCCAAATCAGTACCAACAAAACCTGATGTGAACCTAGCTATCTTGAAGTGGTCAAATTTACCATCAATTCTAATGTTACGAGTCAGCAATGACAATATTTCTGCACGCGCATCTACATCGGGGACACCTAAAATTATCTCTCTATAAAAGCACCCAAGTTTTCTCAGAGCATGGTCAACTGCATCGGGTCTGCTTGTAGCTCCAATTACAAGAACGTAACTAAACATTCTATATGTTATTTTTTCGGATACTTCTTGGCCAAAAATCATTATCCATTGCTCTCAGAATTTGTTGTGACTCATCCATGCAAGTCAGAAGTTGTGTCACTATTCTGCGTTCCGTCTCCCTTTGTAAGTTTTTTCTCTTGGAAGCAATGGCATCTATATCATCTATGAATATAATTGAAGGTGCAGTTTGAGATGCCTTATTGAAAAGGTTATATATGATTTTTTCAAATGCACCCGAAATAATCATATTTTTCAATTAGTCCTAAATAAGATATGAGAAGAATAAAAAATTATCGAACAAGTTGAATTTAAAAATTCAAGAATAACTTTCAAACTTGAAACCAACTTTAAATTAGTGAGTTAACACACTATCGACTTAGATCAATATTGAGAAAACATATTTCCTAAGTGAAGTTTAAACATACAAGAAAAAATGTACACTACTTAAGCTTGCGATTGTAAAAATTTTGATTAGAGTCAGGGTTAAAAGTTGTGAGCTGCTTGTTGCTAAAAAACTAAGGCCATCAGATCTATTTTCTGAATGATAAAATGAATAATGTTCCAAGAGCTATAATAACTGGGTAAGTAATGAATTAAATTTAGGGAATCTGTTGAACTCTCACATGCTAATCATCTACCATTATTGCTCTGTGTCAGTTTTGCAGCTCTCGCTATTGGATGGATTGTCGGTTCTACTGTGGTTCCCATGATTCCATCAGTTCTACTGCAACAAACTTGGAGCCTTGAACTGCTTACCTCATTGGTCTCTTACGTCTTATTGTTCGTTGCATGCACTTTCCTAAAGTAATGAATCTACTTTTGATGAGTTAAATGTAGGATGACTCTGAAATTTTTGATTGAATCTTGCTATAACTAAAAATTATATAGAATTGGTTAATTTCATTTACACATTTTTAGTTTTTCTTAGTTCCAAGTCATATAGCCATGGATTAAATATAATTGATTAATAAATTAGGAGGAAATACTGATGGACAAGTTGTTTATGCAAAGACTGTTGTAAATAAAATGATAACTCAGTCGAATAAGTCTGAAATTGGTGTTCCACTGATGTGTTAGAGTAATAATTCTAAATTATTCTCGCTTGTTGGTCCAATACTTCGATAACCCTAACCTCTCAGATTACATATATCTCTTGCATGTAGTTTCAATGAATCCTTTGAGTACCCTCAATTAGTCAATTCGAAAAACTTGATATGTTGTGAGCTGCTTGCTGCTAAAAAGCTAAGGCCATTAGGTATAGCCTACACATAATAAAGACTTATTTTTGTACTTAATTCAAAGCATGAAAATCATCCTAAGGAATTAGAAAGACTTTCTCTTTGCAATAAAATTTGCATTGAGAAAGAGAACTAATGGACACTCTACCTGAGACACCAGAAATCACTTAAGGAGAAACTTTTTAGAAAGGAAAGTCAGTCTCATTGGCAATTACATGAGTAAACTTTGTCTTTCCACACCCAGGCAGACCATGCAGCAATAGCCCAGTCATTGGTCTCAACTCAGAGCATAACAAACCAGATAAGAATCAAAAGAAAGCCAAAAACCCAGCCAAAAAATAGAGACCAGCAACCCAACCACCAGCAGAAACCAGAGACCAACACAGATAAGTTAAGAACTAACATAGAGACAACCACAAGCATCAAGATTGAGTAAGCCACGAAGATGGGCAAGACAAGTGTCCCACATAAAATCAGTAAAATAAGACCGACTGCAATCCCACATCGCCATCCAAGAAGCACAAGCATTCTCATCCTTACTGATATGGTGAAAAGAGAAGTTAAGAGACAACAAAATAGTTTTAATCTCCCTAACCAAATAGAAGAGGTAAGGAGAACAACAAGTCTCATCAGCAGTAAGAAAAAGATTATAATCCAAGCCAAAATTAACCTCAATGGGCAAATTAAAAACGTTAAGAGAAGTGCACAACTGAATACCATATAAAATAGCCTTAAAAATAGCAATATGGTAGGTACCTTGAATAAGACCAACAAATGCAACAATTAGGCCACCATTACTATCCCTAATGACACCACCGCAATCAACAATACAATCAGTACTAGTGCCATCCACATTAAGCTTAAAGAAATTAATGGGAGGTTTATGCCAATAAATAACATTAGCAAAATTAGGGTCACTCTCCAACTTCAAGCCTAAAGAATTACCAACAAAATAACAATTTTTAAAGTTCTTAGCAGAAATCAAGTTAATAGCAAGAAGAGCTAACACCTTATCCTTCACTTTCTGAATAACATTCTGGTGGTTCATTTTCACATTATCGAACAAGGATTGATTCCTTTCCAGCCAAAGAAACCACAAAATGATAGAAGGAATACGGTTACGAATGTGCCCTTTAGAGTTAATAAACCATAATTTAAGCATGTAATTAATAGACAAATTAGAGTTAAAACAATTTAGTTGAAACAAATCATCGAAATAAATCAGGTTCTAACAGCAACAGGCTCCGATAAAAAAACATGGTGCATACTCTCTTTATAAAAACAACATTGGCATTTAAAGGGCAAGATACAACCTTTCGTAATTAGATTATCATCTGTAGGAATAAATCTATGCAGAACTCTCCAAACAAACACATAAATAGTAGAAGGAATGCTTTTATGCCATATATTAAGGAAAGTGTTATCTTCATTATTTTTATCTCTAAAGGTATGCCAAGCATTCTTTAAATAAAAGCCACCATCTTTGGAAAGATCACACATCAAAATATCTCTAGAAGAAGTATTGATCGGTAAGTTAACAATTCTCTGGAGGATACAATCAGGAACCTCATTAGCAAGCTTATTGTAGTCCCACTCATTATTATTGAAAAAGGTATTAACCTTAATAAAATAAATAGAAACCGAATTGAGAAGGGAATCAATAGAATTTTTATCTAACCAACGATCTTGCTAGAAAAAAAGTATTACCTCCGTCAATGCCTCAAAAGATGTAAGGCTCAACCTCCCATTTAATCCTACACAGCCTTTTCAAACTCTAGATTCACTTTGTTTAGAGAAGCAATTAGTAGTATGCATAGCATTACAATACTTAGCAGTCATAAATTTGGCCCAAAGAGTTACATTAGCATGAAAGTTATATCAAAGTTTAAAGGAAAAAGCCTTAGCAAGGTCCTTAAAGTTCTTGCACCCAAGACCACCTTCCTCCAGAACACCACAACATTTTTTCCAAGAAGCCCAATGAATTTTAGCACTAGAGGAAATGCCTCTCCAAAAAAAAATTTATTAATAATCTTGTGAAGTCTATCACACACAGTTTGAGTAGGAAAAATAGACTGAAAACTATAAATCGGAAAAGCACAAAGAACACTTTTAATAAGAATGATCCTACCACCAAAGCTAAAGAAATTAGACTCCCAAGATAACAGTTTGTTATGAACCGAAGTAATGAGATAATCAAACAAAAAAGACTTACCTCTACCAGCAAATAGAGGCACTCCAAGATATTTAATAGGCATTTGACCATGCTTAAATCCTAAGCATTTATAATAAAATTATTCCCAAACAGTTATATATTCGCATTCAAATTAAATTCATCAGTCATACATGACCACTCTTTTTTATTTGGGGGCTAAGCAGCTGAAGCACATGTAGCATTTATATAATTATTAATTAATTAGCCACCTTTTTATCGCCCTGCACGAGTGTGATCACTTGTAGAAAATTCTGTGAACAATCAAATCGCTCATAACCTATGAGTAATCTAATCGTCAATCAAATCACATCACAAATAACAGTAAAAGTAAATAAACACTCACATCAATTTCAAATAGCATGCAGTGAAAACCGAGAATGCCCATCACACAGCAGTAGGAAAGTAAATACTGGCCTAACCTAAAGCTAGAGTCGGTTATCCTAACAAACAAATCTAAGTGTGTGTAGTAAGCTGTGTGGTTTGGATATGTCTTAGATCAATTATTGGTTGAAGTTTTCTAGTTGATTAAATTTAGTTTGTTGAAAGGTCAAATGGAATTTTATGTTCAGGTTTAAGTTTTAATATCTTTAATATTTTTAGAGTTCATTTTAGGTAGAATTTTAATTGTTAAAGTTGATTAATAATATTGGTTCTTTAGTATATTTTAATTAATCATTATATTACTTAATTTAATTATTTAATGAATTTTTTTAATGAATTAATTATATTTTAGATGATTTATTAATTTTAAAATGATTTATAAAGTTTTTTAATGATTTATTTAAGTGTTAATGCTTTATTAATTTTTTAAGAATTTTTATTTAATATCTTGATAATTTATTAATTTAAAATGATATATTTAATCATTAATTGATTTATTAAATCATTAAAGCTTTATTATATTTTTTAAGATTTTATTTATTTTTTAATGATTTATTTGATTATAAGATGATTAAAATATTAATTAGATTCAATTTTAAATTTATTTTCAAATTTGATCTCTTAGTGGTTATGTGTATTAATTATGATTTGGTTATTAATGATTATGTAGTTTTTGTGTATTTTTATCTGAATTATCATTAGTGTATTTAAAATTTTTATTTAATTGATTGTTTAGTTTTGATTAGATTTAATTAAGGTTATATTGATAATATACACTAATATCTAAGGGGAATGTTACTAAGTATTATATATTTTGTGTTTCTATCCTAAAATATGCATGCATCCTAAATCTAAGTTTTTTAAGACACAGTCCTTAATTTTTGTCATTAAATATCACTAATGTTATATGGGATGAAAAATCTTGTTATCACTAACCCTTAGAGCACTGCGCACGTGTAAAAGGGTTTAGAGATCTAAAATAAAATAAAAAATAATCCTAATAAAATTGAAGTTACTACAGGAACCTAATGGGGAAAGATTAACACAAACCACACTAAGGACCCCCTAAGGGTTTTTTAAGTTTTAGAATACTTACAGTCACCGGGGGCTATGACCCAGTGGTTCCGCCCGTAGCACCTCCACCCGGTTGGATGAAAGCGACTGACGACTTTAGTCCTTGTTCTTTTGTTCACTCGACCGATACCATTCATCGCAGTTCATGCAAGTAAAGAAAATAAAATAGGTAGTAGAAGCATATTTAATAATTAAAATTTATTAAAAAAAACATGCCTTTCTTCGAGCTTGGACGCCGATTTGTTGCTTGTCTTTTAGAAGCATACTTTATATCTTTCCAACATTCACTCCGAGACACAAGAAAGGGGAAGAGAGAGAGAGAGAGAGAGAGAGAGAGAGAGAGAGAGAGGCATTGCTTTCTTTAAAACTTCCATATTTCCACTTTTCTTTCTAAACATTCACTTCCACTCTTCCAAAACTCACACAACTTTCACAAAACAAATACTTTACCTCTCACACTTGCACACTTCGCTTTTCATCCTTCCCCACCAACACACAAATTTCACTTTTATACACAAATGCAAATCATTATTCCTTACTAAACAAAACTCTTTACTTTTCATTTACATGTTTCATTTTTCCAAAATTTCCATCTCATTTCCCAAAATCACTTTTTATCTTTTGCAAGCATTACCTTTCAAAACAACCTTTCACTTTCAATATTCATCCTCTCAAAGCACACACAAACCTCTCTTAAGATACACACACACGATTCACTTATCAAGATCACACACTCAAGCTTCACTTTTTAATGCAAACACATCTTCACCATTCTTAGTTTTTCAACATACACCTTTCTCACCTTTCCAAAATCGCATAATTCATTTTTCAAATCATTCAACACTTTTCAAAACATATAGTCATCAAAGCACTTTTACTTTTCAAAATTACATACTTTACCTCTCAATCATTTCATTTTCCCAAAATTCCTACATCTCACCTTCCAACATCACTCTTATATAATATATACTTTTTAAAACATACACTTCACTTTCACTTTTAAACATTTATACACTTCACATACACCTCACATTCCAAAATTACTCATATACACTTTACTTTTCCACATTTCCATCTTTCCATTCTTACCAATTCATTTTCATTGAAAAGCTCAAGAGATGACAATTCAAAAATATTAAAGAACTTCTAAAGAACAAATGCTAAAACTTGAGGATGAAAGAGGCACATTCACAACACTTCATTCACTTGAATTCACCAATGAAACGACACATTTAATACACTAGGAAGTGATCTCTTCAAAGCATTTAATCAAATATCTGTCATGCGCTGCTTAAAAGATTGCATGAAATAAGCCCAAATAACAATTATACTACAAAAGTGACATGTATTTTATTGGATTTACCATCAATATTGTCATGAGCAAAGTCTCTTATGGGCAAATGGACACATATTTTAACACGTGAAAAAAAATTTACAACGGATCCATCTTATTTCGGTGCAAAAACTGCAGCAAATATATGCATTTTCTTATGCAAAAATCTGTAGCAAATCCATACATTTTTTTTTAATGCAAAAACCTGTAGCAAATCCATCCATTTCAGTGCCAAAACTACATATACATTTTCTTATGCAAAAATATGTAGCGAATCCAAGTACTTTTGATGCTAAAACCTGTAACAAATCCCCCTTGATTTGTTTTTTAAAGAAAGCGATAGATCTAAAACATAGAATCTTTCTTTCAAGGAAAACTCAAAGAAGAAGAGGAGGACATTCCCAAAGATTTTTTATCATTTCTCTAATCATCAGGAGAGAAAGAAGACAAGTTTTGCTTCAGATTTTTTTTTTCTACTTAATGAAGAACATCAAGATCCAAAGCCTTTAGCGTTCAATTCAATTGAGTAAAATTGTTCAAAATTGAAAGAAGAAAAAAAGAAGGTGAACAAGAAGAAAATATACCAAATGCCTAAGAGGAGGTCGTTATAGTTGCTGTCCACACGAGCGAAGGGGAGCGACGGCTAGGTTTGCAGACCGAGGCGCTGGATGGTGATCTCCGGCTTGGGCTTGCGAATGGCAGAGAAATGAGGGAAGATGGCTTGCCTTGGGCTAGGGTAGAGGAGGCGAAAGAGCCTTGGGGATTTCCAAACTGCAGAGAGAAGGGGGCCTTCGGTTTTGCGAACTGGAAGAAAAGCAGAGAGTAACACTTCGCCCGAAATAAGAGGGAGAGAGAGAGAGATCGTGGGGTCGTTAAACCCGGCCCCAACTTAACCCATCCACTTTTAGGACTAAGCATGATTAAAGTCATAATTATGGGATTAAGCATTATTTTATAAAAATTTAAAACTAGGCATAATCGCCTGTCTAACGGACGACTTAGTTTAACCTAAGTCCCCCGTTAGACAGGAGACTTTTCCTTATTTAAAAAGAAAGGCCGAAGCCCTTCTCCCCGTGCCCGATCTGTTTGCCCTCGCCGATATCGTCGCAAGGATACTCTCACCGCCGAATTTCGTCATTCTAGGTATGTTTTAGTGTATTTTTTGTTTAAATTTTATATTTATTTATTCCTTTCGTTAATAGAAGGTAAAATAAGGAAAAAAAAAAAAGAAAATGCACCGTGTAAAAGTGTAGAATGAGGTGATTTTAGGTGATGAGCTATAATTTTGAAATTTTCACTTAAGGAGTAATTTAGGAAGTAATAGATACATATACTTGTCGCTAGTGCACTTTAGATTTACCCGATTTGGCCAGATTTGTTGGTTACTTGTGTGTTTGTGATAAATTAACAAAATTATACTTGTATTATACATATCTTTTAAAAAAAACTTTAAAGAATAATTAATAGTAAATATTTATTTATGTCGATATCAATTTTTTTTTGTAGTAGTAAATATAAAAAAATTGGAAATAAATATAAACTTTGTGTTAACTTATTATTATTAATATGACAATTTATAACATATATATTTAACATTAATCTTTTGAATTGATAACATTTTAGTTTAAATTATATTTAACTTTTTATGTTATATATATATATATATATATATATATATATATATATATATATATATATATATATATATATATATATATATATATATATATATATATATATATATATATATATATATATATATATATATATATATATATTATGATTATTGTAAATTTCTATTTAAATATTTTCTTTCAAATTTAAATGTAGGTTTTTAAAATGAGTGCATGACCACCATCCTTTATGTTGTTATATGATGGAGAGTTATCATTAGATGCAAATTTTTCGCCAACATATATTGGTGGTAAGTGTCGGCCCCTACAAGTTCCATTCAACTCGAATTTGAATCAGTTGAAGGATCGAGTTCTCAGGGACCTAAAGTTTGATCCCTCAAAGTTCACAGTGACCATTGCCGGTCGTTTTCCAGTGGGCAACCAATTCATGGCCTCGAAACTTGAGGATGATGAAGGTTGTGAATTTGCTTTATCCTTAGCTGCATCTGAAGTTTTGATACTATATGTGGAAATTGAGGAAATTCAGAATGATATTAATTTGGATGAAGACCTATCGAGTAAAATTCGTGATTCAGTCGTAGTAGATCATGTACATGAGATGCATGATGCTGCGGGGATGGCCTTGGCAATCCCAATTACATATGTCGGGTATGTTAGTTTTAAAGGAGATTTTAGTTTTTCTAAAGTAAAATCATATTCAATATTATCTAATATTATATAAGTATAAATACAGATCCACACAAACTCCATACCATCAGAATTTGCCGGTCCTTCAACACAATCCCAATGTACTTCTATTTTTGAAGTCAATGATATTAGATTATCAGCTCCTACTATCAATGATGAAGGGTATGAGACAATGAGCAGTGGTTCAAGTGATGATGAGGATGAAGAGTTTGATGATATCCTCCATGATTTTACTGCAACTAATGTAGGTGTGCAGCCAAATACCAATGATATTATTCGTGATTACTGTACAAGGACTGCAAATACAGAAGAGGGCATGACATCTAATAATGAATATGCTGAGATTCCTAAGACTACATGTCAATGGAATGCGGATGTTGTACCGGATAGTAGTAATGTTTTTAGCATCACAGATGATGAATTTATCATTCCGAATGAATTGGTAGAAAATATGTGTTTCTGGAGAAAATCAGAACTGCAATTCGCCTTGCACGGTTGGTCAATCATAAATAATGTTCAATTTATCGTTGTGGCGTCGAACAAACAAAAATTTACAGTTGCTTGTGTACAACATGATACTATGCCGATAAAGTGTCCTTGGCGTTTGCATGCCAGCTTAAGCAAGCCATTGGGTGGGGTATGGAAAATAGCTACCATAAAGGGTCCACATACGTGTACGAACCCTATTCTTCAAGCAGGTCACAGGCAATGTAATTCACAGTTCATTAGCTTCTTTATTATTCCAACTATAAGAAAATAAATGGATATAAAACCTAGAGAAATAATTGGAAGAGTTGAGGCAAAGTTTAACATTAAAGTTTCATATATGAAAGCATGTGATGCACGTCGGAAGGCTGTTAAAGCAGTGTTTGGAAGTTGGGAAGAGTCCTATCGATCACAGAATTTGTTCATGGAAGGTATTGTTCAAGCTATGCCTGAAACTGTGTACAAAATCCAATCTTCAAGTTCATATAGATTTCAAAGGTTATTTTGGGCTTTCGGTCTATCTATTAGTGGTTGGAGGTTTTGCCGGCCTGTCCTTAGCATGGATGGAACTTTTCTTTTGGGTAAGTATAGGGGAACATTACTCATTGCAGTTGGGCTTGATGCGAATAACGGGCTATTCCCATTAGCTTTTGGAATTGTGGAGTCAGAGTGCAATGAATATTGGATCTGGTTTCTCACCATGTTACATGATTTACTCCCTGCTGTTGCAAGTAGAACTAATCTTTGCATCATATCTAATCGACATCCTGGGTTGGTGCGTGGATGTCGGGAAATCTTTCCTTCGGCAGCACACCGTCACTGTCTTCGACACTTACTTGAAAACTTCAAGAAAGCTGTTCGCCAAATAAGAGTATATGATGTGCAATTTTTATGCCAGAAAATGTACGCAGCTGGGAATACTGATGATGCAGAATTATTCAATCAGAGCATGTTAGATATAATAAGAATTAAGCATGAACTTCATCAATGGTTAGTTGAAAGGGATGTTTCGAAGTGGTCGTTTATATTTGATGGTGGATTCCGTTACAGAGTAATGACAACAAACGCCTCCGAAGCATTTAATGGAATTTTGAAAATAACTCGTGGCTTACCGGTGCAAGCACTTATTACTGTCATTTATTACAATGTTGTTAGAATGTTTGTTCGTCGACTCGAGCTCATTCAAACTGAAGAACATCAGAGTAATACTATTTTTTCCCCACGAGTCCAAGCTAAATTAAGAAAACTTGAAAACGATGCAAGAAGAATACCAGAGCCTACACGTATAAATATGCATGAGTTTCAAGTTTTTGATATGTCCTAAAGATCATACTGTGTGGACGTTACACCGGGTGGTAATAGTGTATGTAGTTGTGGGAAACCTATTATTTATCACATGCCATGTGCTCATGTCATAAGTTCAACTGTATCAGTAAGGATAAGTCACCTGGAGTTTGTTTCTGAATATTACACAATGAAAAATTTAAAGATGACATACTTAGAAGAATTTCACATAATACCGGATAAGGAATACTGGCCAAATCATGATCCTGCCAATTTTCAATCATTTATCATTTCACCAAAGCCAACTAATTATTCAAAATAATATAAAATAGGTATTCAAAGTGCGCATATAAAATATTTCTTCTAAAATAATTAAATCACAATAGTATATATTACAATAATTTCAACAAAACAAAAGTACAATCTGAACTACAAAATCATGCGTACTTTTCAAAATCAGACTTCCTGCTTTTACCAGACTCGGCCTACTCTACAGAACTCTTATCCTTGACTGGAAGATTACAAACAACAGGGTGAGTATGAAACTCAGTAGGCCAACCCCTTTTTTCCCATAACAGAGTTAAATTCACAGCTCAAAAGAGGGGAAGTCACAGGAACAAAATCAAGAAATTTTTTAGCTATAAATGTTTTGAGCCGGACCAGAGCCACTATATAGCTCCGCCCATGGCAAGACGAAAGAGGCAAAATGTGTGAAAGAGATGGCTCGCGAATGAAGATGATATCGGTGCAAACTAAGCATTCCTTTTTCATGACAAAATGTAGATGGATATTTATTATTGACATGGCTCATTGAAAACGTCGGTGACACAAAATTTTATTTTATTTTTAATTTTTTTGGAAAATTTTGGGGCAGAGCCCTTCCATATGATGTTAAAGTATCTTTATCCTAATTTAAATGAGCAAAAAATCCAACACTCCAAAGCATGATCGGCAATTTCACAATATGATTTGGGAGATCAAATAGAGAATTATTCCATAAAAGAGATTGAGAGTTTTGCCCACCACCAATGATGATGCCCCGCCATCGTCAATAAGGCCTTGATGTTGATGACAACATCAAGGCTAATACAAACAAACTAGATCGAAATCAATTATCACCACTAGGCCAACGCCTATCATTAGTATCAAGCAACGCCCGTCGTTACTACTAAGGCAAATAATCATATTTTTGTGCACTTTATTTCTATAAGAAGAGGAATAAAACATTTTTTTTTGTCAAAATGAGCTTCAAAATTATTGTATTTATTTTTAAACGAGCACAACACACATTTTAATTGATTTTTCATGTATTATTCTCATCTTAAAAAAAAAGTTTTAAGATTTATCTAATTAAAATTTAATGAATATATCATCTTGTGTTTTAATAGTATTGCCAGCATCACAAACGTTAAAACAAAACAGAATATGAAGAGAACATAGATATGTAAATGAGAAGATGCAACTATAAATGGTTGTCCTCCATTCATACTATAACAATTTAATATAAGTGTATATATACATAAGAAGAACCAAAGCTGATAATAATCAAGCCGTTGATGTGGAATATGGTCGAAAGATTGAGATGGAATTTGGCAGTTTTCAGCACTTGAGTGTTTCAGTTCTGATGTTAGTGAGGAGAGATAGTGCTTTTTGTTTTAATAATGATATGTAATCAACAGTGGAGGAATTTGAGTTGGGACCGTTATCAACCTCTCTTAAATTAATGCTCCATGAGGGGAGCGTTAATTTGTTCCTAAGATACTGAGAACGTTTGTGTGAGAGCTAGTTTCTTTGATTTCCTTCTAGGATCGTTCGAGACGATGTTGAGATCGTCCAGGACGATCAGCAAAACAGCTGATTTTTTTTTTAAGTGGATCGTCCGGGCCGATTTTGGATCGTCTTGGGACGATCAGTGCATGGAAAAAGTCAGTGAGTAAGGGATTTTATCGTCCAAGGAAATTAATTATCATCCTGAGATATCGTCCTGGACGATTGAATTTTGTTCAGATCATCGTGGACGATGTGGCGATCGGCCGGGCCGATCAGGTGTGTATTAAAAGAAAATCAGCTCGTTTTGAAGAGAGAGAAAATCATTTTTTTATCTCAAAATATCTGAGGAGAGAGAAGGAGAAGGAAAACAAAGGAAAAGTCGGATTTCGGAGGCCGCGGAGCGCTTTTCGTCCGCCGCCGCTGTTGGGAAAATTATTTATCTCGCAGTAAGGACTCCGAACCCTATTTCTGTTTTCGAAGATGTCGAGTTTAGGCATTTCTGTGCTCAGATTTGTATTTTCGTTACCGAAAAATGCGCATCATTTTGTATTAACGAAAGTTTTAACGCACAACTTTTGATATGTTTCTGATATGCTATTTCTACACGATTTGATTATTTTCTGGAGATTTTTGACCAGATAGTTTTGATTTGGCAGTGTTTTATTTTGACTGTAATTCCTGGTGATATCTGAAATTGTTTGGGCAGTAGAATAAAAGTCTTATAATGTTGTTGTGAACGTTCTGCACTAATTTGGTAATTTGTGAATTCTGTGATTTTTGTATAAATTCCGTATACTGCCGTTATGCCGCTGGATTTTCGTACGATATCCGATTTTCTGAAATTGATGATTTGAACTTATATGCATACGAATGTGAATATATGATTGCTATACGGTTATTGTTACTGAAAGACAAGTGAAGACTGGTTGAACTGTTGGTTGGAGATTGACTTGACCTGTACATGATGGTGGGCCGACGGGCTTTCCTTTAAAAAGGGTTTGGCGATATCCTCTATTGATCATTGATATAACGATTGGGAGACATAAGGAGATTCTTATGCCGACGGGCACAGAGTGATGACTCTTATTGAACCAACGGATAGCTATCATTATGGATTTCTACAACAGCACTATGGATTGAAAAACGCCTTAATAGCCATTGATTGTACTTGTTCAGTAAGACTATTGTATTGAAGTGCATGTGTACGGTATTGACATATTGATCTCGTGATGGATTTATTGATTTATTGATTTTGAATGGATTTACGGACGGATTTACGGATTTATTGTTACTGTACGATTTCATTGATATTCGTATTATTTCACTGAGCATTGATACTGCTACTGATATGGATATCAAAATTGCATTGACTTATTGATATTATGGACAATTGATTCATTGATACTGATTCATTGATATTGATTCATTGACACTATCGCTTCATTGATATACCGTATTGAACTACTGCATGTGATTCATTGACTGATATGGAATATGTTTTACTGTATTGATTTGATTTCAATCGTTTTAACGACGTATTGGTTTGATTTTGACCAGAGATGATTGATAGAGATTGATTTTATTGATATTATCGAGATGATGATTTTCTTCTATTGATTTGATTGGATTCTTACAAGATGTATCGTGTGTACTGGTTTATTGAGCTTTATGGATTTCTTTCTACTGTTTATCGATTCTTCTACCACTGACTATGGATTTTATCGATCGTGCATTGATTACTGATTTTTGTATTCGATGCATAGATTCACTAATAATGTGCAATTGACTGTTATGGATTTGACTGATTGACATGCATATTATTTTCAGTACCGTGCTTTGATTTCAGTTATAGGTATTAGGTGACTTGCTGGGCTTTTTGAAGCTCATTATATGTGGTTAATATTTTCAGGTCAAGGCAAGGGAGCAGGTGATTAAGATTGATCTGGAATCCTCAGGTTTTTATTCTTTTTGGTGATAGTGATCCTTTTGTACTCATGACAGGATAGATTTCAGTACATGTGTTGTGTTCATAGTGTATAAGTATTGTATATGATCTTTTGAGATATGAATGGAACTGTTCATTGATGTTTTAAATTATAGAATTTTATTAGACTGTTTGGTATTGCTTGAAGACTATAGATAGCTCTAGTAAATAAATTAATGGTTTTAATGAATTGACTGAAATTCTTTCCAAGTTAGATCTTGGGGCGTGACAGTTTGATTGGTAAGTCTTTAGAAAAGATGTCAGCCGGTTGATCGATTGTTGCAATATGATGAAAAATGATGACATTCGACTTGATGCATTCCCGAATATAATGACGATCTGTTTCAATATACTTGGTTCTTGTATGGAGTAGAAGATTGTTGGCAACATAGATAGCTGAGATATTATCACAATAAAGTGGTGTAGGTTGTTGCAGTGAAGAATGAAAGCAACGAAGCCAAATAATCTCAGTGGAAGCTAAGGTAAGGGCTTTGCAATCGGACTCAGTCAATGATCTAGCTACTATTGCTTGCTTTTTGGTACACCAACTCATGAGTGTCAAACCAAGGTACAAAATCCAGTAGTGGATTTTTGGTCATGCTTCTTGTCAGCCCAATCGGCATCTACATATGTCGTAAGCTCTAGTTTTCCATGTGCAATAGGTGAGGCAAGGTGAAGAGTTCCTTGGAGATACCATAATATGGGTTTGATCATCTAAAAGTGTTGATTTAATGGATGATGCATGTGCTGACACAGTTTACCGCATAGGACAGATCGAGATGTGTGAGCGTAAGATTCTGCAGCGATCCAGCAATAATCTGATACAATTGAGGATCATAGAAAGGAAGTAAAGATTGAGGATATTTGTTTGATTTACTTGCTATAGGCTTTTGTAGAGGTTTGCAAGAAGCCATGCCATCCCTATGAAGAATTGTTTTAGCATAATTGCATTGATGTAACAGAAAACTAGAATTTGTTTTCTGCAATTGCAACCCAAGAAAAGTGTATAATTTACCCAAGTTTTTAAGTTGAAAATGTTTTCGTAGATCTTGCAACAGTTGAGAGACTTGTGAGGAAAGATTGCCCATAAGAATTATATCATCTACATAGATGAGTAAGTAAATGAAGTTTGTGGAAGATGTGTAAATTAGTAACGATGGATCAACGTCATTGAATTTAAAACCCCATTTGAGTAAATAATTGACAAACATGGAACACCATTGTCGAGGGGCCTGCTTGAAACCATAAATAGCCTTGTTCAATTTGCAAAAATGTGGGATTTGAGGGAGCTTTAAAGCACAAAGGTTGTTCCATATAAACATCCTCAGTGGATTTACAAGGTAGGAATGCATTGGAGATATCAAATTGGTTGATTTGCTAATTGTTGTGAAGTGTAATTGTGGGACATACACGAATTGTTTGAAATTTTGCAATAGAACTAGCAATTTCTATAAAATCAAGTCCATATTTTTGTTTGTAGCCTTGAGCAACAAGATGAGCCTTGTATTGTACCACAGAGCCATCATCATGAAATTTGGTACGAAAGAGCCACTTACAGCCTAGAATATTCATATTAGGCCGAGGAGAGATTAGTGTCTATGTGTCTTGTGTTTGTAATGCTTGAAACTTTTAAGACATGACATTTCTCCATTGAGGTTGTTTAACAACAGCTGTAAAGCATGTGGGATCAACTGGTGATGATGTGGTATGGAGAAGATTAAGGATAGAATGAGGTTTGAGATGATCCGTCTGGAGGCGAGTAAGCATAGGATGAGTTCGAGTGTTTGGTGTGGAGGAGATGATGGAACCATGGATGAAGTAGAAGAAGGTGGAGTTGGATTGATCAGTGGAGAGGAGTGAGGTGATGTTGAAGAATTAGTGGAGGAACTATGAGATGGACGTGTTGGTGATGAACATAGAATTTGTGGTTGAAATAAGGAGGAGGGGTATGAGGTTGGGACAAGAGTGAGAGGTGGAGGATGGGTTGTAGGGGTAACATGAATTGATGAAGTGGGGGAAATAGATAAGGTTTGAAAGGGAAAAATATTTTCATGAAAGTTGGTATGTATAGACGTGCAAACTTGGTTAGTGAAAAGATTATAATAGAGATATCCATTGGAGGCCTTTGAATAACCAAGGAAGATGGATTTTAGAGACGTTGGGGCTAGTTTGTGATGTTTATGTGAGGGCAGTAATGGATAGCATTGACAACCAAATACCTTTAAAAATTGATAACTTGGTTGCTAATGAAATAGAATTTCATACGGTGAGAGATTCAAAAAAGTGCGAGTTGGAAGACGATTTATTAAATAAACTGCGATTAGAGTAGCATAGACCCAAAACTGATAAGGTAGGTTGGTTTCCAAAAGCAAGATGTCGATGTTGTATGCCACGGTTAAGGAGAAATTCCTTGAATGTTGTATTAAGAAATTCAGATCCATTGTGTGTTCGAAATACAATTAATTTATCACCACATTGATTTTCAACAAGTTGTTTAAAATGAATGA
The DNA here is from genome assembly GCA_016618105.1 of Dendrobium huoshanense. Classification (NCBI taxonomy): domain Eukaryota; kingdom Viridiplantae; phylum Streptophyta; class Magnoliopsida; order Asparagales; family Orchidaceae; genus Dendrobium; species Dendrobium huoshanense. The sequence goes on from CM028356.1 coordinate 19,291,936, forward strand.
GCATTTTAGATTTTTGAAGCATGGGATAGAGTCAAGTAAAGCGAGAAAATTCATCCAAAAAATAACATAATACTTGAACTTATCAAAGGAAGGTAAGTAGACGTACCCCAAATATCTGCATGAACAATTTGTAGAGGTTTGGACGTTGCGGATGTAGATAAAGAAAAACTAGACCTATGACTCTTTGACTTTGTAGATAAAGAAAAGGTGCTTTTAAAAGCAAGAATAAAGTTATTGCAAATGAAGACTTCTTTGGGGACGTTTATTTTACTAGTAGCTTTTAAATTTTTATGCCAAAACTGTATAAAAAAAATTGTTTTAAGAAGCATTAAAAAAGCCCGTCCTAAATAAAACTGAATCTAAGTTTTAAGGCCTTTAGCATCAGGTTTTCATTAAAAAATTTCAACAACTCTCACCTGACTTTCCAGTAATAATCACCTAACCAAAACCAGACTTTGTAGCTTGCTCTAGTTTGATTATTACTTGTTGGAGAATGTCATTTGCAAAAAGGCAATAAATCTTATAAAAAATTTTATATCAACATATTCAAATTAAAAATTGATTAAAATAAATTTTAAAATTATTAAATTTATTTTAAAATAAATGTGCTATAAATTTGTCAAGTATTATATTCATATTAAAAAAATATTTTATGAGGTTGAGATTCGTAATTTGATCAGAAATAAATGCTAACCAACGGCATTATTTAAAATGCTCGTTTAATAGAAGAGGAAATTGACGTTGAACGGTTATGGTTTGAAAGGCTAACCAACGGCATTATTTAAAATGGTTATATGGTTATTTAATTTATTTTGATGGCCATCATTTATGGGTGATTTTATTTTAATTAATTAACGCTAAATTAGTGATTATCTTTGCATCGTAATTTCTCCAAGTTGAATTCAAAATTTGTGCACTATAAAAAAACTTTAAAAATAATAAAAGTTATCCTAAATAGAGCCTATATCATTTTAAATTTATTACAATTATGTCCCTCATTAATTGTATTAATAATGTAAAAAAAATTCAATTTTATCTCTAAATATTTAAATTGGCTTGATTTTTTGAAAAAAATTAGGTTGGATTATTCTAATAAACTTTTGATAATCTTAAAATTATTAAATTTCTATTAAAATGAATAAAATATATTAAATATTAATTAAATTTATATCATACTAAATTTAAATTAAATTCTAATAAAAATTTAATTAAAATATAATGATATTTCTTTATTTTCTCTTATGTATGTGAACATCTATATTCTACTCTACTGCTAACCATAATTACTTGTAAATCAAAGTATTGCGAGTCAAAAGCTATAGTACAGTAATATCTAACAAGGAAAAAAAAAACTTGGGAGATTTCAGAAGGAAATGAGCTGATCTTAAATAAGCAGATAAAATAAACAAGACAGTTTGATCATATAAGCAGACAAATGTGAGTATATTTGAAGAAATAAAAGCTCAACAAACAAATATCTAAAAGGTCCTAAAGGCATAAACTATAATGAAGTTGAAAGATTTATGTGCCTAATCTAAGAACTGAAAGCTCGGGAGAAGAGCAGAACAGGGAAGAAGAAAGAAAAGCAAGAAGATAGCTAAAACTAGAAAATGAATTAATTAATCATAACTAGGAGTACAGCCCTATTATATAGAGGTTGTAGGTGACTTTATGAGAAAGCACCAATGAGAGTAATACACGTGTAAATTGAACAAAGAAATAAAATAACTGTAAATAATATTTCTGTCTAATATCCCCCCTCAAGGTGATGAATCCGGCGGTTGCATCATCTTATTGGTGAGAAATTTGAACTGAGGAGAAGGGAGAGGTTTGGTGAGCAGATCTGCCAGTTGGTCCCTTGTTGGTATGTGACGAAGCTGTATTGTATTGTCTTTAACACAGTTTCGTATATAGTGAAGTGGCAGTCTACCTCTATGTGCTTGGTCCTTGCGTGAAAGACAGGGTTGTTTGCCAGGGCTATAGCTGAGGTGTTATCGCAAAAGAGTGGCGTAGCTGAGAGTTGAGTGCAGTTTAGTTCGTGTAACAGTCGGCGAATCCATGTGATCTCAGCGGCCGCGGAGGCAAGGGCTCGGTATTCTGCTTCGGTGGACGAACGAGCGACAGCGTTTTGTTTCTTTGCACTCCATGAGATGAGGGAGGAACCGAGAAAATTGCAATACCCGGTCATGGATTTACGGTCCTTCGTGTCTCCAGCCCAATCAGAATCGGAGTAGGACTGAAGGATTGGTTTGTCCCGGAATAGAGAAAGTCCGATATGTAGAGTTCCTTGAAGATACCGAAGTAGGCGTTTGAGGGCCTCAAAGTGTAGAACAGTTGGATTTTGCATGTGCTGACAGATCTTGTTAACGGTGAAGGCGATGTCCGGTCGAGTGAGGGTAAGGTATTGGAGACATCCGGCGAGTTGTCGATAGAAAGTGGGATTAGAAAACGAAGTGGTTAGATCATTTGTTTTCGAATTGTTAGAATGAAATGGAGTAGAAACAGTTTTGCAATTGCTCATACCTGCACGAGCTAGGATGCTTTGTGTGAATCGGCTTTGAGATAGATGTAGACCGTATGATGTCGGAGTGACTTGTATGCCCAAAAACTGGGACAGTGGCCCGAGATCACGCATAGTAAAGGTGGCGTGCAAATTGGCTATGATTTTCTTGAGGGCGCTGGAACACGTACCGGTGAGGATGATGTCGTCAACGTAGACTAGGAAATATATTTGTACGCCGTTGTGATTGTAGAGTAGGAGGGATGGGTCGGATGAGCTGAGCATAAATCCAAGAGATTGAAGATGATCGGTGAGAGTGGCAAACCATTCTCGAGGTGATTGTTTTAGGCCGTAGAGTGCCTTGTTGAGGCGGCAAACATGATGAGGATGATTCTAGTCTATGAAACCGATTGGTTGCTTCATGTAGACGAGATGATTAAGGGTGCCGTGGAGGAACGCGTTGGAGACATCCAACTGATGCAGAGGCCATTGGTGATAAAGGGCGATGGTTAGTAGGATCCGGATCGTTGGCATCTTAGCAACGGGACTGAATGTTTCTGCGTAGTCGATTCCATGTTCTTGGTTGAAGCCTTGCGCGACCAATCTGGCCTTGTACCGAGCAACAGAGCCATCGGCAAGGTACTTGGTGCGGAAAGTCCACCTGCAGCCTAGAACGTTTTGAGATGGGTCAGGTGGGACAAGATCCCAGGTATTCTGTGTTTGAAGAGCTTGGAATTCTTGATTCATAGCTTGTTGCCAATGATGGAATTTCACAGCTTCCTTGTAGCAACTGGGTTCCGGATCTACGCTTGAATGGAGAAGAATGAGTATCTTATTTGGCCTAGAGTTTCCAGTCTTGGATCTTGTTTGCATATGATGCGCTGGAATGGTTTGGTTGGACGGATGTGCTGTCTCCAGGTTATTAGAAGGAGGTGGAGCATGGACAGGTATGGCCGGAGCTGTGGGATTGGAGGTCTCGGCACGGATGAAGGGAGCGATGCGAGTATTATTGTTGGTTGAGCAGGTTGGTACCAGAAGGAGCGGGGGTATGGTTTCTGCAATGGGTGATGACCAAGTAGTGGTAGATTGAGAAGAATACGGAAGTATACCTTCGTTAAATACGACGTGCCGAGATATGTAAACAGAGCCCATTTTAGGATCAAGACATCGGTATCCTTTTTGAGCGGAGGCGTAGCCGATGAAGATGCAGGCGGTGGATAATGGGGATAGTTTGTTTGCGTTGTAAGGCCGGATCCAGGGATAGCAGCGACATTCGAAAATCTTGAGATGATTGTATACTGGTGGTTTTTGATATAGAAGTTGATACGGAGTTTTGTTTTTGAGGGGTCGAGAAGGAAGCATGTTGATGAGATATGCGGCTGTGTTCAGTGCTTCGACCCATAGAGATTTGGGAAGATGAGCGTCAATAAGAAGGCTGCGCATCATTTCTAATAGATGCCGGTGCTTTCTTTCGGCTACGCCGTTCTGAGCCGGCGTGTAAGGACACGTAAATTGGTGAATAATGCCAGAGTTCTTGAATTTGTTATTTATGAACTCGCCACCACCGTCGGAGCGAAAAGTTTTAATGGTTTGATTGAATTGGTTTTTAATCAAATTATGTAATTCAAGAAATTTATCAAAAACTTCGTGTTTATGGAATAACGAAAAAGTCCAGCAGTATTTCGAATAGTCGTCGATGAAGGACACGTAATATCTGTAGCTTGAGCCGACGGCGTGGGAGATGGTCCCCAGACGTCGGAGTGAACCAGTTCGAAGCTATGCGTAGTAAAAGATTTAGACAATTGAAACGGTAAACGACGGCTTTTAGCAAAGTTACAACTATGACTGTAATTTTTATTGAACGTAATACAAATTCAGGAGTAAATTTGCGGATAGTCTGAATAGTTTGCAGAGCCGGATGTCCGAGACGTCGGTGCCAGAGATCGGGAACGGTTTGAGCCGAGAAGAGGGCGAGCTTGGCGGTTGTCGTCGGTATACGAATGGGGTATAGCCCGTTAAAGCAAGGTCCCTTGAGCAGAGTTTGACCCATCTTCGAGTCCTGGATTTGAAAGTCATGAGCAGAAAACTTAACAGAGCAGTGATTATCTTTGGTTAACCGATAAATGGAGATAAGATTGAACGAAAGATTTGGGACGTGAAGAAGATGATGAAGATGAAGATTACCTGTAGGTGTCGGTAAAATACATTTTCCGGTGTGATGGATTGGTAGTTGGTAGTCGTTGCCAATCGTTATTTGTTGGTTTCCGGTATACGATCGACCGGATTGAAGATTGGTTTGTTCTGAGGTAAGATGGTTGGATGCCCCGCTATTAAGAAACCAGCCCGAGGTGTTGTTGTTGACTTCGGACTGAGTTAGAAGAGCGGTCTTGACAGTATCTTCCGTGTATGAGGGATCGTTGCGGTACCAACATTTGATCGCTGAGTGTTCGGGTTTAGTACATATCTGGCGAGTGATATTGCTTGAAGGATTCTTGTCCGAGCGGTTTCGTCCGCGGTTAGAGTTTTTGCCGCGGCTGTATGAGTTCCGGCCACGATTCTTTCCACGATAAGCCGCCAATGCTGTGGCAGGATCAGTGAGATGAAGGTTTTGTAATGCTGTAGCATTTTCTTGCGCTATGTTTAATTCTTCACTACAAAGCAGCGTATACAGATCGTCGAGGCTAAGGGGTTGAAGGTTCGTTCGAATGGAGGTCTTGAAGGATTGATATTGAGATGGGAGACCGTTGAGGGTATAAAATAATTACTTCCTCTGGATCAAGCGGGGAGCCGGTTGCCGCGATAGCGTCTACCACGGATTTAACGGCAAGAAGGTATTGAGGCATGGTTTGATTCTTCATCGCTAGGTGGTGAAGCTCATTTCGCAATTGAATTGTGTGAGAACGGGTATTGGATTGTAAGCGACGAGCAATGGTGTCCCAAATATCCGCGCAATGATCGAGTGAAAGAACGTATGGCAGGATGTTGGTAGAGATGACGGAGTAAAGGGCGGCAGCAAGATTTTGGTCTAGATGATTCCAAGTTTGGAGAGACATTTCGGTCGCAGATTGAGGAATAGAGGGGTTTGGGCGGGTACAGCTTCCGTCAAGAAAACCTTCAAATCCGTTTGCCTTGAAGAGCTTGAAGACTTGAGACCGCCATATAGGGAAGTTCTCGGCGGTGAGGGTGAGGGAGATACCTTTGATATGACTCATCAAGAACTTGAGTTGTTGATGCAAAAGTTGAGCATCAGTACTACTGCCGGAGTTCTGCCGTGGTTCGGAGGTGTCTGTGGTGGAGGAGGTGGCCATGTCGGCCAGAAAAAAAAATTTTTGAGAAGAGGACGGAAGCTAGAGTCAGGTGAAGACCTGCTTTGATACCATGAAAGCTCGGGAGAAGAGCAGAACAGGGAAGAAGAAAGAAAAGCAAGAAGATAGCTAAAACTAGAAAATGAATTAATTAATCATAACTAGGAGTACAGCCCTATTATATAGAGGCTGTAGGTGACTTTATAAGAAAGCACCAATGAGAGTAATACACGTGTAAAGTGAACAAAGAAATAAAATAACTGTAAATAAAATTTCTGTCTAATAAGAACATGAAGGATCCATTTGTGATCAGAATCTAAATGAATTTCTTGCAAATGTTCACTTTCTAAAAGTATAAATTTTTAAAGTTTAACAATGGCTCCATAGAAGAATAATGATTTGAAAAACACAATATCTCACAATAAAATGTGTAAATCAGAGAAGGATTAAGCCATGCAAAAAAAAAAGAGGCAAATATGAATGGAGGATTCATAAAGCCTTGGTATATAATGGAGGATCAGAATAGATCAGAGAGTAAGCAAGAAGAGATGAAAAACTCAAGAACAGGGAAGTAGGACACATTCCAAACACAATGGACTTCAAAAGAATCAGAATGGAGAGAAGTACTAATAAATGAAATTAATAGTTCATATTCTGGACAGGAGAGCCTCTATAGGCAAAAATTCAAAAAAATTCAAATAAGAGAGATAATATCCATGAACAGAAAAAGCTAATCAGTCTCAATCCGAAAGGAAATGCTCAGACCAGTGTTATTGTAACCACCAATTCCATAACTTTGTCTATTGTATCTATGTATTCAACCAAACATAGATCACTTAACTTCTTAAAAGAAGTTTCTTTTGCTCCCCTGAGCCATATATTACAGCTATAGCCCTCCATATACAAGAAAGCAACAAGTTATTACATCCAATCCATGCTAATTCCAAGGAAAACTGCAAGCTCTCATGTAAGGCAGACAATAAGAGGAAAGTAAAAGCAGCCTTATGGCAAAACCAGAAAATGGGAAGGATTCAACAACTTGTAGACCCATCACCTCTAAGGTGGTTACTTAGCTGTAAGAATTTCAAGAGAAGGAAGAAAATGATCTATCTATGGTGATTAGGCTCCTTTACACTGATTCAACTGCTGGCTGCGGAAGCTAGAAGCTGGGAAGTTGCAGAGGCTCTCTTCCTCAGCAACAGCACTGCTCTCAGCAAGAGAGCTGTTTGATGGTGTTTTCTGCTTCCATGGATGATGATAGAGGAGCTCTGCTTCAGGAAACGAGGTACTGCATCGCACATCAAGCAGTAAGTCTTGATCAGAGCCGTCGTCAGGTGAGTTGCAGCATTGAGCTCCGGTCGGGAGGTGACGCAAAGAGGCTTCTTGGACTGAAGCAAGTCCCTTCATTGTCCAAAAAGTCCTCATTATCGAGTATTTCCGTTGATCCTGCCTCATCAGGATTCACTACTGATGATTTTGTCAAAGAAAATTTTGTGTTGCTGGATCTGCACACTCTTTTTGGGCTCCTCATGATGCCCTTAGACTCTGAATTGTAAATTCAAAGAAAAACATTAAGGTCGAATTAAACAATCCAGACACTCCTCTTGGAAAACAATCCATATGAGAAAATAGATTTAAGGTTGTTTCCTACATGGACGAAGTACAAAAATTGCTTTAAGCTTATGTGAACAGGCCAGTGACAAATGGGTTACTTGCAATTTGATCTAAATCAGTCCCTAGTCAGGTCTTTATCACAATGCATAATCATTTTCAACAACCATCTAAAGATCATCCAAGGATGCCTCATGCATGTGACTTTAAATAATACTGAATTGATGCAAGGATATCTTAAATTCCATATGCACCACCTATATATACAGCTTAGATTACCAAATGTAAAAACTCCTAAATTATAAATATTGGTATGCATAAAAATGAGATGCTGCTTGATGTCTCCAAAACATTTACTTGATGAACACAAATTTCGAGATAATATTTTAAATTGAAAACTTATGAAATTAAATTTAAGACCATTTGAACTTCAATTTCAACAAGCTTATAGTTGATCTGAACATCTTGTCAAAATAGATTCATCGACAACAATTGATATGTTCTAAGCTTTGAATGAACCAAAATTAAATACTTTGAGTATTTTGAAAGCTTCAAGATACTAATTGAATGAACAAATGACCTCCAAATCTTATATGCTTATAGTCAAATCAAGTAGCTCGACAAGACAAATCTAACAAGCCAAAGCTCATTTAATTCTGAGGAAATTAAGGGATTTAAATACTGAATAAAAAATCTATGATCATGAGGATCAGTATTGATCGTTCAATGGACTATTTTTAAAAAAGGTTATAAATATGACTCCATTTTTTTCTTGAGAGAGGTTTGAGTGCTGAAAGAATTGAATAACTCTATTGCATTTTTCGACAATCATAGTCAATGACCACCATCAAAAATTGTCGTCACAACGCCTTGGCTTCATCCGACGATTGTCGCCTGATCACTAACATTCAATTCCGTTATTAAATTTCAACTATTCAGTGTATAAATCCAATTTTTGTAATCCTTATAACATGAATAAGACAACTATTTTCAATTGTTTGATCCCGTCTTCTTAAATTATGGAGAAGAGCAGATTATTATATCTATAATTATAAAATATACTATTGCAATTGGGCCAAATCCCATGATTTTTCCACTTTTTTTTAGTTTTCAAGACTATTGTTAACATGACAATGTTTTTCAAGCATTAGCATCAATCGTTTGGTTGATCAGTGTTGCACTTGATCTTTAAAGTAGATGTCTAAAGTTCTATTCCATGCACATATATATATATATATATATATATATATATATATATATATATATATATATATATATATAATATATATATATATATATATATATATATATATATATATATATATATATGTGTGTGAAAACTTTTTATTGCATCAACGAATGCTCGGATTTCCTATCATACCTTATCCATTTTAAATTATTCACCACATGTCCAAATCAGGCATGTAACCAAGAACTACAAGAAAATGTGTCTAAGAGTTTTGATAAAATTTTCTGCTATTTAATAAAACAGCGATGCTGAACAATGATCTTTACTTTATTATTCCTAAAAAAACAATATATCTAATATCATAAAATGTTTGTAGAAAAGTTTTCCTTGATTGTGCATAATAATGTTGTAAGCAAAAACTGAGTATTGGTTAGAAAAAACTAACCTTGCAAATGCTGGTTTTGGCTTTCATGAGGCCTCTTGATGGGAATTAAATTGGATTGTCCAACAAAGTTTGACCCACCTTCTCCTCTGTTTACTCCAGTAGCGTGCTTGTGCTTTATATCCTAATGCAAATGGAATGTTAGATTCAGTATCATGAATTAAACTGATTCGAGGCGCTTAATGAGACATTAACTAAACTTTTCCTTTCAACTGATGATCAAACAAGATCTTCTAGTAACTATTTGATACCTTCAGCTCTTCGTAGTGTTGCACCCAACTAGATTTAGTAAAATTAAATAGAACCAGCCTTTTCAAACTCTTGCATTCTTCAACGTTCATTTCAGAAGAGGAGAGATCGAAAATTCCATCTTGGATCAGTTGCTGGAAATAAGAAAAGTTTTCGATGAACTGTGGGCTAGAAAACAGGCTTCTGAGGCTGCAAATGTCAAAAGAACCTATTAATGGATTTGCCGAGGTGCATGCATTAGCTATCTCAAAAAGATGAAAGGAAGAAAACCTCTCAGAAGCGTTAGCAGTATCAATAGAAGGAAGATATTTCATCAGTTGTGTCTGTTCATCATTTTTCATATGTTCCATGAAAACCTCAAGATTAATGACGACCTATTATGATATAAATCAAATGTGAGAAATAGGTTACTCAAGTAGCTCGAGAGGTCAAAACTTAATCAAGCACCACGGAAATTTGAGCTTACTTTAAGATCAGTAAATCTCATAGCTGAATCTCTCTTCTGCAGCACATCAAGGTACTCCGGTGGAAACCTGTCTCTGCAAATATAGATTTGACTTAACAATGAATATCCTTCTAAGGCTTCGTTTGGGACGGCTTTCTTCTTGCTTCTTAAAGCAGTTTTTAATAAAAAAATTAAAATTTTTTAATAAAAAGCCGCTTTAAGAAGCAGCAAAAAAGCTGTCCCAAATGAAGCCTAAGATGAGGCATCAGAAGCAAGAATGTAACTAAAGGACAAATAAATTAACAAAATCAAACCTTCTAGCGTGGTCTTGTACCACATGCATAGCAGACTTTTTAAATTTGTCTATGCCAGGATTAGGAAAACTAGTTCTTTTGCTTTCATTATCCACAAAACTGGATGCAGATCTTGAATAGGGCACACCGATTAACTTTTTATCAGCAGGAAGTGAGCTTGCCTCAGATTCCTCTTCTACAGCTTTTGAACTTGGATACCTAAGAAGAACACCTCCATGTCCTATCTCAACTGAGCCCATCCGCGTTTCACCTTCAAAAAGTAATTCTTCTTCTGAGGACCCAGATAGGTTAGATGACTGTTGTTCATGCCAGATGGAGTAGAGCTCCTTTGTAAGCTTCTCAACAGAAGGTTTTAAGTTGATAACAGTTCTCTTTTTTGATGGCACTGGCACTAAGGAATCCCAGGCATTTGACTGTGCAGAACCTACAAGTGACAAATATACTGAGAAAATCATTCCAAGTCATGATGCTAAATGATTGTGAAAATAAAGGAAGGCAATCAACAAAATCTTTAATACTAACTAGCATAATCATGAAAGAGACAACAATAATTAAAATTACATGGAGAATTATCTGCAAATATTAATACTTCATCATGGGTAAGGAAATTTAATTATAAAGAAAGATAGATTCTGGAGATGTAAAAATGAATCAGTTATACAACAAAGTTCATTCCAGAAAAAAAAAACTTATATGATGGAGCACACAAAATTTGATGTTCAAATGCTAACTGATAAAGATAGAAGGGAAAATGCTTAATTTTTTAAAAGAACACTTAAATGTTTGCCAAAAGTTTTAAGTGTACGGCTGTACGCTAATGTCATACTACTTGCATAGGAAATGAAGAATCCTATCTTTTCATATTTTACCAGATACTTGAAGAGTTTACAAACTCAATTTTGACACACCAGCTCTCAGATAGGCTGACCAGAAACAGAAAGAAAGCAATAATATTTAAAGTGACCACCTATAAGCTAGAAATTTAACAACTCAACTGAAGAATATCTGATCAACTAGGAATTATGAAAGTAAAAGATGTTACAAGGTAATCAAGATCGGTCTGTCCTCTTCAAAATACTGAAAAGTTAAGTTTGATGTTCTAATATTTGAAATATTTTACAAACTTGCAAACGACACAAGGAAAAAATAAGATACCAGCTGTTGTTTTGCATATGTAATCCCTCTGCTTCAAAGCATATTTTATATATCACATACAACTGCACCAAATAGAATGCATTGAAAAGAATAGTAGCTAAATACAACATACAAAAATAAAAAAAAGCAACTCAAATATGGTTGATCTCTGATACACACGCATCATCAGATTTACATGAATACTATCATCTTTGATAGATGGTGCATGTGCGACTTGTCCTATAGCTCATGATAAAACATCAGTTATGTATATTAGCTTGCTAAAAATAGTTCATCCATATGCTTGAATATAAATAAAGGTTTAAATTACACAAATGGGTGCTAAGGCATTTTTTTATCTTATGAGATAAGGTGTAAGCCTCAAGGTGTTTTGAGATATAAGCCTCAAAATAAATGAATTGTGCAAATTAAAAATTATTACACATACATCAAAGAATGAAGTAATAATATATTAACATCCTAATCTCTTAACATATCAAAAAATAATACAGTAACATCTTATCATAGTAAGAAATAACAACTTGCGCAAACTATCAAGTAACAAATTGAATAAAATTAAATATGATGCAAACATCAAAGTAAAAAGAAGATATCAAAGTACAAACTAATATCATAACAAATCAAAATAAATTTAAAAGTAAGTTTCTCTCTCCCACTCTCTGATAAAGTTCTCATCACTCAAGAGGTTTTCATTTGAGTTGCCATTATCTCCCCTTCCTCATCCTCAGTTGTGTCGAGACATTCTACCAATCTTCCCCCTTTTCTCCAATCATATTCATCTACTTTTCTCTGAATCAATAAATAATATTTATTTGGTTAACTAAAATAAGCCAAATGTTTTATTAGGCGTATTTTACTTGTATTTGTATTTTAAAAAACCTAGTTATAAATGATGCATACCTCGAAGGAATTGAGGAAATAGAAGCGCACCTCACATAAATCCAATGAGGTGAACTTCTCATTGCAATTTTCTTTTAAAATGTGCTGAGATGGGCCTCGTATTGCGCAATGTTAAACAATGATAGATTTAAGATAAAATTTTATTAAACCTCTTCAAATATCTTTCATATTGTTCGACAATCATTAAAAAATAAATATTTTTTATCCACCTTCAAGACATAACTGATAATTTGAAAATGATTCATGTTAGAATTAAATTGTAAGATTGATACGAGACTTATCATTAATACATGAATTTATGCAATCTAGCCTAGAATGGTTTTCCATAGATCCTCAATATTTAAAATGTATGAGAAGAGTGGAGGAGACATGAGATGAAGACTGGAAAAAAGATTCACCAACCTCTTATTATATAAGCCAATTGTTTCTTCTTCCTCATTCTCATAATTCTTGGTTTCTAATTCACACTAAAAATCAGCAATAGGATTGTACAAGTTCTACCAAACTGATACTTGTTTTATCTAGAAGGTTAGCAAAACTAACTTAAAAGAAATTTAAACATTATACATACAATCCGCCCACAACATAAAAATTAAAAAAAAAAACTGATTTGAGAAATATCTAACAGGAATAATATTAGAAGGATGCTCATAAAGACATTCAAAGACTAGAGCCAGTGTAAACCTGTGCAATCACTTGCATCGACGGCACAAAAATTTGCACAGCTTTCTGAGCATGAGATTGCAGATCCAGAGCTAGAACGATTGCTAGCATCTCCCTCAAAAGTTCTAATGTAGTTTTGGTCTGATTCTGAAAAAGGAATTTGACGTACTTTTTCCATTATACCATTCATATGTTTTCTTTTCTGCAGTTTCTGTTCAGTGGTCTTAAAAGAAATACTCTTCATTTTAGTAACCTTAGGCTCTTCCCATTCAATTGGCTCGCGAGCATGCAAAGGCGTGTAGTTTGCCAAAGAACCCTTAGTTCTCCATCGTGAACCACAAGCATTACATAAAACTGGCTTCTCTGGTGGTCCATTTCGCCATAGAGGAGTGCCTGTTGCATCATTTACATTTAGAAACTTGATATAAATTAAGTTATTCCAAAATTGGATGTATCATGACTAAAAGCCCAAGAAAAAATGACTTCATTTTAGTAACAATATGAAATGCATGATGACCCTATATCTAAATAAAAACATAAAATTATTCTTCTATCTGATCATAAGCAAGTCTAGACATTGTATTTTAAGTATGGAGTGTAGTGTGATCTTATTATGCATTTCAAACAGTAAAAAAATCTAACATTTGAATGCAAATAATGTAATCATCACTAGTATAGCATTTTCAGATAACAAACAAACGTTACCATGCATACTGGCATGGTAGTAAATCATTTTCTACACAACATATGCACGAGAAAAGAAACCTTTCTTATACTTTTGTAAAGTTCTGCAAGTGAACTGAACGTTTGACAAGCTACTTGTATCTCGGTTTGATTACAGTTTGTTCGTGATTGTTTGTTTTAAGTAATCAAATAAGTTTGAACGATTTTTTAAATACTCGATTGTTAAAAAAATAAACATGAATAGCTATGTGTTCAGTTTGTTTATATTTATGAACAATATCAATAAATGCTTGTGAACAAGCTTGATATAAAGCTTGTTAAGAAACTCAATTAAATCTTTATTTTGTATATTTTCACATAACTTGTTGTTTTATTATAACAATTATTCTTATTTATAAAAAAAATATTCATTTTTTAAGTTATCTTTTTCGATATAATCAGTTTATTTATGAACAAGAAGTGTTTATTCATATTTCCTAGATTGTTTATTTAAAGTGTTCATAAACAACCTTATTTATAAGAAGAATCATTTTCTAAGCTCTTTTGCTCATGAATTGGCTCATTTGGTAGCTCAAAAACACTTGCAAGATATGTTCATTAACATGCTTGTTTGGTTGGTCGAAAAACTTACTAGATAGGTTCGTGAACAAGATCTAGTTAATTGTTTATTAATAGGCTCTATAAGGCTCATTTATTTAAAGCTCATTAAACATGAAATCAATCAAACATGAACTCAACACAAACCAAACATGAACATCTATCATTTTAAATGAACAGAGCTTGAACAGAAGCAGGAAAGCTCGAATCAAGCTCGGACTAAGCTTGAACAAGCTGATAATAAATGAGCTAAAATATGAACAAGCAACTGCTCAGCTCAGCTTGATTCATTTGCAGCCCTACTTTTGTGCAGTTATCAACTTAGTGGAGTAGAATCATTTTAAGGGTTATGCCCTTTATTTGCCTTGCGTAACTCACAGTCAGACGCTCAATTCTTAAAAAGTGGAGAATGGTCATTAATAAATTTTAGGTGGGGAAGAAATTGAAAGCTACAACAACAAGTCCATGATAAAATATCATGGCTTTTTGCCAAATCAAATCTCACTTTATAACATACAATAAATTATTAGATGAATTTTAGTTGCTTAAGCTAGAATTCTTTAAGTGCACAGTAGGTTGCATTAACCTAAGATCAGGATAGAAAATGAGGCATGAATAAGAGGAAATTATGATAGATAAAAATGCGTGCAATAAATCAAAGCGTCGAAAATTCTTCCAAAACATGAGCATCTTTGACCGAGTATGCACTAGTTGACTTATAAAGAGGCACCAAGTAAGAAATCTAAAATGTAAACATCTTCTCACATTTTGTTTTTCAAAACCTCAAATTGTACTTTTATCATACAAAGCTTAATTGCATAATGTATCAGCTGATTAATTCATTATAGGATATAATATTAATAAATTAGAACTTTCAGCAACAAAAAGTAGCAGATATGAGCGCCCAAGAGCCCTTGGTTAGTATATGATATGGTAAAAGCATATGCATTGTGAAGGGTATGATTAGCCAGAATAAATACACAACAGAAGCAAAAGCTTTTGTTCTCAGATTGCAGATTGAAAACTGTTAATATCTAAGATCAAGTAATCTTCTACCAGTGTCACTAATCAATTGCAGCATGATTCTCTACATAGGCCAGAATTTAACTTAAAGGAACTGGAAGTAAAGACAAAGAAATATGTACACTCTAACAAAAAGCTGCAGTTGTGCACTATACCTTCTCAATTTTTTGTTCAAAAACTAGAGTTATAAATCCTATCGTTCAAAAAACAAAAGCAAACTTTGTATTCTTCTCTTCACTACAATTAGCAGACCAAAAAAGAATACTGGCACTAAAAAACAAATGGGAGCAAGAAAAAAAGGGCCAACAATTCAAGGGAAACGCGATGTTCCCTTTTCAATCCCTAAATAGATTCCAATTCGCTTTCCCAAATTCGGAAACATGCAAAGAATCAAAGAAAAATAAACGAAGAAGAAGAAGAAAAGGTCAATAACAAATTCAGTGTATGGTTGTTCAATTTTAGAACGCCTAAACGATCCCAAACGCTATCAACCTTGTGTTAAAATACTCTAATAACAATAATAACAGAACAAAAATAAAGATCCGTAGCCTGAGAACCCAAAAAAAAAAAAAGCCTCAGAAACATCAACAAGAGCTCACTTGTAACTCCGCAATGACGGCAAGGTCCATGTTTTCCCATGCTTCTTGTCTCTTCTTCCCACGAATTAATCCCGGCAGAAATTAACAGCTAAACAGATGCAAAGATGTACTTTTTTTTAATCAAAATTCTGAGAAACTTCAAAGCAACTACTCCATATATATTTTTAGAAAATATACCCAGCGCTCTTTTAAAAAAAACCACTAGGGAGTTCAGAACTCCTTTTCCTCTATAGTTGAAAATAGAGTTCCTGTAATCAAAGCCCAGACACCCAGCACAGCCCTGGGTCTTTTCTATCCAGAGAACAGAAAGAATGGAGGAGAAAAGAAGTTGAGAATAGGAGATAAAAGAAATAGATGAAGAAGGAATGGAGAAAGGGGGAAAAATTACAGATTGAGATAGGTTTTTTCAGATGGGAATCTGTACAATCCAATGAAGAAGATGACCATTGGGAGAATCAAATTAATTGTGGGGAAAAAGGAGAGGAGGTGAATAGGTGAGGAGAGGCCTTTTTTTTTTTCTTCTTTTTTTTCTTTCTTTTATATATTTGGTCGCAAGTCCTCTACTCGTTCTGGTCTTGTTCACCATTTGTAAGGACTTTACTGTGTGATTTTTAAATTTTTTTGTTGTAGATTTTTATTTTCCATTATGATAATTTTATTAATTTGGCTAATCAAAATACCCTTAGATTTTTTTTTTCTTCTTTTGCTTTGGGTGCATCAAACCTGCTCTCTTGGTTCTCTGTGTAAAAGTTTGTGGGAAGAATATTACAAATATATCCTGTTGACCATAGACTTTTATGCCTTATCCTCCTATCTGCATTTCAAATTTGAGCCATAGTTGAAGGATTGGAGATTAAACTCAGAGGCGCATTTCATGTGATATTTATAATTATTCAATTCAATATAGTAAAAGTATTAAATCAATAAAAGTATTATTTTACCAATTAAATTGTTTTTAGAAGTTTAATAGACATTTTGATTCATTTAAATTTTGACTACTCATAGAAAGATTATTAGACTTGGCATAAATTTTTTTTAATTAAAAATGATTTGCAAGAATTTTGGAATAATGAAGTCATTCCAAATTTAACGAAATAAATAATGTATTTTTTAAATTTTATGTTAATTAGCTATTAGAAATTTCGAAGTTTGAAAAATTCACATGAGAAATTATTTTGTGCGGAGGTCAGACGCATAACGCCGTTTGGATACCAACCAGAATGTGCCATGTCAGCGGTACTGAGCAATATCCGATCCGCGGTACCGAGCAAAGGAGTGTGGCGCATTCTGGTTGGTCTCTGGACGGCATTTAACGTCCGCACATAATAATTAATCCTCAAATGGGGCATTCTCTCTCTCTCTCTCTCTCTCTCTATGTCATGTAAAAAGGGCAATGCCTATTATTATTATATATGATTGTATTGTAAATTAGAAATAATCTATCGAAATATATATAAAAAATCCAAACTTATATACAATTGAAATTTAAATCAAATTTACATTTGCAACATAATTTTAAGTATTTTGTATAGGATTTTAATAATTTATCTAACTCTAAGAAAAAGACGTACATACAATTTATTGGGAGATTTTCTACACGTATAGAGCTTGCTAGCTATGAACTAGGTAGTTCTAGCCTAGCTAATACTAAGTTGTCTCTTATAGATGCGAGTGCTATGACAGGAAGTTTGAGATTTATGAGTTCCTTTGCTATCATGACTTGTGTATAACCCTCCTTAACTAGTAGGACTCATAGGTTGGAAAATTCTACATTGGGTGATGGTTAAGCTATACACTAAGTGTTGTTTATAAGTAGTTTGAAGAGTGAATTAACCAATATAGGATTTCCTAGTGCCTCCTATGTTTATTGGATTTTTGGCTATCCTATAAGCCCTTTAATCATTCTAGAGCTAGAGACATCAATGGGTACGGTGAAAGCCTTCAATTGACTATATTAATAAGATACTTGTGATCACCTTCTTATATATTAGGTGACGCATCAATCTCTCTATTGTGCAAGAAATTATCGAAGATTCCTATTAATTGAGGATATCACGGTTTTCTTATAAAAGCACTAACATAACTATTCATTATGAGCACCAACTATGATCAAAACCTTCCTACTTATGGGGGTGATAACTTTTGACAATGAACACTAATAGTATCAAGAGCCAACTCTCAATGCTTTTGATTCCTTGGAAAGACTCCATGGCTAGCCATCCTTTCCATCATCAGGTTTGCATTCTTCAACTACAACCTAAAGAAGAAACTAAGTGTTTTTCCACCCTTTTTTTCATGATTGATTGTATGTAGGATCAAATTAGAATGATAAGAGAAAACAAGAAGAAATTATATCCTTGATGTTGGATTGGATCATTTCTTCTAAATCATGTACATAAGCTTAGATGAAGGCAAACCATAGAAATCTTGGTAACTTATGTATTATAATATATATATATTATATATATATATATATATATATATTTTTTTTTTTTTTTTTTTTTTTTTTTTTTTTTTTTTTTGTTGTGTTTTATTTATACTATATTATACTTGATTTTGTTGGTGCTTATGCTTTAAGTATTTTGATGCCCTCTATAAAATAGATTAGCATTACAGGTAATTATAAGATTGATGATTTTAAAGCTTGAGATTAAAATGTTAGATGATTTCAGGTTTTGGAGAGACATTTTTGTTGTTGATTCCATAATCTTTTATAAAAGTCTTCCCGTTTGTGGTTGTGTTAGAACTTCATATCTTAAGTAAAAAAATGACTTCCTATCAAAAAGAAAGTTTTCAAACATATTCATGCATACAATGGTGTGGAGAGTTTAAATGATCATGTGGATCATATTTTCATTATATAGTCTATCATAGTTATTTTTATACAATTACTATATTCAATATGATAAGATAACCACTTCGTAGGGCACAAAGATTTTATGGTAGGCATAGTTTTAATATTAATAAATTCATCATTATGGGTGAAATCATAAAGAGCTCAAGGTGGACAATTGCTTACCCTAAAATCTTCTTTTTTTTTTCTTAGAAAAATAAACATTTTAACTATTTTTCCCTCCTTTAATAAATTCAGTAACCCAAATTTTAAGAAAAATTTTCATTTTCTATTTCATATAAAAGATTATGTATTTCACAACCCTATTTTGCCCACTCTTAAAAGTGAGGCTGGATTTGCCCCTATTCAACATAATGCATAATAAAACTCGTTGGATGTCTCTCGTAAGTATTTTGATGCATAATGCTATATCTTTTTTTTTAGGATCTTAAAGTACTTAGCTTGGAGATGGGCCATAAAGAAAATTCAATTTTTGTCATAATATTACATCAATAGGTAGAATTTTTATTTATAAACTCAATACATTATATCCTTGATCTCATCAGTATATTTGGTCTTTGTTAGCTATATGAGGAAATTTTTAAACTAGGGTTATATGCATAAGATTTGAAATGTGCTGATGAATTCTTTTATTGTGTGCATTGCATTTATAATTTCCATATTTTAAGTAGATTATATTGTCTTTTATCTCTCATGGATGAAGGCTTGGTTCAAGTCAAATAATATAAATATTATTATCTTTTAAGTTATGTTTTTTTCTTTCTTTTTACATTTTATTTATAATGCATCAAATTCTCAGTCTCTTCCTCTTCAGTAAGTCTTTTATCAAAGTATAGTCTAAGATTGGAACAAATATTACGTCCTCCGACCGGACGTAGAGGAACGTCCGGTCGGAGACCAAATCGCGCCAAAAAATGAGAAATACCGAGCAATACCAAACAATAACGAGGAATACCATCACGTGAAGGCCCAATACCGAGTTATACTGAGCAATACCGAGCAATACCGAGCAATACAAAAGTTGTACTGAGTTTTTCCTAGAAAAAACTCGGTACAACTCGGTATTGCTCGATATAGCTTGGTATAACTCGGTATTGGTCTTCACATAACAGTATTCCTCGTTATTATCAAATAATACCTAGCAATACCGAGCAAATACCGTGTTTTTTGGCGGAATTTTGCTTCCGACCGAACGTTCCTCTACGTCCTTACACCGGGACCTAATAAAAGTTCCTAAGATTGATAGCTATAAATTTAAAATTGAGCTATATAATATTTTCAAATTTTGGAGAAGTCCTTACAAAAATAACTAAGAAATGATAGTGCTTCCTACCAAAATATTACATCTTAAGAAAGTTCTAGAACATATTTTATTCAATATGGGTACTTTAATTGACTTGCCAAATTAAATTTGTACAACTTTTATTTTTTTTTCAAAACAAGCCATTGCCTAAGTCCTACATTATTTTCTTACACAAATCAGCATTTTGTGTGTAATAATAATTGATAAATATTTAATAATACAAGGCCATAGCATAAAATAAAATTTTCTTTCATAGCTCAATAATATGCTGATGATATACCTCAAATATTTTTTGCTTTTTTATAAATAACCCTATTGAAATTTTCATAGCATGTTATTTAAGTCTTGCCTAAACATTATTAGCCTAAGTTCAGTAGAATTAGGTATAATTATGGTATCCTATAATATTTTTTCCTTTCAACTTTTTCAAATAGTTTTAGGTTTCGTTTGGGACGGCTTTTTTGATTGCTTTCTAAAACGGAGTTTTAGTACAAAAAAAAAAAAAAATTGTACTAAAACTCCGTTTTAGAAAGCAATAAAAAATCCGTCCCAAACGAAGCCTTAAGCTTATTGAAACCAAATATTCTCATGTTAATCAAATACAATTTCAATTTGTATCAACATATAACATTCTTGCCAATTAGATTTAGGTTTCGGTTGGGATGACTTTCTTATTTCTTCTTAAAATAGTTTTTTAGTATAAAAATTTAAAATTTGTAACTAAAAAACTGATTTAAGAAACAGTAAGAAAGCAGTTCCAAACGAAGCCTTAGTCACCTAAATTATCTAAAAGCTAAGTCATAATAAGGCTTTGTTTGGGACGGCTTTTTTATTGGTTCTTAAAACAGCTTTTTAACACAAAATTTTAATTTTTGTATTAAAAAGTTTTTTAAGAAGTAGGAAGAAAGTCGTCCCAAATGAAGCCTAAGAATGTTTGAGATGACTACAACGTTTTATTAACTTTGTTGAAAAGTTTCTCTGAAAAAAATAGCTTCGTTACTCAGGTATCGAAACACAACTTTCCACCACAAAGATGCTTGAAAAGTAGTAATAAAACAACAATACAATAGTAACCGATGAAATTTCGGTTACTATCTGAAAAACAATATAGCAAGAAAGTTATCGCAAATAAATCCTAAATTAGCTGCTCGGGATTATGGAAACAAATTAATCAACCGCATAACAAAAATTCTAAAAATATCTTTTGCAGGGTAATTTCACAAAAATCCCATATGTAAATTTGAATTTATAGATATTAGAGAAGTGACAAAATTTCTAACGTGGAGTCATGAACTTATGAGCTAAAAGATAGCTACGTAATTCTTCTTTAGTGTTATTTTATGCCTACTTCTTTATATTACCTTTAAACCAAAGAACACGCGTTATCTATTTTCTTGAATATAAATTTACTTGCAGATTGAGATCGGAGATCCATTAGTTTTCTAAAAAAAAATAAAAATAACTTGATACCGCATCACAAAATTAGCTTGATAATCTCGAGGCAAAAGCTTGTTGGAAACTTCAAAAATTAATTCCGGGAGCATCTGAACTCCGATTTCAGCGAGCTTGTAGTCAAACTAAGCGTCTCGGAAATACGAATCCAACGAGCCCAAGATCACCGAATTCCAACATCATTAAGGCCTCCAAATGTCCAACGAATGGTGCACGATCGAAGGGTTCAATATCGGCCGTCCATTCAAACCACTCCCTATTCGCCCATGATCTCACACATATTTATGAGCTATTCAACTCCAGAAAAACTATAAATAGAGCCCTCATTCTACACAAAGGGGACGGAAGGGAAGAGAGAGAAGAAGAAGAGAAGAAGGAGGAGAAGGAAGAAGCTCCTCCTTGACCACCGCCAGCATGGGCGGAACCCCATTGGGGTTAGGGGGGGCAATTGCCCCCCCTCAAAAATTTTTTTTTTTTAAAATTATATGGTTTTTAGGAAATTTATTTCTCTTCGTCCATTTTTTAGTCTTTATTACAAGGATTTTTTTGGCAATTGCCCCCCCTAAAAATTTTAAAATACTATGGTATTTAGGCAATTGCCCCCAACAGATCGAACCCTCCCATGGGACGCTGCCCCCTTGGACCCCCGACATATATGCCTTATAAATTTGCCCCCCCTGAAAATTAGGGCTGGTTCCGCCCCTGACCGCCAGAGCTCTTCCCGCCGCTTGAAGACGCCGGAACTCTGCCGGATTTTTTGGAAACGCCGAGAATTTGCAGAACTTTGTAAACTTGCTTGAAGAAACGAATTGTAATCTGATTCCCCCGACTTGTGAGACGAATCAGACATTTGTAATTTGCAAAACACTAATGGAATTTTTCAACTGGGCGAGGCCCCGTGGTTTTTTTCCTTTCTGGGTTTTCCACGTAAAAATTCTGGTGTTCGTATTCTCTTTTCCGTTTGTGTGCTGAATACTCGTACAACGCTTGGAAGCGAATTTACAAACTCTACCGCCGCGTATATTCTAGCATGCAACATAACTATTCATTAAATATGTTAGAAAATAAAAATAATTTTATGATGTTAATTATTAGCCATAAATTTCTTAAAAATAGTGAGAAAATAATAACCAAATAGAATTTTGATTGTAATTTAAAAATTAAAATAATAAAAAATGTTTCAAATAAAACCTTAGTATCTCCCGATGAAACCATCAGCATTTAGTATCTCCTTATTATCTTTTTGCTAAGAAATTTTTGTATTACGAAACTATTTAAAAAAACAATAAAAAAAATTCTCAAATAAAACAAAAATTTATTAGATGATCAAGTTTTATGAGCTTAGCAAATGAGATATGAATACAATTAAATTTTCACAAGTCTCATTGAGGCATCTTCTTTACTCCCTGCGTTGCAATAGTACCTGTCCTGATCTCACCCTCTCCGCATTAAAAAAAGAAAAAAAAAATCAATAAATAGCGAATGGAGTAGATATTCGAAGTCTTTACTCTTTACATATATTTCAAATGGCATATTGATGGAAAGAAAGGAAAATAAAAAAGGGATTATTTACAAATTCTCTCTCTCCTCTCAAAATTTTCTTCTATTTTTTTGTTTTATTTGTTTTCATTTGATATATGTGTAAGCATGAGTTATCTCTCTCTCCCTCTCTCTCTCTCTCTTTCTCATGATGCATCTACATTTTTTCTTAAAGAGACGTGCAGTGTTCGACACGCCTCTGATACGTCCGATTAAAAAAATATTAAATACAAATTGGACAATAGCCTTATATATTTTATTATTTTTAAATATATTTTCTTGTATTTAATTTTTTATATTTAAATATAAAAATTAAATTTCTTATTTTTTATCCACAACACTAAAATAATTGTCAACACTCAATATCCCATTAATTGAATATTCTTATTTTCATTTCTTTTTGACAGTTCATGACTTTGGTTTCACAACAATGCACGATGTCATCTCAATATTAACGTCTGACGTCATTACAATATCGACATTTCAAAATCATCTCAACATCAAAGTCTAACGGTGACTTGACATTGATGCTTAGCACTAGCAATTTCTACACCCACAACTTAACAGCTCAACTTCAATGACCAACACTCTCTCAACATCGAAGACATATGCCCTCTTAACATCAATGTCCGATACTTATTGCATAGCATCGATGCCCAACTCTCGACAGCATTGTTGTCTCCTCTCTCGACGTCTTATACACAACATCGATGTGTGACTCTCAACAACATAGTATTAATCATTTAATTACAAATTATAGTTAAATGACGTATTATTTCTAAATTATTTTTAATATTATACTTATTCAATTTTTATACACGACCTTAAAGTATAAAAATTATAATATAGTGTCCAACCTATTTTTTTAATAATTGACGTGTCTATCATTTCATATCTGTATCTATGTCATATATATATATATATCTTCTTTAACAAGCTCCCATTAGACTCCACTTTTTGTTCCTGAATAGAGATTTTTGAAGAGTAAGACAATGAAAAATGTGTCTAACGGCGGTTTATGAACTCATGGACCACCGTCGTTTAACGACAGTCTACCGTGTTTTTTATACGTTAAACGCCGGTATCGGCGTAAAACCGCCGGCAAATGCATTATATTATTCACCGGCGGTTTAACGGCAGCCAGACCGCCGTATGTATATCTACCGGCGGTAGCCCGCCGGAAAACCGCCGGTATCTAAAACGACCAGGCTCTTTATTCTTTCTCGCGTTCTTTCTCTCTCGTTTCCCTCGCCTCCGCTCGCCTACTCGTCCGACCGCGAGCGACCGACGAAGGTCCCACCGCCGCCGACGAAACTCTAGACCCAGATCCACCGGCACTCCGACGTCTTGACCCAGTGACCCCAAACTGACCGCCGACTGCAACCCTGATTTCTATTTTAAGGATTTTAGTTTTTTCTTTGATTATTTCTTCTCACTAGATAAGCAAGTTTTGAAGAGTAAGAATAATTTTGGTAGATCAATTTTTGTGACATTAAGGTTATTGTTTCTAAAAAATATTGTTGAGTATTTTTTTGGTTCAACTTGAACCTTTAATTTTGATGTGGTTGTTAATTGGATTAGTTATTTTAGTTTTGATTGGTATTGATAATATTTTGTATTCAATATTGCAAAAAATATTAATCCATATTCAGATTTGATATAGATAATGCTATAACTTAATTCAAAACTGAAACCATGCATAATTAATCAAATTAATTTGGTCAATTTTTTAATCAATGATAATATAATTTGTGGTAAAATATTAGGGTCATTAAAGCCTTATAAAATTCATCACAACATCTCATTGTACCATTAGCCTTATTTAGCTTTTATGTTTTCATTGTCATTTTTCATACATTCATGAATTCTGATCAAATATATTTTTTTCAATTATTTTGAGCTATCCACCTTTTATCATGATGGAGCTTACAATTCCCAACTCAACAACAAAATAAAGAGGTTGATTTGAAACTTTTGTAGGCCCCCCTCAATTGTTGAAGTTCTCCTCCATAATAACCTAATTCTTTGTTGATAATACTACTTCAACTTTAATTTGTTCTTTTCCTTCTCGACCCCCTAACTTTCCAGCAAATCTTGTTTTGTCGGAATCAACGGATTTGGAATACGTCGCATTTTTTGGCGGAGTTGCGTCACAAAATTTGTGCGGCATTTCGACAAATACAAGGAAAAATTTTTCAAATTTTGTCACTTACAGCGGATTTGCCGCCATTGTTGCAATTTTTGCGGTATTTGCAATTTGTGATGAAATTTCTCACAAACAACGATAGTCTACTTTCTTTATAATAACATTCCATAAAATTCTACTTTTAGTTGAATTCCAAAAGTAACATCAAAAGAAATTTCCAAAAACTTACACAGATCATCTAAGCGGAATCAATCTCTCTTCTGCTCCGCCAATCTGTTCTCTCATCTCCGCACTTTTTATTGAGATAACTAATTAAGTTTTTTATAACTCCCCTCTCTAGATATAGAAGAATTCAACAAAAAGCATCTTGTTATATTCTAATAAATATTTTCACGAGGGTGACGTTTGCTTCATCCAAATTTAATGTCCATGTTCGAAGCATAAAAATCTAGCATCTCAAGCCCGATTGTGAAGCTATTTATATCGAGGGGATTTCTTCCAAACAATTGTTTGGATAATGGCGAGTACAGCCACATAGAGATGGTCGCCGGTTCATCCCAAAACATTTGAGAAGATAAATGAAACCCTAAAACCTTATTTTTGATGTAGCAGGTCATAATTTAAGGTCAATGTGGAAGAGCCACCAAATAGACCAAAAATTCTTTGTGAATGCTATTAAAACTGGTATAATATTCTTTGTTTGTAATGACTTTTTTTTATTGCTTCATAAACCATCTTTCTAGTACGAAATTTTTAATTTTTGTATTAAAAATCAGCAGGCCATGAGATGGCTAAGGAGAAAATAACAAAAAATATGTTCTTTCTCATCCATCAGATGCTGAGCGTGGAAACATTTTGTAATGTTAAAAGCTTGTGAGTATTTATAATTTATGGTTGTGATGAATATAGCGTGTTGCACAAATTGTGATGAATATAGAGGCGATTGCCCAACATATATTGCCTTTCTGCAGGTTTAATAGGGTGATTATAGAGAGGATGCCATTTTTTTTTGCAGGTGCTACAGGTTCCGGCGGCTAACCGGCGGTTCGGCCGCCGGAAACTATGATTACGGCCATAATCAGCTGCCGGTAAAGGCATAACACCGGTTTACCGGCGGTTACCGACGGTACCGGCGGTTTCGTCGGTTTAATCGTCGGTTGTAGACGGGTTGAACCGCCGGCGTTCGCCGGTAAAAGACCGGCGGTCTACCGGCGCCCTCCGGGGATTAAAAACAAACGACGCCAAAAACCGCTGGCACCGTCGGTATAACCGCCGGTAAGCCGTCGGTCAAACCGGCGGTAACAGCCGGAAGACCGCCGGTTCAAAATCCGCCTGTAACCGGCAATTTGCCGCCGGCAAAACCGCCATAATAATCCTCAAAAAACCACCGTCAAGCCGCCGGTAAATTCTAAAAAACCGCCGGATTAGTTTTTCTAAATAAAAATAATTTTAAAATTACTAATAGTAAATATATATTAAATAAGAGATATTAAATAGAAATTAATTAATCAATAATTTAGATAATATCAAGAATTTTTTATAAAACTCTTTTTGAGAAAAAGGAATTACTACCTCTTATGCTTAGGGTCGTAATTTATAACTTACTTCTATAATTTTTATTTGCTTACTTTCTTGGAATTTAAGAAATTTTTATGCCAGGAAATCACTTTTTATTGCTGTTTTTTAATTTTTCTCCAAACATCTTTAAAATCTTCTTTGAGAATTATAAACATCCCAAATAGATAGAAAAAAACCAAGTAAATTAAGCGAAGATTTTTTTATTGACCTTTCTATGAAATTTTTATTTTTTGTATTAAAAATCGTTGAAGGTAAAAAAAGTAAAACGAAGCCTTATATACTAATTTAGATAACTATATTTAAAGTTTAATGTTTAGAAAAAAAACGCTATGTGCATAATAATCCAAATTCTATTAGAAATCTTACACAAGAAATTTTTTTGTGCATAGCTTGGCTGAATAAGAGAATGCAACGAAAATGGCCTTTACTAGTTACTGTTGTTTGCATGCAAATAATCTTCTTCATCATCATCATTAGCATTGTTATAAACTCTGAATTGGTGTTATATATATATCCTATAAATTCTATTTTGAAAACATCAATTTACGTAGTCTTTTGTCATATTATTTGTTAATATATTCTTTTTTTTTCTTTAAGTTTATATCTATCTCTTATTAGTACACATTTCACTAGCATAAAGGTGGCATCACAGAGTACTTTGAAAGGCATGAAATTGATTTAGTGAAATTTTGAAAAGAACTCAAAGAATCAAGAAAGTTGACTCATGGGACAATATATTATTTAATATTCTTAGAAGTTAGAAGTTTTTTTTTTTTTGGATAAAAAATCACATAAGGGGCTAACGTGTTAATAAAAAAATCGTGTTACAAGTCCTTAAAGAATCCAAATCCCTCTAAAAGTACAACATTTAAAGATAAACCTATGAGGCTTAGATTCTATCTAGATACAAAATAAAAACAAAAAGAAAAGCTAAGATGTCTAAGCAAGACACCAAAGGGAGGAAAGCCAAATCCAATACCTTGAGAGGTCCAACAGCAACAAGCTGCAAGAGGGAAATAACTAGGGAAAGGAGAACAAGAGAAAGCAAAAAAAAACAAATCAGCACAACCAACCGATCACCAACCACCCAAAGCCTAAAACCAAAAACAGAATCAGAAACCATGCCACCAACCACCAATAGAGCTAACAACTAAGCACAGGAAGGCCGAACAAATTCAGCAACCAACAGGCCCATAACAAACCAAGAACCAAAGAAGCCCCTAACGGGCAAAAAGAGCAAAATTCCCCTGGCCAACCCAATAACAACAACATACATAAAGAAAGAAAAGTGACCACAACAGAAGGACTCACACTGCAATATTCTTAGAAGGTGGTAGTTGGAAGTTGAGTCATGAGATTATTGAAAAGGCTTGTTAAATTTGGAAGTCGACCCTTGAACTAGTGTTAAGGGCCCTAAACCAGAAGGTTTAAAGCTAATACCTAAGAATTTCAAGGACCTTTGAAAGTTTGAAATCAATTTGTGAGATCAAGAGGGTTGATTTAGAAAGCAAAGGATTTTCATAATGCTTGTTAACTCTCCTTCTATGCAAAAGGAGCATAATTAATGAATATAATTGAAATAAAAGTCTTTTCATAGCTTGTGTTAGAGTAAACTTCAAAATTGACAACTCATACTATGTATGATTGATGGTTATGAATATGAAAATTATCACACACATCTCTTTATCTAAATTCATGCAAAATGATAGAATTAATGGAAACAATTTTTAAGGTGTGACGCTTCTAAATTTTTAGGATTCTTTGACAGTTATTGTACATTTAGAGTTGAACAATCACTCCTTGATTTATGGCTTTTTTTTTTTTCTAATTTACTAAGACTTTTGATATATTACCAAATATTTATTTGATCGAGAGTAAATTTTGATGCAATTTTCATGCATCAAAACACCAAAATATTTGGGCAAAAAGCTTTTGAAATTGTCTAAATTTTATTTTTTACTAAACTTATAATTGAGATAGTGGCAATCGATGAGAGACGAACATAATGATATCAAAAGACATGAATTTAAAATTGGTATAAATCAAACACTCATGTGCACAATTAAAATTTTATTGTCACCATTTTAGAAGTCGAAAATCATTAAAAATTTGGATGATACGTTACAGAAAATTGCATTGATTCGGCATGAATCTTGAGACATATAAAGGTAGAAACTTTTGAAATTTAATTTGGGACCATCGGAACTCCAATTACAACAAATTTCTAGTCAAATTGAATATATGTCACAAAAAGATGAACCCAATGACACAAAAATCGATCCAATCTTATCCCAAATGAGTCCAAATCAGGGGCCCAAAGCACATTTGGAAGTTTCAAACATAAATTAGATGACAAAATGATATCCAAATATAGCATGCTTATAATTGAATCGAGCGGCTCGACGAGAAGAATCTAACGAGCCGAAGTTCACTTAATTCTGAAATCAGTTGAGCACATAAATGCTTGACAAATACTCTATGATCGAGGGGACCAACACGGGTTGTCCGATAGAGCACTCCAAATTTGTCTTAGATTTCTTTATATTTACGGGGCATGCCACCTAAAAAATCTATAAATAGACCGCCTCTTCCCACGTGAAGGGGGACTTGGAGCTTTTGCTGGAGATTTGAGAGAGCTCTGAAATTTCAAGGATCTACAACTCTGCTCAAGCATCACTATCGTGTACAGTTCTTCCGACCACCGTCGCTCACCGACTATGGTCCACTCCATGAACTTTTAACTTCAAAAATTTTCACTCTCTTGTTGCTCTAAACTTGTCTACAAATGCCTCCGTTCTACATCCATTAAGAGTTTAAGTAGCATACATAAATTTATCCTCTAACCTCACCGGTCGGCTATAGCTATCGTTTTACTGCTCAACCATTTGTGTTAATGACAGAAGTTTCATGAAATTTGTGCTCTTTTCGTTCTACAAGTTAGCAGGCCAAAAAAAGAAAAAAAACTTGTCCAAAATCAAGAATCTGGCGATTCAAATTGAAAATAAATGATAATAAATTCAGATTTTTTGGGGATATATTTTGATAGAAATAAATCCAATGCTCGTTAATTTAAATTTTTTAAATTTGGCTGATTTTTGAAATGTTGGCGCAAACTCAAAGGTTTCTTATATATTTTGAGCGAAATTTCATTAAAAATTTTATTTTGTCATCAAAGTTTCCTTTAATTTAGACTTCGTTTGGTACAACTTTTTTACTACTTTTTAAGGCTTCGTTTGGGACGGCTTTTTTATTGCTTTCTAAAACAAAGTTTTAGTTCAAAAATAAAAAAAATTGTACTAAAACTCCGTTTTTGAAAGCAGTAAAAAAGCCGTCCCAAACGAAGTCTAAAGCTACTTTTATATAAAAAATTTTTGAGTTAGAAACGTTTATACTAAAAAGTTGTTTTATAAAGCATTAAGAAAGCCGCCCCAAATGAATCCTTAATCACTCACTAGAAAATGAGATCATATTTATAATTTTTTTTAAGAGGGGGTTTTATTTCCTTGGTTATAAATCAATTATTTGACATTTGAATATTTTAATGACCACAAAATTGAATGATCGGTTCATTGGACTCGTCTCTTTAATCCTCTCAATTTGATTATAAACACACAAGATTTGAAGACAATTTGGTTCTTCAATCATGTCATGAAACTTCTAAATATATTTTAAATACTTGATTTGAGAACATTTGAGTTCAGATTGGATCACTTTTTAGAATTAGAGTCGAAAATTATGAGTTTTATTTTTGAAGTTTTCAATTTATTTATTATCTAGACATTCATGATGATAAAATGGATTTTTTGATGATATATCAACTCTCATAGCAAAATTTAATAAGTTGGTAATCATAAAATTAGGCTTCGTTTGGAACGGCTTTCTTACTGGTTCTTAAAGCAGCTTAATTAGTAATATAAAAATTTTAATTTTTAAACTAAAAAGTTAATTTAAAAAGCAATAAAAAAGTCGTCCGAAACAAAACCTTAATAAGCTAGTAATCACCAAACTAAGATTTTCTTTGGTACTACTTTCTTATGACTTTATAAAACAATTTTTTAGTACAAAACTAAAAAGCTATTTTAAAAAGTAATAAAAAAATTGTCCCAAACTAAGCCTAAATGTGATTGCTCTTTAAGGTTATGCTCAAAACAGGTCAGGTTTTGCCATGAGAATTGAGAACTTGAGGGCTGTAAATAAATGGAATAGAGCTTAAGCATTATTTTCTTCAAAGTTATTAAACTTTTGTTCAAACTGATTAAAAAAAATGTGTTGTAATTGAGCTTTACTTGAATCTAATTAATTATATATTTGATAGTAATGCTTTAAGCATATAGCATTATTATTATGCATTATTGAATTTATCAAATTTTTATACCTATTCGTCCTGCTTCGAATTTGGCTCGACCCTTTACTGCAAGAAAATGGGTCAATAGCGACAAAAAAAAAAAAAAAAAAAAAACAGAGACAAAAAGAAAATTATCGACTAAAAAAATAGAGAAAAAAAGAAAATGGGTAGTCACCAAAAAAAATCAAAATGTTGTAATTGATTAATCATTCAATTTCTACAAAATGTAGCTTGGAGTTGCCTTAAATTTGGTTTGACCCCTATTTGTTTATATCCTTGAATGCCATTCGCTTTGCAAATATGTCAGGGGTCCAAAATGAGGTTCGACAACAGTATTTGTTGGGGTGCCTGAAGACCATAGTATTTTAACTTTTAGGACGACAATTGTCAAAACCCAAGCTAAAGGTAGTTCCGCCTTTGATTATCCCCAATAAAATTTTAGTTGATTGTCAAAACTTTTTTTTCCAGACATTTAAGTCATACTCACACACACACATCGCATATAAAAGACTCGAATTTAAAACCTATAAATTGATAGCCTAAACTTCCTGCCAACATAACAAAATGAGTTATGTATAGTCAAAACTTTCGACTATCAAATCAAAGAGGACTGCTTATACCTGTTTTATGAATTAATGCTCCGCACACCGTACCTCACGATTATTATTACAGTTGATCGTGCGGTCAGAAAATATTAGGGGCATGAATTTTGCATTTACTTAACTGGTTCCGTCAATTATAGCAACGGGGAACGCTTAACGCTTTTAATGTTGTGGACATAAGAAATATTAATTTTATAACAAGGGTAAAATTTTTTGTTAGAAGTTTATATATATTTTCTATAATTTTTTAAATATCCAAATATGTGATATGAATTATATGTATTTTTTAAAAAATATTAAATATTTAATGCTTTTATATGTTATGAATTTCAATATTTCATATACATATTGCCATAGTAAAAAGCGAGGCAAAGCTTTCCGCAATTCAAAGCGTTTTGGTCGGCCAAATGATGAAAATCAACTCAAGCCTGAATGAAAACGTAAGTTTCTTCATGCGAGGTTAAGTAAATTATGAGCACTATTTTGCTTTTTAATGAGATATGAATGTCATTAAATAATTTTCTTAAAAAAAGTCATTAATCATTAAAATTAAATAATTTCAACTAATAAAATCTAGATAAAATAACTTTTATTATTTTTCCTAAAATGACGAAAAAAAAAGATTAAAAAAATAAATGAATTCTCCCAAATGATGCCTTAATTGCTCAACTTTTGAGAAAAAAAAAAAAAAAAGATTATCAATTTTTAAATATTTAGGACTAATCAAGTGTGGGCCAGGAGTTTTATGAGATGTGTGCCTCTTCTAGGTCAACCGAGGATTAGTCATGCTGTCAAATTCCCTTTCGGGTGTGGCAGTGGAACTTTTATTTGGTCCGATGAAAGGACGTAGATGTACGTTCGGCCGGCACTAAATCACGCCACGTAGCAGGCACAAAATCATGTATTTGTTGATTTTATTTGGCAATAACGAGAAATACCATTATGTGAAGACAAATACCGAGTAACACCGAGCAATACCGAATTTTTTCTAGAAAAACTCGGTATTGCTCTTCACAGAGCGGTATTTCTCGTTATTGTCAAACAATACCTAGCAATACCGAGCAAATACTGAGCAAATACCGGGTAACTCAGTGGTGACCGCACGTAGAGCTACGTATGGTCACCAGACCTAATAATTGCTCATGGTAGTGGGACGCCGTTAAAAAAAAAAAAAAAAATTTTTGAATATTTGTCCAACTCATAACTCGTGAGTTTTGATTATATTAATTGCATTATAGCTATCCACCTCATAAATCCGTTCATATATTTCTCATTTTTTTATCACCATTAATTATCTATTAATATATTTTTAATTTAAGATACAATTGATCTTGTAAGCACATATAAATATGTATATTTTTTATATTATTTAAAATAATAAATAAATTAAAATTTTCTCTTATATTATTTCTCGATTTTAAATATAACATATGTTTTTTTATTTGAAATTATTTCTTAAAAAAATAATCTTTAAAATTAATTTTGCACCACTAATGCGCACAATGTTATATATACGGGACATACTCATACAGATCAAATATTGAAAATTTTGACCAAAAATAAATTAAAAAGTTTTCAAAAAAATGAATGTGATTTGATAAGATAATATATTGAATAAGCTAAAGAATAGACCTAAATTAATATCTTAGTGTTTGATAATAAATTATATATATATATATATATATATATATATATATATATATATATATATATATATATATATATATATATATATATATATATATATATATATATATATATATATATATATATATATTATAATAAATTAAATGATGAAAATATATTTGAAAACTTTTCTGCGAGATGACAAAGCGACGTCGTACGTATGCAAAAAGACAATGCCAATTCTACACAATTTTGTACAGTGAAGTTAGAGAAGAGCAACCAAAATGATGCTTTTTGCATTTCTACAGAAGATTAGAATATTTTCTTAATAAATATAGATAAAATTTACGAGGCTTCATTAAAAAAAAAATCTCAATCAAAATTAAGTTTGCATTTAAAAAATTAAATATAAAAAAAATAAATTAAAATCAGAATTAACTTATTAAATTATTAAAATTCCATTTAATTTTCTTCGTTTCCTTCATTCCAAAGAAAACGGTAAAGATCTTTTGAAATGATGAAATCCTGTGCAGTTGTTGGATGATGAAAGCAAGGACCCTTTTAGCCACAATGTGCACGCCACCTATATCCAAGAAAATAATAATAATTAAGGCTTAGGTTTTGTTTGGGATGGCTTTCTTACAACTTCTTAAAACAGCTTTTTAATACAAAAGTTAAAGATTTTGTAATCAAAAGCTGCTCTAAGAATCAGTAAAAAGGTCATCCCAAACGAAGTCTTAGGCTTCATTTGGGGCGGCTTTTTTATTGTTTTCTAAAACGGAAAAAATTTTGTACTAAAACTCCGTTTTAGAAAGCAGCAAAAAAGACGTCCCAAACGAAGCCTTAGTTTGAGATAGCTTTCTTCCGGCTTTCTAAAACAGATTTTTTAGCACAAGAATTTTTATTGTAAAAAATTTTGTACTAATTAAAATACTGTTTTAAGAAACAGTAAAAAAGCTATCCCAAATAAAATCTAAAAAGACTGTCCCAAAAACAGTCTAAGAAGATATTAAAATAGTATAGCACATCACCCAAATTTCTTAATTTTCTAATGAATGGACATTTTATGATGATTATTTTTGGCTGGAAAGAAGGAGAGTTTCTGTGGAGAGTTCAATGCTTATTAAAATATTTTTCTTCATCTAATAAGTTAAGTTTTGTAAATAATGTCTATTTGGTTGTTATAAAGAAGAAACCATTGTCTTGTAAAATAAGAAATTGTGTCATCTTATTAGATGGAAGGATATGAGATCAAGAAAATAAGAAAGCTATATTTTAAGGATTTGTTAAGATTGATTAGCAATAGAGATTATTATAAAGTGATTAAATAATTCTCAATTAAAAATATCAATATTAAATATATATTTTTATTGGAATTTATGAAAATATTTATAATTAACATTCAAAGAGAGGTACTTTTGCATATGATTTTTCATCATAGAAAGTATAAGTTTAATAAGAAAGATATATATTAAAAAAAGTGATAAGTTAAAATGTTGAGAATATATATAAAATATTTTAGATCAATAGAGTTAATAATTGGTATAAGTAAAGCAATTTTAATGTATTTGCAATAGATATTATTGAAGAAAAATTGAAGCCTGCATGTGACATGTTTAAGGGGCTATTTGATTTGCTACAAATGGAATAAAATGGAGAATAATGTAAATTAAATATAGTGCATTTAAAATGTTCAAAGTTGTTTCATTAAGTGTAAATCAAATGTAGAAGATTTAGTATTGTGTTTTCTTTGAAGTCAAATTTATTCAATGTAAAGCTAAGCATGGTGGTGGCCCATAGTGGTGACCAGTCCATGACAACCAACAGTTATGGAAACTAACAATCAATGGTGGTGGTGACTAGTGTTGATGGTGGTTATGCACAAATTATTTCATGAATGGATGTTTGACGATGGTGGGTTAAACTGAACATGAAAAATCAAAATATTATGATAGATATGTTGCAAAACTATATAATATTGACAAAAAAAAACTTAAATTAGAAATAAGAGAGACATATCAAATATGCAACAAGAGTGAATGTTATGCACAAATATTTATATAAAAGAAATTTAGGGTCTTAGATAATAGTAAATAGAAATAACACGAGAATAGAGATTCATAAAACCAATAAAAAATAAGTAAAATAAAACTAATGATTATGACAATGAGATATCATATATATCTAAAGGCTCTAATGAGAATTATGAAAATAACTTCTTAGAATAATTATTATGCTAAAGACAAACGCATTAAATTTTTAATAGTTTGGTATATGTTCAGATCATTTTGTGGAGTAGATGGTGCTTTTGCAATTACTCTTTCTCTATGCTTAAATACTCATTCTTTCTCTCTCTAACACATGTATTAACCTTCAAACACTCCTTATCCTCACCTTTATCCACCTCCATCCATCCACTTGAGCCCTTGTGACCCACCTCCTTTCCCTCCTCCAAGAATACAAAGAGACAAATTAACAAGGCCACTCTCAAAGGTTGCTTTAAATATTTTTGAATAATTCAAATGATATGATTATTTTGGATTTGTGCATATTTAAACTTTAGAACTCCAATAAAACAACTAAAGAAAAAGCTTCACCACCTCCTTTGTTGAATGATGGATTATACATAGCTTCCTAATTCTCAAGGACTAAAGTAATAGCATTATAAAAATTGGCTATGGAACCTTCACTTCTCTTTATGTTTACTTTATGCAATATAATTTTATTGAAGTCTCTAGCAATATTTGGGCAATTGATTTAGCTTTAATTTGAATAAAAAAATTTGTGTGATTAATTTTCTATGTTTTAGTATTCTAATTTTCATGGTTGATTAATGAGATGCAAATATTTGTTAGGAAATATCTTAATCTTTGATGGTGTAATAACGGATCAAAATTGATAATAGGGTGGATTGTATTTCAATGATATAGAGAGAGAACAAAAAAAATCTAAAGTCACCTCTAAACCTAACTTTACATGATTGAATTTAGTTGTTTGTGTTTAATTAAATGTATTGATGCATGTTGCATTTGACTATATTGAAATAAAAAACTTAATAAAATATTAAACATAAATTAATTAGTCAAACTTGATATTAAAATCATGATGAACAAATCAAATTAATATATAATTAAGTTAATGGAAGTCAAGACACTCGAATGACTCAAATTGAATATGAATTAAAGTTAGATTGATTCAAAAGGGTGATCTTATAATGCCAAAAATATGACTCCACAAAACTTCTAGCCTATTGGATGGATAACATGTGATCTATGTATATACCACAAGTTATATATATTCAATAATTCTTAATTTTTTTTCAAGCTTAAGCTCACCTAATGGAAAATGATGTGAAAGCTCTTAATAACATCATGAGATAGACACTTTCCTATGCCACCTAAAGTAAAATCATGTGAATTTAAGCACTAGATAGCTCTTGATGAGACCTTTAGATGTTTTTGATGGTAAGGAATTTAATTGTTCATGATTTAATTACCACTAACATCAAAAAAAAAAAAAAAAATGGCCATTGAGAAAGTTGAATTTCTATGTGACACATGGCCATGCTCTCTTTCATTGATTTTAGTGGGCAGTTACAAAAGAATTGGTTGTATAACAGCTATGGCAGGCATGATGACATAAGGTTATTCATGCAACAAGCAATCCACATCATGCTTTAAAATTTAAAATTTTCTTATTCAATTATAATAAAAAAATATCTTTAATTAAATGGATATCTACTCTAATAAAGATTGATTTAAGCATTATCAATATCATTAGGTTTTAAGTCAACTTTATAAATTCTTATTTTTTATATTCTTCTATTGAGTTCTATATGAAATATTAAATTATTTTATACATATTTTTATATTTAGAGTCTATTTATACTAACTTTGCTTTGATTCTTTCTTTCTAATATTTTTAATATTAATTACATCTACATAATTTATTAGCTCATTTTTAACCTTTTTAAATACATTTTTTTCTTTTTTTTTTTAATTTCTAATAAATACTATTCATGCAATTTCTTTAGTATAATCAATTTTTAATCTATCATTTATGATTAAACAACAAATAAAATTTAAAATTTTCATTTCAATCCCATTTTACACACAATTTATTTATTAATAACTTCCTCACTAACCCACAAATATAAACCAGATTTAATATGATAACTATAATTTTATAAAATTTAAATTTCTAACTTGATAATATTCTCTAATTGCTCAGTATCTTGAGACATTTTTTCCATTTCAATCATTTATAACTATAAAAATTATATTCCAATTTATATCACCATTTTTTATATATATATAAGAGGTCTAACATACTTAAATACATCACAAATAAATATCTCTTTTATCTTACATGAATGTTAGTTGATAATTAGTATGATTACTCCCATAAAAATTACATCAAATAAATTTCAATTATCTTACCTTAACCAAGCAAGTAGGTATATCCTCCTTCCTAGCTGCCAACCTTGCCCATTGCCATTGACAATTAGCTAACAACAAGCATCATTGCGTACTTCACCTTGGCATCAGCTAAAGCGTGCTCAAGTGAAAGTTAGGGTGATACAACAATATCAAGTTCTTATCCCACTACTTGAGAGGTCAGCTGCATGAATCATTTTTTCTCTATTGATTTCTGATAAAAGTCAAATTCTCACTTAAATCTAATAATGAAATATCATTTCTAATATTTTCTAACTAAGTCTTTTTAGATCTACCTCTACCTTTCTTAACGTAAATAAACTCTAATACCTCAACTTTCCTAACGGGGTCATCGGACGACCAACATTTTATCTGACCAAACCATCTAAGGTGACTCTCTCTAATTTTATAAAAGAATTTTTTAATATAATAAAATTTTGAATTAAAAATTTTTATATTAAAAAACTACTTTACAAAGCAGTACAAAAATAATCTCAAACTAAGGCTTCATTTGAAATGGCTTTTTTCCTGCTTCTTAAAACAATTTCTAGTATAAAACTTAGAATTTTTGTACTAAAAATCTACTTTACGAAACAATAAAAAAGCCGTCCTGAATAAACCCTAAACCTTTAAATTAAATTTTGATTTTTTTTTTTTAAAGATTTCATTTAATATTGCTATTAGAAGAACAACAATAAGAATGATAAGTTTTATGACCAATTGATAAAGTTAATTGATAAAAAAGATTGAATCAATAATATTAAAGGTTCTCTGGCAAATTTCATTTGGTTTGAGCTCAAAGACCAAGCTCACAAACGAATAGACTTAAACAAAGACCTTATATCATTCCATCCAAAAGGCCATTGTCCAATGATTTCATTCAACCGGCAAAAGGAAATTTGACTGCAAAACATTTGCATAATTCAAATAGATTTTCAAAGAAAAATCAATTCAGTTACAGCATATGAAGGGCTCTTTTTGTATAGTAAGGGGACTCAGTTACAGCACTGAACTATCAAACAATGAAAGTGGTTCTTAAGCTCATTTTCATCTCCTTATCAAAGACAAACAAAATGGCCAATGAATGGGTCAATGATAATAGAAGTAGCACACGAACTGTTTCATCCTCCATGAGGGAATTCAATATTCCAATACTCGTATAGGAAGAGGAGGAAGGCCAATTGGCTTCCAAAGCAATTAGAAGTATATTATATTCCATTTGCAAGCATTCTACCTTTCTTTTGAATATTTGATTAAGAAGAAAAAAAATATAGCAACATTTCATAAAAAACAACTCAAATTTTTTTATTTTTCCAGCATTAAAAAATGAATAAAAATAAAATTGCACTCTCCTAGACTGAAATGTGGTTCTTCCTCCCCTAAAAGTTAGTTTTAGAAAATTGGTTAAGGAAATGAAATTTTAAATAAATATTAAAAAGCTTCTGAAAACAATAGAAAAATAAAATTCCCTAAAAAGCATTTCTATAAAAACATCGTATCCAAACGACCAAAATATAATTTCATCATTTCTAAACAGAAAAGGTAAAAAGATACTGAAACAAATGAGGCCCTAATCTCATTCACAACGTGTAAACGGTATTTTCGAAGAGCTGAAACTCTTTTTTTTTAGTGAAAATGATGAGAGCATTGGCAAAATCCTATTGAAATAAAACAAATTACAATGTAGAAAAAAGAAAATAATTACCTACAAAAAAAAAAAAAAAAAAGTCAACTTTGCCAAAATAAAAAATATGCATTTTTGTGACCAAAAAAGAAAAAAGAAAAATTTCCAATCAAAAGATTATGAATAAGTTTAGTTCCATTCGTAAAAGATTATTAGTGTCATAATATCCTAATACATATTGTGTCAAAGTAAATTTGAAATTTTTATTAATACAATATAAATTCTTCATATGATATAAATTATTGAATTTATTTTGTGATTAATACAATATAAATTCTTCATATATAAAACCAATCTCAAAAACAAATTGTGCAGCAGCAGCAGCAACAACAACAAGCCTTTATCCCACTATGTGCCTTGACCCCGGAAAATATTTTTTGAGCAAATCAGATTTAAGTTAGAGAAAGAACATTATTTTATAAATTAAGAAAATAAAGTAGCTTACTGCTCTAATGACTCAAAAATCTCACAAGTCAGTATATCATCTTCATAAAATAAAACAAGATTTGGTATGAAATCATGGACAACCTGGCCAGCTTGCAAGGAAAATGTCTTTGTATCTCATATTTCCATGAACAAAAACCTTTGGCTCGTTAAGCTGCATCAAATAGAACCAAATCAACGATCATTTCTTTCACTGATAATTATGATTTGAAGGAACATAGCAGCTGAGGAAAAAAATTCAAGAGAATGCTACGTTCCAATATCATGTAGTTATTAATTCAGTAAGAGCCATATTTTTTGCTAAACTCCGGATACTAACAACTTACCAATGAAAATGGAGGAAAGCGAGGGTGAAGTAGGGCCCTTGAAAATCCATTTACTGCGAATAAGCATTTGTAGCCATCCACAAAAGGAAGCCCACTGTTGTCAAGAATTGGAATCACATTCAACACAAATGAGGGAAAAGAAAACACAGAAAATTAATTAGGCTTTCAGTCGAATTCATTATTCAGTAAAGAAATAATAATAATAATAATAATAATAAGTATTTAATATTTAATGCTATATAATGCATGTCTTTCATAATTTCAACATGCCATTGGTATGTATCTTTTTTCTTTGATGTACACTAAATCAGACCTCGTTGTACTCAATCAATTGACTTCTTGAGGCGGAGGAAAATCCATATGAAGAACAATTATAGGCCCTCAATACTTTTTCATTGACCATCTTAACACAAAAAATCGGCTCCATTATAGATATTTGTGGTATGAAATTAAATTTTCCAATTCACCCTCTCATAGCTTCATAATATGAGTGATAGATACGATTCATCGTTAGTTAATATCTAAGTGCTGAATAGTGAGGATGGAAGGTACAAAGAGTTGGATTGCTGATTGGGATAGACTAAAACTGGCATAAGGAATATATATATATATATATATATATATATATATATATATATATATATATATATATATATATATATATATATATATATATATATATATATATATAGAGAGAGAGAGAGAGAGAGAGAGAGAGAGAGAGAGAGAGAGAGAGAGAGAGACAACGGGCAGAAATATGGGCTGGACGGTGCATGGAAGAAAGGAAAGGGTAACTAAATGCGGCAATCTGAAAAACAAAAACAGCATTAAAAGGCTTTTATATAATGAATTGTATTCTAATTATAAGTTGTAATATATCTTACTAATGTTGTATAGTTTCCTAAGATGTGTAAATAGAATCATGTAAGCAAATAGTCCCTATTGAGCATTGAGAAAAATTACAGCAAACAGTTTTTCTAGATGGTGTATCATAGTGATTTTAGGGTGCTTAAATTTTCTGACATGCTCTTATATACCTACAGAAAATTATGCGCTCTCCCTTCCTCTCGCACTTTCTATTCTTCTCTTTCCCATCCTAGAGGGTGTTATCGGTGAAAGTAAATTCGCTCCAGATAGAAAGAGGTGAGTTCATCAAGTTTGGATGATAAGAACTCACTATGAACAAAATTACTCAATGAAGACAGAGAGAAACACAGAAATAGAGAGAGATAGAGATAGAGAGGGAGAGCACAAGCAAGTAAAAGTGAGACAACAACAAACAACAAGTCAACAACAACATCAAGCCTTTGTCCCACTACGTGGGGTCGGCAACATGAATCTTTTTTTTCCAAAAGGATTCATGTCATGGTTATTCGACAAGTTTTATGCTGGCTGTTGCTACCTAACGCAACTCTCCACTTTTCTCGTCCAGAACTTTGGGACATGACAACGACAGTGTTATACAAAATAAGTGAGCACAAAGTTTCGTCAATTATGACCAAGTATTAGCAAGAGTTTTTAGTATTATCACTTGACTCTTATAGGGCTAGTTACTATTAGGGATGGAGAGAAAAGAAGAAGAGAGCTAAGAGAAAAGAATGATGACTTGAGGCTTCTTGGTGCTAGTGCTTTTAGGAATCCTAGGCTTGTTCGGACTCTAAGTGCTTGGTTGCAGTCCTCTCGGAGGTATTTAAAGACGTAGTATAATCATTAGTGTTGATCGGCACATGATACCTTTGGTCCTAAGGGTGTAAACATCAACAGAGCAAACTTGATTCTAAAAAACATAATCGTGCATTCTTAGAATAATCAACAACATAACAATGATATAAATATTATCATCCACAATAAAAATTATTATTATCTCAAAAGATGCTACATTTGATAAAAAAAATTCCTATTTTAATCAAATTTACCTTTAGAGGGAGAAAATTCAAAATGAAGATAAGTTTGGTAACTTGCATATATTCTCCTTGGAATTTCTTGTTACTGCCTCACAAAAAAAACAGAGTAAATCGAATCCCACAACACTTCACAAAGATCAGGTCTGTTCAAAAATAAACTATTGCTCGGCTTCTGCAAGTCAATACAAGGTCACACTATATCCACGCTCCTAGCAAAATCAAATATTTTGAACCCATACCAAGCATCTCTTCAATTCCTCCACATTCTAATGATATTGATACTAGAAAAGTAGTTGGAAATTCATTAAACATCATTTATGCCCAATAACTCAATACACATCCTTTGAAAGTTTTCACCATCATATAAAACCCTTTCCCACCCCATGTAGTGGGATAAAGGCTTGATGATGTTGTTGTAGTAAGTAGCAACCTTATTTGAGTCTCTTGAAAATAAGAATAGGAAGAAAACCATGAGAGAAAATATAAATGCTCTAAAAAATCAACACTTGAAAAATAGTTGAATTATCTAAATGAAAAAAGAAAGTAGGACGTAAATTATGTTTACACCAAAATGTAAAGCAGTGGGAGTTTAAAAAGGTATAAAGCCACACCAGTGACAAAGGGATAGAACTAAACATATGGAATAAACTACCATGAAATCTTTGCTCCAATTGCAAAACTAAGTATCATTTGACTTTACGCTCTGGAAGTTAACTATGTATGCCACCTCTTTCTTTCCAAAAAAAAAAAAAAATCTTGCGACTTCTCTTTTTTTTTCTCCTTCTCACACCCCTCCTCTCTTTTTTACTCCATGCTCAATTCATGCAAAATCAATATTGTCTTATGCATCTATGCTAACTAATCTTCTATACATCAACCTATATAGTCCCCAACACAATGAAAATTTACCTTACTCATGCAAAATTGCATGACCCATTTCCATGCTGTTACAGAAGAAGCTTGAAACCTACCTCAACCAGTGATCCATACATGGATATTGAGTGAATAGCAAATAAATCATTAACATATTTTAAAGCTTTGCACAAGGCAAGTTTGAAACCTACCTAACCATGTAATTCATACATGATATGTACTCAATACCTACATCTTTTAAAATCCATCACCATATCTTGAAGCAATTAGTTATTTTTTTACTGTTTTCTTTAGTCTTAATAACATACATATTCATAACTTCTACTCTATCTTTGATTCATCG
The DNA here is from genome assembly GCA_016618105.1 of Dendrobium huoshanense. Lineage (NCBI taxonomy): Eukaryota > Viridiplantae > Streptophyta > Magnoliopsida > Asparagales > Orchidaceae > Dendrobium > Dendrobium huoshanense. The sequence continues at coordinate 19,335,067 of CM028356.1, forward strand.
AATTAAAACTTTAGTCAATTATATCACCTCCAATAAACAACCTTCTTTCCTTTTACGTCACATCAGTTTATATCTCTTCCCAAAACTAATTTTTCAAGCCATATCATAATTCAACTTGAAGAGCATAAATAATAGCTACATTTATGAATTCTTTGCAAATAATTATCTTAATATCAACCAATATATCACCAACCTATTCATTTCAATAATTTTATATTTCAATTACTGATCCGATTCAATTCCAACCCATTCTTATCATTAACCTTTCTAACAAATAATAATTTATAACCTTATGTAATGTCCTAGAATTTTTCACTTCCCTTAAGTTTCTTGTAAACAATCAATATTTATTCATAAACATGCTTCATTAATAAAATTAGATGGTTCACGAGCAATAATTAGTAACAAAACAAAATACATTGCAAGATTTTTAAAATGCAAAGACCTGCTATGCTATAATAAATTAATGAAAAATACTTCATGCATATAGGGAAAATTAACCCTAATAACGTACAAAAAAAATAAATAGAGCAAAGGAAATTCAATGTGTGGCTCACTTCAAAGAAAGAACAAGTTCCAAATGTTTTCATGTGCCAAACAATTAATTAAGCCAAGAAAAAAAAAGAGATAATATGTGAATGCAGTAAGACTAATGTCCAGATCAGTCAAGAAAACAACAAAGTAGATATCTTCGCAGTTTTCCACAAACAACCTATAGCATTAACTTAAGAAAGTATTAGCATGCATGTAAACAATCAGATTTTGCTCTAAATGTCCAATCATCACTTATCTAGATGAAAAAATTATTTTAATGAACAAGATCAGAGTAGTAAAAAACTTGAAAGAAATAGTAGCTTCAGCTATAACACTGATCAAATTCTAACCTTGCATGTACTACACCAAAAGCAAGCCCAATGAGCATAAAAAAAGGGCATACACAGTGCATTCTCAGTGCTTAAGGCTCTCGCAATCTGGAGGGTCTTGTATAAAAAATAATCTAGTAAAACTTCATACAAACTTACTTGAGTAGAAAGGTAATATTTCTGTCCCGATATTCCCCCAAGGCTAATCCTTCTTCTTTAGAATACCTGGTTAATAAGCAAAAGTAAAACATAAGTGTTTTGTATTAATTGGTATGAGGCTAATTGGATGGCGTGATGCATCTGTAATATGACAGTTTTGGCAAGACTTAGGAAGAAATTTTTACAAGATTAAAGGCTTAATATTCTATACCATGATGGAAAGCAATAATTATTGGTGACCACAAAAGAGAACACCACCGCATCAAAGCAAAATCATCTTGTTAGAAATTAAGGAAACCAAAAGGAGCCTGTTCTAAGAGGTCACCAAAATGTATAAATGATGTCAATTTCCTTCTCCAATATTCTTGTATTCAATTGCCAAAAAGCTAACAATACCTCCATGGATATTCCTCAGAGAAGCGGGAAATGCCATTCATTGCCGTGAAAGAGTCTATGTGAACCATCTTAGTTGGTAAATGGCTTGAATCACCTGCAGAAAACAAAATTATCATTTACAATATATATATATATTGGATAATGCTGAACTCGTCATGACTTGCTAAAAGCAAAATTAAAAGAAGCAAATTTTGTGAAGGTTTAGCCAGAAACTAGCTCTAGAGTTACTTATGAAACACCCTCCCCCTTCCCAAGTCCCAACTACTTTAAATAAGTTTGTTTCTGTTGGAATAGTGCAAATTTAAAAAGCTTACTAAACTGGAATGCTATCTTTCAGATAAATCCAACATGCGCTAGAAAGTTACTGCTAAGTTAGTTTATTTCTAACCCTGGTCCCAAGATATTCTTGCAAGTAGTCATCAACTGACAATTGACTGTTTATGAGACTAAAAAAACTCTCCTTAAAATGCTACAGCATGCCTACAAACAACATCGCAAGCAAAGAGCCAAAAAATAAGATGCTAATGAGCCATAAGCAGTGTTGACCACTGGACCCCACAACGCACGAGTCGCACGCAAGAAACCGTTCTGTTCGAAACCCGAAACCGACCCGTCTCGGTTTCGGGTCAACCCGACCCGACCCGGTTAACCATATATGCAGTTATTTAACTGTAATTTAAGGGGGAAAAAAAAACTAAAGTGCAAACAACAAACTACAAAACAGCAATTATAGTCTATTAGTCTTTAAATCTTCAATCTTTGTAGAGAAATACTAATTTACAAGTTGTCAAATTACAAACCATCATTCACAGTTTCACACATTTGTTTTAGTTACAACTTACAACTTACAACTTACAAAATTACAAACTCAATCCGAAATTTCAACATTCAAATTTACAACCTTAATCAGTTAATCTCAAATCAAAAAAATTATTTATACAATTATACATTTATATATATTGAAATGCTCAAATGCTCCTCGAATTGCTCCTCGAAATGCTCCTCGAATTGCTCCTCAAATGCTCCTCGAATTGCTCCTCAAATCTGCAATGACCTGAAATAAAATCAATTATATAGTTTACAAACTCAAATATGTAAAAAAATATATTGCTCTGCTCAGATTAAACCTTCAGAAGTTCAGATTCATTAATCATTTACAAATTACCATCCTAAGTGACAATTTATATTAACTTAATATCTGTTCTTCGAATAAGATAGTAAGATAGTATCTGCTATTCTAAGTTAATAAAAATTGTCACTTGGTTGTAAATTGTAATAGTACATAAGATGATAAGAACTTATAGTTATAAGATTCGCACTTTCATCTTAGAAGGTTATTCATCATCGCTTCATTGCAATTTTCAACAGAAGCAGCCTTACAGAATTTTGAACCAAAGTCCCACACAAAGCCTCAGGCCCTCAGGCCTCAGCCCTCAGCCCTCAGGCCCGTGAACTGAACCAAGCAGAAGCAGCCATAAACTGAACTAAACACCAGCTAGCAACGGGTTACAGACTTACAGCAGCCAACAAGGCAACAAGGCAACAACTGAACTAAACAGAAGCAACCTCAGAACTCAGAAGCAGCCTCAGCCCTCACGCCCGAGAAAACAAATGAAGGACAGCAGCATAATAACATAATGCATAGAATGAGAGAAATGTAAAATCCTAACAATGGTTATCAATTACCACAATTAAAGACTACTCAGTATTCACTATTCAGCAACCAGCAACCTACAGGCTAGATTCCACTGAAATACAGAAATACAGAACCACTGAAATAAACAGAAATACAGTCCACTGAAATTTTACAAGCAGCAGCCACTAACAGTTTAAATGATTAACTCATTAACAGTTTAACAGATAACTAGAAATAATTAAAATGTTCAACTAGAATCATCGAATAACTGAACTTTCAGTCATTTCGGCATCAGTTTGGGTGACATGTAAATCAAGGATATCTTCCGTAACTGCATCTAATTCTGTGTCATGAACTACTGCAATAAAAAATAGGAATATGAGATATAGAAAGTAAAACTACTGAAACAGAAACCATAAGCTGAAAAGAAGGTTGAAGAAAAAAGCACCCTGTTCCGCATACAACCAATCCTTTGAACAGACAAGTGCCTCAACAATGTCAGGCTTAAGAGAACTTCGATATTGATCCAGTATTCTACCGCTATAATTGAAACTACTTTCTGATGCCACTGTACTTATAGGAATGCACAAAACATCACGAGCCATAGCAGATATAGCAGGAAACCTATATTGATTGCCTTTCCAGAACTGCAAAATATCTAAATCAATCTCCGCATCTAGATTTGGCTCATCCAAATATAATTCTAACTCTGATTTCCGAGGCATTCCAATCTCTGAATGAAAGGACTGAAAAGCCTGTTCGGAAGGTAAAGTTTTAAAAACAACATAAAATGTTTCAATGAAAAATTAACTAGATAAGTAGAGAGTAGAGAATAACTTTTCTGATGTTCCAAAATCCAACTTAATACCTGAATAAATTGTGACTTAACTATACTTGTAGATGTACTTCTTGATGTTCCAACTTCAGCATTTCGGGATGTACGTGTATGTTGTCCTGATAATTCATTACTTGTTGAACTATAATTTCCAAATAGAGAAAATAACTTTTCTCTAACCTTCATCAATTCTGATTCATAATCACCTTCATATAGTTTTCTATAGCACCATTCAACAAAAGCAAATTTGTACCGTGGATCTAAAATGACAGCTATAGCAAGTATAATAGAAAATCCAGACCAATATTTCTCAAATTTGACTAGCATTCCTGCTGCCATTTTTTTTATGTATTCATGTCCATTTAGGAGTTCATATTTCAACGATGCATAAGCAGTAGAAATGCAAGGAAAGTACAAATTAGATGTTGGGTACTTTGATCCAGATATAACACAAGTGATCTCGTAGAAAGGGGCCAAGAATTGCCAAATAGATTCAACTTTATCCCACTCAGCAGTAGTTGGGCAATTCTTATAATTTGAATCACCCAATTCTAAGTGTTGAAAAGCTCGTAGATAGTAAATAGCACTATCCAGCATGATGAAAGTGGAGTTCCATCTAGTTGGAACATCTTGTCGCAAACCTCTCTTCCCTTCTAGACAGCTTTGTTTGATACATTCAACAAACTTTTGCTTCCTCACTTGAGAGCCTTTAACATACTTAATGCTCTCTCGGATTTTAATTACTGATGAATCAACCTCCTTCAGACCATCTTGAACTATGAGATTCACAATATGTGCTGTACAACGAATATGAAAGAACTCACCATCACAAAGCAAAGCACCACGTAAACATAAACGATTTCTTAAAAATTCAACTGAGGTATTGTTTGCTGACGCATTATCCAAAGTAATGCTAAAAAGTTTGGTATCAATTTTCCACTCCATAATCAGAGACTGCAACTTTTCAAACAATGAAATGCCATCATGAGGGGGTGGCATCAAACAAAAGCTTATAATCTTTTTTTGCAAATGCCAATCATTATCTATAAAATGCATTGTCAAACAAATAAAACCATCTGTATTAATAGAAGTCCAAAGGTCTGAAGTTAAGCACACTCTACTTGTCAATTTTGCTAACTCTGAACGTATATTACTCTTCTCTCTACTAAATAATTTCATACAATCACTTCGTGCGGTGTTTCTTGAAAACAACTGTAAGTCTCGACGAAGATAAGTTAGAAGAGCTCGAACTCCAACCCACTCAACACACTGAAATGGCAAGTCATGCATAATGATACATGCAATAAACAGGTCACGAAATTCTGACTGATCAAACTTACTATCAGCCATAGAAATGGAGGATTCAGAATTTGTTTGTAAAATGAGTTGCCCAATATCATGCATATTTCTTTTTTTACAATTTTCCAAGTGTCGTCTTAGATTTGCAGTGCCATTTTTGCTATCACAGAAATATGTCACACCACATTTCTTGCATTTACACCTTTGCTTACCACCATCTTTTGGCTTAGGCAACATCTCAAAGTAACCCCAAACAACCGATGTCATTCTTCTCCGCTTCCTAGCATTAGCAACTTCACCTCCTTCATTACATTGAATGTTACATGGCTCTAACTCTACCACATTTTCAGATGGCCCAACTTCTTCAATTTCATCAATAAAAACATTTTCAGCAATGGTATTAGAGCCCTCCAATCCCTCCATCTATTAAAAATTTTAAGAAGACATCACAAAAAATGAAAAAACCTACTTAACACTTAACACTTAACATTTAACAGTTAACTACAATACTACATGATCATGATGCCATAACTGCATCACAAAAAATGCAAAAAACCAGTAAATGATAAGTTAAAAACTGCAAAAAACCAGTACATCAGTTTCCAATATTCCATGATTCCATCAGCATCAATAAAAACAAGATTCCCTAACTGCCTCAATGACTCAAAGCTTCTGGCATCAGCAAAAGTTCAAATCGGGCGAAATTAGAGAGTAGAGAAAAATCAATATGTTGGCTTAATCACTTAAACTTAAACACCGTTGCCATTTTCCAACCATATTTGCACAAATTTTTGTAACCCTAGCCGAAAAAAACTGTAGCAAAGAAATAGATTTCACGGGAAAACGTAAATGATAAGTTAAAAACTGCAAAAAACCAGTACATCAGTTTCCAATATTCCATGATTCCATCAGCGATTCAGCATCAATAAAAACAAGATTCCCTAACTGCCTCAATGACTCAAAGCTTCTGGCATCAGCAAAAGTTCAAATCGGGCGAATTTAGAGAGTAGAGAAAAATCAATATGTTGGCTTAATCACTTAAACTTAAACACCGTTGCCATTTTCCAACCATATTTGCACAAATTTTTGTAACCCTAGCCGACAAAAACTGTAGCAAAGAAATAGATTTCACGGGAAAACGAGAAAACTTCAAGTCTTCAACTTCCAAAAATCTCAACACCATCGAAGAGAAATGGAGTCTTAGAGAATAAATCAATATATGATAAAATGAAGAACACAAAATATCAAAACCTTCATGGCTTCATCTTCTAAACTATCAAAAAATACTAATAGAGATGAGAAACGAGATACAAACAGATTGGGGAATGTGTGAACTGTGAAGCGTATCCGTAGACGCTGTCGTGCCGACGAGACTGAGAGTCGGAGAGGAGACTGAGACTCTGAGAGGCGGAAACTGAGAGAAATCAGAAACCCTAAACAGATGCCAGGAGACGAAATGAGACGAGAGACGAGAGTTACGAGATTAAACAGATGCCAGCTCGCGGCTCGACTGACGCGTGACGGCGTGACGCCCTAAGCCCCTAAGTTTTAATTTTTATGTATTAAATTATTAAAGTCGCGGGTGAGGCGGGTCGATTCGGGTTACAATCGGGTTTTCGGGTTAACCCGGACCCGACCCGAATAACTAAATGGGTCGAAATTCCAGACCCTAACCCGACCCGTTATTTAACCGGGTCAACCCGAACCCGAGAATTTCGGGTCGGTTTCGGATCGGGTTTTCGGGTCGGATCAATTGTTGACAGGTCTATCCTCAGCCTAATATCCAACCCAAGATCTCAGCCCGCTTAATTTCATTTTGCCGCTGGACAGAACCATCTAACCCGATCCCTTATTCCTTCATTAATGTTCATACGCAAGGTATATATGTATTATGTAATAAATATATATATAATAATAATAATAACAACAAGAAACATGTACAATCCATTTGAAGACCTGCACTGTTACATCTTTGATCCATATATGAATGTATAATTTGAAGCCCCCACACCATTGTATCTTTGATTCAGGAGGGATGAATTCGATTTGAAGATCTCCCGCAATTGTATATTTGATCCGAGCGAGAAGACAAAGGGCAAGTGCCATCTCAACCTCTCTTCACAGGGATGGGGCGCCGGGAGGCTGCCAGATTTTTTAGAAAAATTTTATTTTTAAATTTAAAATTAAATAAAATTAATTATGAGCAATAGGTATATCTGATTGGAAGACCTGCGCCATTGCACCTTTTGATCCGGGCAGTATTTTTCAATTTGAAGTCCCCACATCGTTGTATCTTTGATATGGGCGGGAAGAATTCGATTTAAAGACGTCACACCGTCATATCTTTGATCCAGGCAAGAATAACGAAATGCAAGCGCCTCCCAACCTCCTTTCGTGGGGAGGAGACGCCAGGAGGCTGCCAGATTTTTGAGTAACTAAAAACCTTATAATTAATAAAAAAATGAATAAATAAAAAAAATTATTTGAAATAATAATAAAAATAAAAAAGGGGGTCCTACATATAGATATTTCAAAGAATTAGATTTTTCTATCAAGACTTGTGCAGAATATAGATGCACAAAAAGACGAGGAAAATAAAAATCTTATTGGGCACTTTGTTCTGGGCAGTGTCTAGGAAATGTTAATGCAATTTTAGTTGGTTTTTTTTTTTTTTTTTGACAAAATGGATGTTTAGACAAGCAAAGTTCAGTTGATATTGGCATGCAACGTCATGCCAAAGCGGGAAGGATTTCTTAAGAAAGTTTGGCACATATGATTGGTTTGTCAGAATTCTTACGGTTTATGATGCTAGAGACTGTTGTAAAGTTTCCTTCACCCGACTCTCTAAAAAAGAGGATTATTCTTTCAACCAAACCTCCTGAAGAGTATCTTGAAGCTAAGAACTCTAAAGAGGAGTGAATCTCAAAATGGGAAGATATCTAATAAGGAAGAAGAGTTGGGGAAGGAAATCCCAAATCGGAACGCTCAAATTGAATATTATGTGCATGAGGATGGAAAAAGTGACGATGCTAATGAAGAAGAGGGCAAGGTTTAAAATTGCGTAAATAAGCCTCGAGGCATTTTTCGTCCGTGAGGCGAGGCGTAAGCCTTGAGGCGGTGTGAGGCGTAAGCCTCACCGACGAAGAATTGGGTAAATGAGAATTTAAGGGTTTTAGCAAGTAAAAAATAATAAAATTCTATCATACAATAAAAACATTTAAATGACAATTAAAATTAGAGGAAAGTAAGAAAATAAATGCAATAAAATCATGTCCCAAAGTACAGAACCACAAAATATTAGTCTATCAAAACTCCCAAAGTACAATTAAGAAAGAACATATATAATCCAATCATGTCTCATCACTAAATGGGTCTTCAAGAGAATATTCTCACCCCTTCCTCCTCTCCTATAGAGTCCAATGTCTTCCAATCAAAGCATGCACTCATGAACAAGTAGACTAACACTAACAACTATTACTAAAGATGATGAATAGAACAATATGCCGGACTGCCGGGGGTCCAAGGGGGCGCTGCCCCCTGGCGGGGTTCGACCTGCCCGGGGCAGCGCCCCCGGAACAAAATTTTATTGTAAGAGTAATTTTGAAGTTCTATTTGTTTTTTAAGTTCGTAAGTTGTTTTTATGGGAAGATATCGAGTGGTACCAAGCATGTTCCTTAGCAGTATCGAGCATGTACCTAGCGGTACTGAGCAGTACCGAGCATGTACCTAGCAGTACCGAGCAAATACCTAGCTGTACCGAGCATATACTGAGTGGTACCGAGCATGTACCTAGCAGTACCAAGCAAATATCTAGCTATACCAAGCATATACTGAGTGGTACCGAGCATATACTGAGCGGTACTAAGCATATATTTGAGGCTTACGCCTCAGTCAGAATTGCGCAATTGCGCCTCTGAGGCGCGCCTCAGTCCATGTCACGACCCGACCCGACGGGGACGGATCCCGCCCGAGCCGGATCGCGACGAGAGCTATACTTGCTTATCCAGGATCTGGCTTTGGATTAGGTTACTGAACTGATCTTCCAAATTCTTAACTTAACAGAAACACACAGAACAACAGAGCTACTAAAAACATCAAATGCAGCGGAACAAAACATCTATCTTTTCATTTCCTCAAAAATAATCATCTACAGAACAGTGCATGGCTTTCAACAGAAAGAAAGACATAACAGAAAAGCCATGACTGTACAAAAATCAAAAGTACAAAAGTACCTAATCGGATCAGACTCTGAAACTAATCCTGGACCTCCTTGCCCTTCCCAGAACCTGAAAACCACCAGAAAGCAAGGGTGAGCTCAACAGCTCAGCAAAGCAACAAACCACCAATCTAAATTCTCAGAAACCAAAACCAAACTCATCAGACAGAAGTCAGATCAGAAATCGAAACAGAGTCGGAAATCAGAACGTATACGGACAAATATCAAATCAGAATCGGAATCGTACAGATCATATCAGAACAAATCAACAGAGTCAGAATCAGAAATCAGAAATCAGAATCGTACGGAGCATATCATATCAGAATCACAATTTCGTACAGAACAGAACAGATACAGAAAACAGAACAGATACATATAGCTAAATGCCCTGACACTGACGGAATCTCTACGGATTCCGGCCCCTTATGCCTCCCTTCCCAGACACTGACTGAATCTCATAGGATCCAGGCCCCTTATGTCTCCCTTTGTGCTCACGGCACCAAAACAGATGTGCTTATAGCACCAGAACAGAATTCATCGGATCCGGAACAGAACAGATATCAGATTTGATCTCATTTCAGATTTCCCGTTTCACTAACTGAATCTCATAGGATTCAGGCCCCTTATAACTCCCTTTTTATAGCTTATACACATAGCATTTCAATTCAGAAGAAATCCGGACATTTCAGAAATTACCCGAAAATCGGGCAGCACAACGGCAGTATACAGAATTTACACAAAAATTCCTGAAAATAACAATTTACCAAATTTGCACAGAATACAGATATTAACATTTCAGAACCTTTATTCTACTGCACAGATAATTTATACTTTCACAGAAAATTGTAGTATACGAAAAACATCGCCGAATCAAAAATCCCCGGACAAAAATCTTCAAAATATAGTCAAAACGTGCACACCCGGCACGGCAACGATATACAGAAACTTACGCGGTAAAAACTGAACCAATCAAAAGATACGGACGAAAAACCGTAACGAAAACGAAATCCGGACAGAAAATACCGCCAACCGCGACGGAACTGAAAATTGAGAAAGACGGAATGTGCCTTACTTCGTGCACAGCAAATTCCTCAACAGTCACTTCGCTCGAAAACGGCTCCGCGTCTCCCCGAAATCAACTTTTCCAAGAATGCCCTCGACTTTCTCTCTCCTCAAAAAGATATTTTATAAAATCTGATTTTTCTCTCTCTTCAAAACGACAGAATTTCCTTAAGTAATACTCAGATCGGCCCGGCCGATCGCAGCATCGTCCCGGGACGATCCGACCAAATGGATCGGCCTGGTCTCCATTCAGGGCTGTTGTCTGGACGATATTTTCTACAGTGCCGATCGGCCTGGCCGATGTCTCCAATCGGCCTGGACGATGCATGCAGAAAATCACCTGGAGCAAAACTGGGCAAAATCTGGAACTGTATTTCCACTGATCGTCCCAGGACGATCCAAAATCGGCCTGGACGATCCTGGAGCAGATTGTGATATTACAGTCCAAGTGAGGCATACGCCTCTGCCAGGAGAGGAATTGAGTAAGCCTCGAGGCGGTTTTGGGTCAAATTGCGCAAAGGCGCGCCTCAAGGCGCGCCTCTTATTGCGCAATTTTAAACAGAGGAAGAGGGTGATGATTTAGAATTGCAATGAACAATAAATGGATATTCTTATGATGTTAGTTGAATTCATAGTCATTTAGTAAATGGATCATAACTATCTCTTACTCTATCTAATTAGACTCTCTTATGTTTAACATGGTGCCTAGTTGTGCATATATGTCAGAAAGGGCTTACGATTAATAAATTCTTAAGCTCATAAGCAATTTCAAAATGTAGAAATTGGAAATGTTGGAGGTGTACATCATTATCCTCTCTTTCAAACTATGGATTAATCTTCCCAAGAATACACCAAATATGTAAATAATGAAAATTCTCAATTACTTGGATAAGTAGGCTCACATAATAAATTTATACATATCTCGCATATGCTCTGATCGTCACACTGGATTCCTAAATCCAACGGTCCAAGAATGATGTGCGGATCAAATATTCCAAGTTTCATCCCCCTCCTTGAAGGGATTGGAGTTGACCTAACTTGGATTAACAAACGAATACCTAATCACAAATCTACTGTAACTCTTCAAATGCTATCTAAATGAAATTCATCATAAAACATTAAGTCTTCGATTTTAGCTTTTGTATAATCATCAATTGTCAAACTCGATCCTCTGTTAGTAGGTGAAATGAGTTGGCAAAACTTAAATAACTAATTCTCTGCATTATCGATGATGGCCGTGTTGATATAAAATCTCAACTAAAGAGGTCAATTTTCAAAGCCTATTAAATTATAAAATCTATCCAAATTTTAAACATTCAAAATATTCTCCAAATTATTCGCGTATGACCAATTTAATCCCAGAATATCACATTTAGTCTCTTGAATATACAAAATTGATCTAAAATAATCCCTCATGTTGTAATTATGATATAAAATTGATTCAAATTTACTCACTTACTTTACAAAATTGATCCCAATTTAGTCCCAAAGGGATCATTCTTGGATCAATTTTGTTAAGTCGATGGACTAAATTAGAGCAACGTTATACTCTGGGCTAAAGCATGCATATATAAATATTTGGGAGACTTTTTTAAATTTAACCCATATTTTAAATTTCGTTAGAGAATATATCAAGAAACAACAAGATTATAAAATTATAAGAAGAAAGAAAATAAAAGAAATAAAAAGCAAGAACAGGTTATCTTAGTATTTTTCAGTTACACCCAGAGTTATCATTAGGTTACTTTTATTAGAGTGTCATCATTAATACAAAAAAGATACATAAAATAATGGACTGACAAGTAATAACGTAAACCACTAGTTACTACAAAACTTGAAGATAGAACATGCTTTCGTCAGTTACAAAGCAATTCCAACCAGCTAGCTAATGAACATGGAAAACGTTTTTAGAACCTAAAATCGGCACACAAGTCACCATTAAGAAAAATAACTGATGTGATGTGAAGCTAACATGCGCAGGAGCTCATTTAAGAAATTTTAAGAATAGTTGACAATGAATTACCAATTAATAACTTATCGAAATAACAAGCAAGTTCATCAAAGAATCTTAGTTTTCAACTAGCTTAGGCGAGGAAGTACATGTAGATTAGCCAAAACTCATAGGTAACCAAAAATAGTAGCAATACCAAAAAGCTATTTATCAACAATCCGCAACTTAATAAAGAGAGTTTTCACCTTGGGGATGGATCACTCAACTACACTAGGCTTAGCGGGAGAAAGTCTTTAGCAAACCCAACGATGCCACGAGGATGGTAGAAAAACCAACGGCCTTGATCCAAGGAAAGGTTGACGGTGGTGGAGGCGGCACGGACGGATAGCCATTGACGGTCCAATAGTAGTCCTGGAAATGCTCGTCGATGACGTCTACGAGCGTGGGAAGAATGCGATTCAAGTAGTCTTCCACCGTGTCGTCGAGTCCAAACCCGACGTCGAAGAATGGAGACCGGGTGATATGGATGTCACCGTAGATGTCGAGCACCAATCCACTATCAAGCTCCGGATCCACCATGCATCATCGAAACAGAGGTGGAAATGCGTCGCCTTCTTCTTCCCTTGGCTTCTCAATTCACAAAAGAAGGAGAGAGAGAGAGAGGAGGGGTCGGCGGGATTCCCAAGGAGAGAGGGTGAAGCCGGTGGGTGCAAGGGGAAGGGAGCTTGGGTTTGGAGAAATTGGGTTTAGTGGAGAGTGTAGGGAGATTAATCAAAATCTGAAAATTAATTTCATTTTTTATTAAAGTTGAGAGGGAATTGACTTGGATTTTGAATTTCAAATCCAAGGGAGTTATGGCATTGATTGGGGAATTAATGGGGGAGTTAAGGAGGGGGAGGCCGGCGGTTTCAAGAGAGGAGAGGGAGGAGTTTTAAAACAAATCCTGCAATAAATTTCAGGATTTGAAATTTTGGGAGGGAGTTTTATTTGAAATTAATTTTTTAATTTCAAATGGGTGAGGGATTAATGTGGCAATTAAGGAGGGGGGAAGCCTAATGAGGCCGGCGGCATCAAGAGGGAGAGAGAAAGGGGTGGGAGCAAATTACGAACCTTCCAAATTTGCTTGTTTGCATGAGAAGGTTTGATTATGACATCCACTTCGATTCGAATTTCGAATTGATTTGAATTTGAAAACTTTCCATATTTGGCTTTGACAAATTTGGAAAGTTTTTTGAACTCAAATAATTTTGAATTTTCAAAATTCGAACAAGTGGGGAAATGGGGAAAAGGGGCCGGCGGTTGGGTGGTGGAAGAGGTGGTGGCCGGCGGCCCAAGGGAAGGCCGGCGGGTTGGTTACCTTTGGTGCTTGGCGGGATGAAATGGGGTTCAGTTTGGGGCTAACGAAAAGATGATTTAGGTAATTGAAGATGAGGGGAAATACAAATAAGAAGATAGAACAACCCTAACCACGAGCCGCGGACTCTTCCAATGACTGGTGGGCCTTGCGATTTGCTCCCCTTGAGCTCTCTCCCTTCTCAAGCTCTCATGCAAGAAGTAGAAACAAAACACAATTTTTCATTCAACTATTCATTAGCTATTACAAGAGAAAAGACCCATATATATAGGTCTCAAGCATACAAGAAGAAATAAAGATTAAATTGCCCTCAGGGCCCCAACATGACTCAACTCAACATAAGGGTACAATAGGAAAACATAAAAATAAAATGCATAAACAACTAGAAATATAAGCTCTGAATCGTGGCCATCGATCTGCGATGCTTCCGGCGATACACATGTTTGAACCTTGGATCGATGTCCTCATCATGATGCCTATTTCTAACAAGTTCAGATGGATATTTATAACAAGTTATGACTACTTCAATCCCATCACCTGTGCTTGGATTAATCAGGGTGAAAGTATATGCGTGCATCTAGATGTCCACAAACATTTTGTAAGTAAAACATTACAGACATATATAAAAATTATTTGAATGTTAGATACAAGGAAAGGGTTGTAAAAAGATGGCATACAAATTCTTTAATGATAAATGATTCTGCCATAATAAAAAGAGCGTAAAAAACAACCAACCTATTTGATGAAGAGCATTCAAAGCATATCCACCTGGATAATTATCATAAGATGCCATGAACATTATGGCCGAGCATCCTAGACTACAATCATCAGATTATAAGCATAAATAAATAAAGATCCAATTCAAGCCATTAAGCTGCTGAGCCAACCTTACAAGCAAAGAGCCAAGCATCATGAGGAACAGCAGCCTCCAAATATTTTTCCTCTGATTATTGTACCTGTAAGGATAGTTATCAGTGTTGAAAGACAAATTTATTTTCCATTAAATGATGTTTAATAATGGATCAAAACTAAGAAACAATTACAGTGTAGGAGAAAGGTTACCTAGTACGTTAAAGTACTCAATAGCTCAATTATTTACACATACGGAATGTGAGATGCTATGTAGCACCGATACTCCTATTTACGAGGCATGCTATATCGGACACACGTCGGATACGGATACGCCTCCGATACAGAATGGATACATTTCAGATATGGCTTTGCCATGTCCAATTAAAATATTATTTAAATTTGACAGGATACACGTATCGGATACGCATGTCCTGCTAAAAAAAGGGAAAAAAATGGAACCGCAATTTACCCTATTCATTTCGTCTACCTGCTCGATATCCCTATTCATTTAGGCAGCTTAAACATTTCGTTTTCGCACAGGCATTCGTTGTAGTCGAAGGAGCGGCTCGACGACGCAAGCATAGAAGCGTACAATATCATCCTTCGTCGATGGAGAGGCTCAACGACACGAGCATTAAACCCGACAGGATCATCCTTCGTCGACAGAGCGGCTCGACGACGCAAACAGTGAAGGCGACGCGAGCAATGAAGGTTCGTTTTCTTCATTTTCTTCATCGTAGGCTCAGTACTGGAACCCGGTACCGGAACTCGGTACCGCTCGGTACCGGAACTCGGTACCGCTCGGTACCGGAACTCGGTACCGCTCGATACCGGAACTCGGTACCGCTCGGTACTAGTCAGTACCTCTCCGCAATGCTCGGTACAATGCTCATTATCAATGCACAGTACCGTTCGGTACCGACTACCGAGGGGTATCGAATGGTACCAAGCGGCATCGAGAAGCTAGAGAAAGCTTTAAAATTACTCTTACAATAAAAATTTGTAAGAGCATTGATACAAGGAGAGAGAGAGAGAGAGAGAGAGAGAGAGAGAGAGAGAGAGAGAGAGAGAGAGAGAGAGAGAGAGAGAGAGAGAGAGAGAGAGAGAGAGAGAGAGAGAGAGAGAGAGAGAGACTCTAGAAGAACAAAACCTTGACTTCCTTTTATTTTGTTCTTGATTCATGGTAAAAGTTGAATTCACAATTATAAAATTCTATATTTTCATTGTAATAGTTAGATTGATATGAATATATGATTAAACTTAATTCATTTCTTATTTATTTGTGTGCAATATTTTAACCATAATAACCTCTAACTTCATTTCTGACAACTCAACCATCATCTCAGCATCCTTTGTAGCTGTGAGCACAGGTTTGGCAATCTCATCAACTTCTTATTTTTTGATCAGGTCTATTTTTGTTGCTTTATTGTTCATGCCTCAAGTACTCCTTCACTTGAAGGAGAAGTATTTTCATTGAATTTTCATCTTCTATAATTGTTTCTAATTTTTAAATTGCATGTAATAATAGAAGAATGAACTATTTTTATTTTTCTTTATATGTCGTGAAATATGATTGTTTATAATTCTTTTAATATCGTGAGAACTAATTTTCAATGAAGAAATTAAAGTAATTTTGTATACTACTAGATTATATTTGAAAATTCGTAGGGAAAGAATAAACAATACCAAAGTTTCTAACATATAGTGATTCATTAAAATAAGCTTAATGAGGAAAAATCAACACATGGGGTAAAAAGCCAACATTATAATATATTAATCATTAATTAAAATAATAAATTAATCATAGAATGATTAATTAAAAGATAATTTACGATAATTGGTTTAATAAGTAATTGTAACTTTTATAAAAAATTTAAAAGTTTATGTTAGTAAAGCATAACTTGAATTAATTGTTAGCAATTAATTTATGTGAAATATGATTATGGGTTATTTTGAGCCACGTAGATCAAAAGCATTGATCTTGACCTTCATTTTAGATGTTTTATGACCAAAATTTCATGCAAAGCAAATACTATTTTTCTAGTAATTGTAGTTCAACTACAAAACATAAAAATACATACATGCATATAAAATAAACTTTGCTTATTTTAAAAACATAATATTAGATTTCTCTCAATTTTGTATGTTTGAGCCAACCTTTTTTATGTCCTTTATGCCAAGATCAAGACTGTTCATTTTTAAGTATGATGAGAAGTGTAAAAATGAGAACGCTACGATGCATACATGACAGAAAATGGAAAATAAAGTAATAATGATTTTTTAGAGACAATAAGAGTAGTACCTTACCAGGGTAATACAGTAGTCATAAAAAGGTTGGTCTCCACCAATAAATTCTACTATTATCTTGCTTAGTTTTTAAATAACAATATTGGTTATGGAAAATCTGCTTAAAAATATACAATTTGCATGTGTTCTCCCTATTACTTCATGAGAATGGACTAAATTATTAGATAGGTCGTAATATGTGGAAATTACCGTTAGTTCATTTCAAACAATGAAACAAAAGCATAGCATTAGTACTGCTAAACCAAATGTGACACTATTTTATGCTGGTGTGGCAAATTCACAGGGAATGAAGGGCTGTTTAGATAAAATTCTTCTTTATAGTAAGGTTGTAGAGAATAAAGTTAGGGGATTTTGTCTAGTGAGAGCCAAAGACGCATGAATAAGATTAATAAATAGAATCAATGTAAGAATATAGTAAAGCAATTAATTACTTGGTTATAAGTAGTAAGCACTCACTTAAACTAGACTTCAATGCTTACTAGACAAGAAATATAGACATGAATTATAATAATAAATCACAAATAGCTGGCATAAATCTAATGATGAAGACAATTGTCATCAATTTCACCCACCCATAAAAGAAACATCACGAGATAGGGTTTCATCAATTTTATAATACTACCATGAATTATAAATGGACAAAAAAGATGGAGAACAAGCAACTTAACAATTCGTCATCAAAAGCTTCATTTTATCCATGTTTTTACTAAATTCGAATCATCATAGTTTAAACAACACAATCACTTCATATATGACATACTATCTGCCTCAAAAACTTTTGATACAAAAAACTTTTGATACGACTAAATCATAATTAAATCATCGTAAACAGGAACTCAGGTCTCCTCTAGCTTTTATAAATGGAAAATTTAGCCTGGCATTTGAAAGCCTAAAACATAGAAATAAACAATGGAATAAATAAGATTTAAAATACCTGCACATGCAATTTTACAAGAATGCATGCATGCATAAAATAAGGTGCAAAATCATTATGTGATCAACGAAAGTAAGCTCTTTGAGTTTCCAAAATTTTCACAAAGTTTAACGAAAAAATATACAGTATTTAAAGGTGCGTACACTCTACTGGCAGCAATTGCAGCCGATACATTGAAAATTGGAACAGAGCCGATGATGAAACGAAGTTCCTGAAGAATCCAAAATTAACACAAACTTATCTTAATACAATGAATGAGCTAATAATCATCAAAACATCAGCTATACAAATAACCTTGTGTGGGAGTTTGGAATAAAGCAAAACAAATGAGAAAACTGGAGCAAAGTATCTGATCATTCTCCTGTCAAGTAACACTCCTAGCTGCGAAGTAAAAAATAAATAAAATATTAAAAATCATATTTTTAGTGCCAAAAAATGTCAGTATTAATAAGATTAAAAAATAGGTGACTTCTTTCATTTGTGGAGTGCTCAACAAGTTGGTGAATTTCAAATAAAACATGATAAAATCTTCTAATTTTACAAGAATAGTGGTGTTGCTTGGTAAATCTCTAGGTAGAGCTGTCAATAATGGACCCGACCCGAAAACCCGACCCGAACCCGACCCGAAAATTTCGGGTTAGGGTTGACCCGAATCTGAAACGGGTCGGGTTCGGGTCTGAAAAATTGACCCGTTTGCAAAACCGGTTCGGGTTCGGGTTGACCCGGAAACCCGGGAATGACCCAATTTGACCCGGAGCAGTCCCGCGTCAACCCCTCCCCGCGTCAGCCTGGCTCGCCCCGCGTCGCACCAGCCCCACCCCGCGTCGCACCGCGGCACAGCCCCGCGTCGCGTTAGCCCCGCCCCGCCCCGTGTCGCGTCACGCCAGGTCGCCAGCCTCGCGTCGCGTCACGCCCGCCCCGCGTTGCACCTGCCCCGCGTCGCACCCGCCCCGCGTCGCACCGCCCTGCGTCGCGTTAGCCCTGCCACGCCTCGCGTCACGTCACGCCAGGTCGCCAGCCCCGTCGCCTGGCTCGCCCCGCGCCTGGAAACAAGCGGGTTCGTGTCAACCCGAACCCAAAGCGGGTCGGGTTTGGGTCCAGGAAATTGACCCGTTTATAAAAACGGGTCGGGTCGACCCGAACCCGAACAGTGCCGGGTCAATTTCGGGTTTGACCCGAACCCGACCCGTGACCCGAAATTGACACCCCTATCTCTAGGCAACTAAAAGATAGTTAACAAATGAAGTTATTAGTAGAACATTACGAAATTATTGCACAAATTCTATTTCATCATATCTTTAAATAACAATGTGCGAATTGAAAAAAAAAACTAATTATCTGGAATTCAAAACAAATATACAATTAGAATTAATTTTATCTATAAAATATTAAAATTATTATTATCTTCATGAAAAAAAATCAAGCTAAAATAAATCTTACACAAATATTATTAATACATCACAAAAAATAGTCTTGATCGTGCATGAATCTTGAGGCATATTCCAAGTATGAAACTTCCAAATTAAATTAGGCACCATCTAAACTCTAATTTCAACAAACTTATAGTCAAACTGAATGCCTCGAAGAGACGAGCCCAATGACACCAAAATCGGTCCAATCCGAGCCCAAATGGGTCCAAATCGGTGGCCAAAAGCTTATTTGAAAGGTTCAAAGCCTAAATTGGATGACCAAACGATATCCAAATATAACATGCTTATAGTCGAATCGAGTGACTTGCCGAGACAATCCAACAAACCCAAGATCGCTTAATTCTAACATCAAATTTGCCCAAAATACTCTCCATATTTACAGGGCATGTTACTTTCAAAAATTTATAAATAGACCCACACTCTCTACATGAAAGAGGACATTTGGCTGGATATTAGAGAGAGCTATGAGGCTTCAAGAACTCCAACACCATCGTCGGCAAACCTCGTCAACCGTCGCCGGACCACTACCCGGCCGCCAACTGCCACCGAACTTCCACCCGACCATTGTCGGAGCACCGTCTGGTCGCCGACCGTTGTCGGACTACCACCCGTCCATACACCGCCATCAGACTTTTGTCCAACCGTCACCAAACCACCGCCCAGATGTTGACCTCCACCAGACTACCTCCTGTCCGCCGACCGCAGCCAGACCTCCACCAGGTTGTCGATTGCCGCCAAACTTTCGCTCGACCAAAGTCGGACTGCCTCCCGGCCACCAACCTTCACCACCTATCAACTATGATCCCTTGGACCACCATCGCCCACCGACTACGGTCCTTCTTAGGGTTGTCAAAATCGGGTTACAGGTTGGGTTCGGGTCCAACCCGAAACTAACCCAGCACTGTTCGACCGACCCGTTTTTGCAAATGGGTCGCTTTTTCAAACCCGACCCACATCGTGTCGGGAAGGTAATTTCTCTGTTTCGTGCGCTCTTCATAGTTGTTTGACTTCCCTCCTTGGACGCGTTCCATTCCAATCGGATCGAAAGTTACAACATTTTGATCGGAAGCAACGACGGGAGTTCACTGGATGTCAGTCAGTCTATGAAGGTAACTTTCTCCCTTTCGAATAATCTTCGTAGTTATTCGACTTCGCACCTTGGATGATGTTCCCTTCGAATCGGATCGGAAGTTACAACATTTTGATCGGAAGCAACGACGGGAGTTTGCTCGCTGTCTGTGAAGGTAACTTTCTCCCTTTCATATACTCTTTGTAGCTGTTCAACTTCATTCCTTGGACGATGTTCCATTCCAATTGGATCGAAAGTTACAACATTCTGATCGGAACTCGGAAGCAACGACGGGAGTTCGCTCGTTGTTTGTGAAGTTAACTTTCTCCCTTTCGTGCGCTCTCTTGTAGCTATTCGACTTCGCACCTTGGACAACGTTCCCTTCCAATCGGATCGGAAGTTACAACATTTTGATCGGAAGCAATGACGGGAGTTCGCTCGCTATCTGTGAAGGTAACTTTCTCTCTTTCGTGTGCTTCTTCAGCCAAATCCCGTAAAAACACCGAACCGAACTACAGGATTCGGGTCAAAACTGAATCATTCTCGGGTTTCCGAGTCAACTCGAACCTGACTCGGAATTCGAAACATGTCAAAAATCAAGACGTGAACCTGAATTTTTCGTGTCGGATTCGAGTCGAATTTTCGGGTCGTGTCAATTTTTGACACTAGTCTTAATCACCGTTATCCGCCGACTATGGATGAGTGGCTTTACTCTTAGAGACAGAATGCAAAATGAGTATATAAATGAAAATGTTGGTCTAGCTCCATTGGCAGATAATATTAAAAGGAGTCGCCTTAGATCATTTGGTCACATAAAATGACAGCAATCCAATGACCCGATTTGGATAGTAGATACATTAGATCTGACCTATGTCAAGAAAGGTAGAGGTAGATCAAAAAAACTTGGTTAGAAAGTATTAGAAATGACCTTTTTTTTATTAGATTTAAATGGCAATTTGATTCTTAATTGGACGCAATGGAGACAAATGATTTATAAAATCGATCTCATGTAGTGGGATAAGACATAGATGTTGTTGTAAGCTAAAAACTATAGCATAAAAAAATGGAAGGAAACAATCAGATTTTGTTATTTTAAAACTTACCAAGCTTAAAGGATATGCTGCCAAAAGAGAGCGGGGAAGCGCCGAAGTGAAGTACCAATGAAATGCATGTGTCTAAATCACAAGATCAAGGATAAAAAAATATTGCATTTGAACACAGTAAGTAAAATTAATTTTTTATCGAGTTTTTAAAGAAATGAAAAAAAAATGCATTACGAAACAAGTAAACTGATAATTCACAAAATCAAGATACACATGTAATACGATGCAAAGGCGACTTTTATGCTAAAGCTATCAGAATTGCTAAGGATATTCGGTTGCTGAGTTCAGAAATTGAAGAAATTTGGAACTCCACAACCCTAAACTTCAAAAACAAAACTTCTTACTGACCATTTCACACCGAAAGCTTCTCACGGTCATTAGAAAACTGTTTATATTGTTCAAAACAATAGTTGTCTACCCCAGAACTATAACGATATTCATTTACCAGGATTGCATCATTATCAAAAGCCAGTATTCCTCACATAACGTGAAAAGTTGCAAAAGGATAATACTTTTCTGCTGCTGGACAGAAAATGCATGTTTAACTAGATATGGACCTGAGTAAGAAATGATGCAGCCACAAAAACAAGTAGTCTAGGGGAAAATAAGATGGAAAATAAGTCTCACAATTGAGGAATTCTAATTATCATCTCTCTTGTTTCAAAAGACGAGATAGAGCATCCGAGCAACACCTTAAGAAAGCAATTTAAAGGTCATGTACAAAAAAGGTTACCAATCATACAGACATGGAATGCCCAACTTGTATAAACCTATAAAATTTACAATAAAACACTTCAGAAAAGATAATATTATATAGAATATAAACTAGAAATTACAATAAATAATGAAGGTAGAACAAAAAAATGCACAACATAGCAGCAGAATGTGACCAGCATATGCATATAGGTTCAACTTTACATGAATTTCCTGTGATTATACAAAACAAGCCTGCGTGCAATGGAAGCTAATGAACTCTATTATAACAAGTAAAGGATACACCCCATTCTGAACTCTTATTCAACACAGAGTTAAACCAGAAAACTTCCAGTTCAGGCCACAATATTCTCTGCCAAAATATCGAGTCAACCAACAAAGTAAAACCTGCAAGTAAATCACATAACAGTAAGGCATGTCAACATGCACGGCGATTATTTAGATATTAAGCACTGCCTCAAAAACTCACCTATGCATAAAACTGCAGTGTTTACGCAGCATTTTATTGATTGCAACAATGAAATTGATTTACTCTGAAAAAATTAGCTAAAGCAACAAATCATGAGAATTCATAAGATAATTAAGTAGTCACAAAACTGCAGAAGTAGTAGTTAAGATCAAAATGCTGAAAGCAAAATATCATACAAAATGGTAGATAAAAGTTCATAAGAAAAGGAAAATAACCTTATCAGGAACAAATTAACATGAATTGATCAGGAACTAGTAGGCAATGATGAGAATGTAAAAAAGACAACGCAAAAACTAAAAAAAAAATGTTAAATAGCAATAACAAAGGGTTCAATTATAAGGAGTAATTGGCAGAAATGTTTTTTATAAATAAGACTCAAAATCTATTTCTTAAAGATTATAACATTTAAATAAATAAATGAGCACTTCTTTAATAACAGGATACCAAATAGATGTAACTATCCGTACCAGCAAAAGCTCTATGGCAATAGGTAAAAAGAGAAGCACCGTATCGCATCTAAATATAGCTGTTGCTGCAATCTGTCAAAGAAACAGACATGCTATGAGATAGAAGCCTGACAAAAGCCTGCAAGAAAAGTGCATTTGCCTTGAAGACTTACAAAGTGATTCGTCTCTAAAATGGCATTCTCAAAACGATTGGTTAAGAAAACTGTGCGCATTATACTAGAATTATATTCCCATTTTGAAAGGTGCACACCTTTCCTGTTATTAACCTCTAAAACTAGCCAATAAAAAGAGAACTTATGCAAAAATAAATGTATTGAAGCAAATGTAGATAATGAAAGTGAGCCATGGAAACCATAATATGCTCAACTACCAACCACTATACAAGACATTCAACCCCAATACTCCTACTCAACCCGTCTCATCAGCATTTGGGCTCGTCTTCTGAATCCTTCACCAGTCATTTCTATCAAGAGTTGCACGTATTATTAACTCTTAGTTATGGTTCATGTGAATCTTGTTTCATAACTTCTAGTTATGCTATCTTTGGTCTATTTTATAAACCCAAAACGATAAAAAAAATGAAAAGATGGGCTAAGCAACAAAATCACAAAAAAATGGTTATATTGCAATGCATTCTATACATTTGATATAGCACTCCCCCACGCCCCCGCAACACGGTAAAAATCAGTTATAAGTGTGCTTCAGGGGTAAAGTGAAATAATAAGGTAGCAATATGCATCCCTTGCCAGCAAAAACACAAGCTCACAGCAAAGCGCATATATCATGTCACTTTGCTGCATCATATCATAGCCTTGCGCACTGGGCTAAGGCTCAAAATAAATTTTGTTCAAACTTATGGCTTGATTCAGCATATGTTGCAATAACTACGGCATGTTCATTTCTCTTCACTAATTTACTTAATCAGTCATTGCTTATTGGATCTCTATGCTCTTCAACTAGAACTATTAACTTCTTGGTGGTTCTCTTCTTCATGTTGCCTAGTCTGCTAGATTGTTTATACACTTTTCAATTTTCTTTCTATTAGCACTAGAAACTACACACTCACAAGCTTTTCTCAAGAATGCTTCTTAGCGTATCCTTTGCACACTTGTCGGTATCTCATCTTGGCTCTCTTTAACTTCATGCTATCATTTCATCTCGGTTTCTAGTTAATAACCCAATCTCATAAGAATTCTTAATGTTTAAAATTTTTTCCTCACTTCATTACTTATATATATATATTTTTTTTTTTGCTTTTAAATGCCTGAAAATTAACATATCATTATATTTACTGAAATTATTACCTAATGTAAATTAAGTTTTGATTAATTGAATGGTCATTGTATGCACATAATGTGTATAGATGATATAAAAAAAACTTTAGTTAATAAAAATGCTGCTTCGCTTTGCCTTTTAAAGAAAAAAGAATCCTTACTCATTGATTGGCACTTAATGCTATAAAAATACTAATAAAAAGAATTACAGTATTAAAAAAACTCTTTCTGATCTTGCCAAAAGATATTGTTTGGGCGTTAAACAAGCAAATCAATGGTGATAGAGGAAAACAAAAAAAGGAGCATACCAAGCATTTCAAAGTACTTGTGGCATTTCCCTCAAACCAAAATCCATATGCCAAGTTAACTGCAAATTTAACAACAAAAAATAGCAAACAATTTTTTGACAATTCAGCAGGTATTAAGAAAAAAAAACCATTCATTCTTCTGTTATGCCATTATAAGTTCAAAAAGCATACATTCAAAGAGGAAATGGCTTTGTTTTAATGAGTGTGATTTATAGGAGAGCAGCACAAAATTTTGATAACATTAAAACAGGCAAGAAAAAACCAGTGCTTTTTCATGCATCATGAACTATGAAAGGAAAATCAACTATATCTGTATACTTTAGTAGTTGTTGTCATAAAAAAAAATTAAAATAAAGTGACCCCATCCACAACTTTAATCGGTTTATCATAATGAACAAGAAGTTTCCATATGAAAGTGATGCGCATGTGCCGGCCCAGGAGGGGTCGGCTGGACCGGTCCAGCCCGGACAGGTCCAGGTCTACTCGCGGCAGACGAAAAAGGGAAGGGGGCGGAAGCAAGGTGGGCCCCATGGGGGGTTTAATGCAATCTTTTGGGGGGAAATTTTGAATGTAAGGGCTGTTTAGGTATTTTGGAGAAATCCATTATTGTTAATTAGGAGGTTTTGGGGGAAATTAGGGCATCTGGAATTTGAATGTTATTTTTGAGATCTAGGGTTTCTTGCTCGGGCTCTCGGCGTTGCCGGAGATTAGGAGAGTTGTTCTTCCTCTCGAATTGAAGAACATTGCATCTTCCCTTATTTTTATTCATCTACTAGTGGAATACAAGTCTATTGCTTGTTTTTCTCTCAGATTTTCCTACAGATTTCTCTGTTTTCTACTGATTTCCTGCTGTTTGGGTTGTTTTCCTGTTGAAAACAGCAGATCTCTTGCTGTTTTCCACACCCGAACCAATAGGAATACTTGGATCTAAGTATTTCCTATCAAATTGGTATCAGAGCATCGTTTTGGGACCATCGGCGGCTGAAATCCTGAAATTTCAGCGGTTTTTTTTGGCATTCGGAGAAAGAATTCTTGTGACTCGTAGAAAGAAAAATGGCCGGAAAGAAGATCGAAGTCCTAGAAGGCGAATTTGGCCAATTAAAATCAGATTTGGAGGAAAAATTCCTTGAAATCACCGCCAATAATGAAAGGTTGGATGGGAAGTTCACGGTCATGGAAGAGATGATGAAGAAATAACTTGAGATGAAGACTAATCTGATGGCGTCGGAAGCAAGAGATACTATCGGCGACCATGGCGTAGAAGGAAATCCGAACCCGCTTCGGGGGAGGAGGAATCCGGCAGAAGAGATCCTTGAGGGAGAGGACGACATGCCACCTCTAGAGCCACTTTCTAGAGAGGAGATGAGCATGGGAAATGATCGAAGTGGTGCTGATTTTAGCGGTACAAGAGAGGAATTCCAGCGTCGAGGTGCTGAATTTCAGCGTCGAGGTGCGAAATTTGAAGGTAGGAGAGGAGAATATGACGAAAGTGCAGATTTTGGCGGAAGAAGAAAAGAATTTCAGCGTCGAGGTGCTGAATTTCAGCGTCGATGTGCTGATTTTGAAAGGGGAATAGGGGAATATGAGGAAGGGTTTGAGTATAATCGTCGGAGGGACGATCGAGACACTTTGGGAGCACCTCCCCTTCGAGGAATGGGAGGCTATGGAGGATACCGGGGGTACGGAGGAGATCCCAAGGTGAGGAAACTGAAAATGCCTATCTTTGAGGGCAAGGATGGCCATGGCTGGATCTACAAGGAGGAAACGGTATTTTGCAGTCAACGGGTTGACAGAGGAGGAGAAACTGACAGCGACAGCCGGCAAGACTATGTTTGGAAGGGAAGGCACTGGCATGGTACCAGTGACGGGACATGAGGCGACCCATTCGAAGCTGGAGGGAGTTCAAGGATTGTCTGCTAGAGCATTTCCGAACCAGCAGGGGAGCAGACTTCTACGAGCAGTTCTTTGCGCTGACACAGGAAGGGACAGTAGCAGAGTTCCAGGACCGGTTTGAGTACCTAGCTAGCAGGTTGGATCGTCTTTCTGAGACCGTGCTCGAGGGGAACTTCATGAAGGGGCTCAAACTAGAAATCAGGGCAGCTGTTAGAGTGATGAGACCACACGACCTGGGGGAGGCCATGAAGTTGGTACAGTTGGTCGAGGACTAGAAGCATCTGGAGAGGGGGGCTCAAGGCAACAGCTATGGGGGATCCTACAGGATGACGACCACTTTTTTAGCTCCCAAGGGAGCTGCACCGGGGGGTACAAGAGAAGTACCAAAGGAGAGGTCTGGAGGAGGGCCTAGGGGAAATTTTAAAAAGCTTACTGACAAGGAGATGCAGGAGAAGAGGGCCAAGGAATTGTGCTTTAGATGTGATGAGAAGTACATGCCGGGATATAGGTGCAAGGACCGGACTCTTCAGGTTCTCCTTATTTGCGAAGACGAGGAAGACGAAGAGGGAGGTGGGAGCAAGTCCGAAGTGGAGGAAGAGGAGAAGTTGCACCTGGATGGGGCAGAAGTCTCTCTGAACTCCGTAGTGGGATTCACTTCGAGTCACACTATGAAAGTGAAAGGGGTGATAGCTGATCACGAGGTGGTGGCTCTGATAGATAGTGGGGCAACCCACAATTTCATTTTCACCCAGCTTGTTGAGTTGCTTGGAATGAAATTAGTAGATACAGGAGGCTATGGGGTGATGATGGGCACAGGGAAGGTAGAAATGGGTAGAGGAGTTTGTAGGGGTGTGGTGTTGACCATTCAGGGGATAGAGGTGAGAGAGGATTTTCTTCCCTTAGAATTGGGGAGTACATATGTGATTTTGGGGATAAAGTGGCTGCAAACTTTGGGGGAAACCAAGGTGAACTGGGGAGAACTACGGATGAAACTAGTAGTGGGGGGAGGAGAATGGTGATACAGGGAGATATCGGCCTGTCTAGGACGGGGGTGTCTCTCAAGTCCATGATCCGAACCATCCAGGAGGTTGGGGGTGGATATTTGGTGGAGCTGCAACGATTGGAGAGAGTCAGTGTGGGAGAAGGGGGAGACATTCCTCTTGTAGTTCAACCAGTCATACAACAGTTCAGGGAGGTGTTCCAGCCACCTCAAGGATTACCACCGGTCAGAGAACAAGAGCATGCAATTCTACTAAGGGAAGGGGTGTCACCGATTAGTGTACGACCCTACCGCTATCCCCAGATTCAGAAAGATGAAATTGAAAGGTTGATTAGTGAAATGTTGGAGGCAAGAATCATCAGACCTAGTGTGAGTCCTCTCTCTAGTCCCGTATTACTGGTCAAAAAGAAAGATGGAAGCTGGAGATTTTGTGTGGACTATAGGGCTTTGAATAAGGAGACTACTCCAAATAAATTTTCCATTCCTGTGATTGATGAACTTTTGGATGAACTGTATGGAGCAGTGATATTCTCCAAACTGGATTTGAAGTCATGATACCATCAGATCCGGATGAGGGAAGAAGACATCTCTAAGATGGCGTTCAGAACACATGAGGGGCATTATGAGTTTCTAGTTATGCCGTTTGGGCTTACCAACGCCCCTGCGACATTCCAGTCACTGATGAATAGGGTGTTCAGACCGTATCTCAGAAAGTTTGTGCTTGTGTTTTTTTATGACATCTTGGTGTACAGTAGAACTGAGGAGGAGCATCTGAAGCATTTGAAGTTGGTATTGGAAGTTCTACAGGAGCATCAGCTGAGAACCAATCTGAAGAAGTATTTTTTTGGCCAGTCTAGGGTGGAATACTTGGGCCATGCAGTATCCAAGGAAGGGGTGGCAGCTGATCAGTCAAAGGTGGAGGCGATGTTGAGATGGCCATTACCTAAGAATCTGAAGGAATTGAGAGGATTCTTAGGGCTTACAGGATACTATATGAGATTTGTTAAAGGGTACAGTACTATAGCTTGGCCACTAACAGAGCAGCTAAAAAAAGATGGATTCCTATGGGGACAGCCACAGCAGCATTTGAGACACTAAAGAAGGCTATGACCACGGTACCAGTCCTAGCTCTACCGGACTTCACTCAGACCTTCATAGTGGAGATTGATGCTTCAGGATACGGATTGAGGGCAGTGCTCATGCAAAATCGGCGACCCATTGCCTACTTCAGCCAGGTATTAGCAGCCAGGGTCAGGCTGAAGTCAGTCTATGAGAGGGAATTAATGGCTATTGTCTTAGCCATCCAGAAGAGGCGACCCTACCTATTAGGTAGGCATTTCATTGTCATAACAGATTAGAGAAGTCTGAAGTACTTGTTGGAGCAGCGGATGGTGACTGAAGAGCATCAGCGATGGCTTTCAAAATTGCTTGGGTATGACTTTGAAATTCAGTACAGACCAGGCGGGGAAAACAAGGCGGATGATGCCTTGTCCAGATGTTTGGGTGAACAACAGACAGTGGTTGTGTCTGTTCCTTTGATGTTAGATTGGGAGGCAATCAAAGTAGAGAGCTCGAAGGATGAGGAGTTGGGAAAGATCAGGGCTGATTTATAAAGGGAAGGTGATAGCCACCAAGGGTATTCAGTAGAGAGGGACAGATTGCTGTATCAAGGGAGGTTCGTGATGCCCAGGACTTCTATCCACATCCCAAACATACTCCAGGAATTTCATGGGAGCGCGGTTGGGGGTCATTTTGGGGTGCAGAAGACCTACAGGAGGATTGCTGCTGAGCTTTACTGGAAGGGAATGCATAGAGATGTAGAGGAGATGGTGGCCAAATGTGAGATTTGTCAGACGAACAAATACATGGCTATGTCACCAGGGGGGCTACTACAGCCGTTGGCGTTACCAGGACGAGTATGGGAGGAGATATCCATGGACTTCATAGATGGGCTGCCCCGTTCAGAAGGCTTCACAGTGATCCTGGTGGTGGTGGATAGACTGAGCAAGTATGCTCATTTTATTCTCCTCCGACATCCTTACACCACAGTAACAGTGGCTTCAGCCTTCATCAGAGAGGTGGTCAGGTTGCATGGGGTACCAGAGGCAATAGTGTCATATAGAGACAAGGTGTTCCTCAGTCACTTTTGGAGGGAGTTGTTCAGGTTACAAGGAACAGTTTTGAAAAGGAGCACCGCTTATCACCCACAGACAGATGGCCAAACAGAGGTGGTTAACAAGAGCTTGGAAACCTACTTGAGATGTTTTGTGTCGGAGACACCTAAGCTTTGGGCCAAATGGCTATCCTGGGCAGAATACTGGTACAACACCTCTTTCTACTCAGCTTCACGGATGACGCCATTCAAAGTATTGTATGGAAGGGACCCCCCTCACCTAGTGCACTTTGGGAATAGTAGTACTCCAGTTTCTTCAATGGAGGAGTACTTGGGGGAAAGAGATTGGGTACTAGAAGATTTAAAGAAACATCTACTGAGGGCACAACAAATCATGAAGAAACAGGCAGACTCACACAGGAGGGACATGCAATTTGAAGTGGGGGAAAAGGTTTTTCTAAAATTACGACCTTACAGGCAGAAGACAATGGTGTGATGGGGACATCAGATTCCGACATGTGTACCATCGCCGGGGACGGCGATCGACGGCTTCGATTCAGAGCCTATATTTTTGATGCTTTAGTTTTCTTTTCATGATTTTATTTCTTGTTTTCCATTTGTACCCCTATGAGGGATGTAGTGTTTATTGTAGCCCGAGGGCATCTTTGTCTTATGCATTTTATTTTATTGTAAAGCCTATATAAGAGGCTCTTGTCATTGTATTTGGGATTATTGATGATAAATGAAAATTTCCACATTTTGTTCTCTTTGTGAGTGCATGACAAGATCTCTTAGTGAGTTCTTCCTTGGGATCTCTTGGTGAGTTCTCTATCTTATTTTGTATTTATTCGTTCAACATCTTTCTCATTTGAAGCTCCTCAAAATTCCCCCTCCCCAAGCCCTAGCCGCCGGCTTCTCCCTTGGATTTTGCCGCCGGCCACCTCCACTATTCCGGCCGACCACCTTCCGCCGCCCCTCCCCTTCCGGCCAACCTCCCTCCCCCATCCCATGATGAGTTGAAATTGAGAATTCAAAATTCGAATTCTTTCCAAATTTGGAATTCCAAATTAGGAAAGTTTGCATGATTGTTTCAATCTCAATTTATTTTAATTTGGAGTTTTCAAATATTTGTCCACATCATCATTTAAGTTTGGAAACTCCTCCCCTCTCTCTCCAATCCTCTCTCCCTCCATACATGCCGCCGGCCACCTATCAAGGGCCCAATTTAATTTGCAATTAATCCCTTTGTGATTTGAAATCACAAATTAAATGCAAATAATATTCCCTCCTAATTTTCATAAAACTGAAAATAATTTCAGTTTTCAAATCCCCTCCCCCTCCTCTCCCTACCGCCGGATCACCCAAAAGCTTTAGCCGAAATAATTGCAAATTAATGCCTTAATTGCATTAATTAGGGAATTCAAATTCTAGTGCTATTTCCCTCCTAAACTCCTAAAACTGAAATTAAGTTCAGTTTTCTACTTTTCCTCTCCTCCCCTCACCCTACTTCCACCACCGGCCCCCTTTTCCCCCCCTCTTCCTTTCTACCCGCCGCCCCACCTTCCTCTCCTCCTTGGAGACGGCTTGCGGCGACCACCTTCCTACTCCTCCAAGGATGCATGGAGGTTCCCGAATGGAATTTCGGATTTGAACACGACGACCACGGACGAGTGGACATCCTCCGGTCTCCATTCTTTGACGTCGGATTCGACTTCGACGATACCGTCGAGGATTATTTGGCTCGGATCGTACCCACCCTCATAGAGACCGTCGACGACCATTTTTCAGAGTACACTTGGATCGTTGAAGGACGACGCATCACAACACCTCCACGACCCGCGCCCTCCTCTCCTTCCCTACGGATCTACGGCACCGTCTTCCTCGGAGTGGTCTCTTCGCTAGTGTGGTTCTTCTTCCCTCCAACAAGCCTAGAAGTAGGTACAAGAGCGTGGCCTCAAGGTGAGACGATCGCTTTGTTAACCGGCGGATTATTGTTGACCATTCATTTTCATTACTAATTATTGCCGTTGTTATTTTAAAGATCTTGTCAAACTTAGTTGTTTTCTCTTGCCTAGACATTGTCAACTTCCTAGAACAACATTGAATCGTCAAATTTGTGAAGCATTGAATTGTAAATCGCAACTCTTTAACAAACTTATATTAATTTCTACAAAACAATTCCTGGTTTTACATCATGTGGTATCAGAGCATGGCTAGCATGCTATCCCTTTGCTAGATTGCATCCTAGGAGTCTACGTTAGCTTGCCTCTCTTCGTTTGCATGCATAACATCATTTTATTAGCTTTGTTGGCTGTTTTTCCTACTGCGGTACAGAAAATCTGCATCATTTTTATTCATTTTAAGCAAGTATAGTCATTGGTCTAAGTGCTGTCCTTGCCACCTCCATGTCCCAAACTGTTTAGGTTGCTTAGACAAACACTTGAGTTTGCTGTCCAATCACTTCCTGCACTTAGTACAACCCGCAGGAAGGGATCTAGGAAGTGTCCCGCTGCTGTCCACTGTTTTTCTGCAGCTGTTCGACGTCCGTTAGTGAACCTATAGGCGCTGTTTAAGTGCTGCCTTGACCCGGGAACGTCACCAACTCGCTTAGGTGACTTACCACTCTTATTTGTGTGCTGTCCCACACATTCCAGCGGCTGTAACTTCAATTCCAGCAAACGTTTCAGTGGGATTAGTGGCTGTCCATAGCTTAGGAAGCCATCCTAGTGATCCCTAGCACCCAACCATGGACCCAACTCATATGCAAGCAACCCTTGACCTCATTTTGGGCCAATTGGGTACCGTTACTCAGCAAATTCGCAACACCCAAACCGACTTAGCCGACTTTAGGCGCCACACGAGCGACCGTCTAGATAACATCGAGCGTAATGGAAATCCTGCAATTTATACTCCGTCAAGACCTCAATCACCTTATGGCGACGACAACCGACCCGATCAGGAACCCCATCGAGATCCCGGACGTTTTCACGACCACTACCCACGCAACCTTAGGCCGCCTCAAGAGCCCGTAGGGGACGGCAACACTTGGAGAGACAATGACACTCAGTTACTGAAGAACATCAGGATTGACGCCCCGACCTACGATGGAACCCTTGACCCTCAAGTTTTCCTAGATTGGCTGAAGTCGATGGATAGTTATTTCAAATGGTACAGCATCTCTGAGACGATGAAACGGTTCGCCGAGATGAAGCTCATTGGTCGAGCCAACCTGTATTGGACTAACTTAGAAAACATGCTCGCAAGCTACTCGCGTTAGGAACACCCTACTCAGCTCGATATGGAAGAACCTGAAGCAAA
>CM028356.1:19368588-19558914 GCA_016618105.1 Dendrobium huoshanense
CAAATTACAACACTTCCAATTGCTTGTTTGCATGAGAAGGTTTGATTATGACATCCACTTCGATTCGATTTCGAATTGATTTGAATTGAAAACTTTTCATATTTGGCTTTGACAAATTTGGAAAGTTTTTTGAACTCAAATAATTTTGAATTTTCAAAATTCGAACAAGTGGGAAAAGGGGCCAGCGGTTGGGTGTGGAAGAGGTGGTGGCCGGCGGCCCAAGGGAAGGCCGGCGGGTTGGTTTCTTTGGTGCTTGGCGGGATGAAATGGGGTTCGGTTTGGGCTAACGAAAAGATGATTTAGGTAATTGAAGATGAGGGGAAATACAAATAAGAAGATAGAACAATCCTAACCACGAGCCGCGGACTCTTCCAACGACTGGTGGGCCTTGCGATTTGCTCCCCTTGAGCTCTCTCCCTTCTCAAGCTCTCATGCAAGAAGTAGAAACAAAACACAATTTTTCATTCAACTATTCATTAGCTATTACAAGAGAAAAGACTCATATATATAGGTCTCAAGCATATAAGAAGAAATAAAGACTAAATTGCCCTCAGGCCCCACATGACTCAACTCAACATAAGGGTACAATAGGAAAACATAAAAATAAAATGCATAAACAACTAGAAATATAAGCTCTGAATCGTGGCCATCGATCTGCGATGCTTCCGGCGATACACATGTTTGAACCTTGGATCGATGTCCTCATCATGATGCCTATTTCTAACAAGTTCAGATGGATATTTATAACAAGTTATGACTTCAATCCCATCACCTGTGCTTGGATTAATCAGGGTGAAAGTATATGCGTGCATCTAGATGGATATTTTATAACAAGTTATGACTTCAATCCCATCACCTGTGCTTGGATTAATCAGGGTGAAAGTATATGCGTGCATCTAGATGTCCACAAACATTTTGTAAGTAAAACATTACAGACATATATAAAAATTATTTGAATGTTAGATACAAGGAAAGGGTTGTAAAAATATGGCATACAAATTCTTTAATGATAAATGATTCTGCCATAATAAAAAGAGCGTAAAAAACAACCAACCTATTTGATGAAGAGCATTCAAAGCATATCCACCTGGATAATTATCATAAGATGCCATGAACATTATGGCCGAGCATCCTAGACTACAATCATCAGATTATAAGCATAAATAAATAAAGATCCAATTCAAACCATTAAGCTGATGAGCCAACCTTACAAGCAAAGAGCCAAGCATCATGAGGAACAGCAGCCTCCAAATATTTTTCCTCTGATTATTGTACCTGTAAGGATAGTTATCAGTGTTGAAAGACAATTTTATTTTCCATTAAATGATGTTTAATAATGGATCAAAACTAAGAAACAATTACAGTGTAGGAGAAAGGTTACCTAGTACGTTAAAGTAATCAATAGCTCAATTATTTACACATACGGAATGTGAGATGCTATGTAGCACCGATACTCCTATTTACGAGGCATGCTATATCGGACGCACGTCGGATACGGATACGCCTCCGATACAGAATGGATACATTTCGGATATGGCTTTGCCATGTCCAATTAAAATATTATGTAAATTTGACAGGACACATGTATCGGATACGCATGTCCTGCTAAAAAAAAGGAAAAAAATGGAACCGCAATTTACCCTATTCATTTCGTCTACCCGCTCGATATCCCTATTCATTTAGGCGGCTTAAACATTTCATTTTCGCACAGGCATTCGTTGTAGTCGAAGGAGCGGCTCGACGACGCAAGCATAGAAGCGGACAATATCATCCTTCGTCGATGAAGAGGCTCAACGACATGAGCATTAAAGCCGACAGGATCATCCTTCGTCGACAGAGTGGCTCGACGACGCAAACAGTGAAGGCGACGTGAGCAATGAAGGTTCGTTTTCTTCATTTTCTTCATCGTAGGCTCAGTACTGGAACCCGTACCAAAACTCGGTACCGCTCGGTACCGGAACTCGGTACCGCTCGGTACCGGAACTCGGTACCGCTCGGTACCGGAACTCGGTACCGCTTGGTACTAGTCAGTACCTCTCCGCAATGCTCGGTACAATGCTCATTATCAATGCACAGTACCGTTCGGTACCGAGGGGCATCGAATGGTACCAAGCGGCATTGATACAAGCGGCATTGATACAAGCGGCATTGATACCGAGGGGCATCGAGAAGCTAGAGAAAGCTTTAAAATTACTCTTACAATAAAAATTTGTAAGAGCATTGATACGAGAGAGAGAGAGAGAGAGAGAGAGAGAGAGAGAGAGAGAGAGAGAGAGAGAGAGAGAGAGAGAGAGAGAGAGACTCTAGAAGAACAAAACCTTGACTTCCTTTTATTTTGTTCTTGATTCATGGTAAAAGTTGAATTCACAATTATAAAATTCTATATTTTCATTGTAATAGTTAGATTGATATGAATATATGATTAAACTTAATTCATTTCTTATTTATTTGTGTGCAATATTTTAACCATAATAACCTCTAACTTCATTTCTGACAACTCAACCATCATCTCAGCATCCTTTGTAGCTGTGAGCACAGGTTTGGCAATCTCATCAACTTCTTATTTTTTGATCAGGTCTATTTTTGTTGCTTTATTGTTCATGCCTCAAGTACTCCTTCACTTGAAGGAGAAGTATTTTCATTGAATTTTCATCTTCTATAATTGTTTCTAATTTTTAAATTGCATGTAATAATAGAAGAATGAACTATTTTTATTTTTCTTTATATGTCGTGAAATATGATTGTTTATAATTCTTTTAATATCATGAGAACTAATTTTCAATGAAGAAATTAAAGTAATTTTGTATACTACTAGATTATATTTGAAAATTCATAGGGAAAGAATAAACAATACCAAAGTTTCTAACATATAGTGATTCATTAAAATAAGCTTAATGAGGAAAAATCAACACATGGGGTAAAAAGCCAACATTATAATATATTAATCATTAATTAAAATAATAAATTAATCATAGAATGATTAATTAAAAGATAATTTACGATAATTGGTTTAATAAGTAATTGTAACTTTTATAAAAAATTTAAAAGTTTATGTTAGTAAAGCATAACTTGAATTAATTGTTAGCAATTAATTTATGTGAAATATGATTATGGGTTATTTTGAGCCACGTAGATCAAAAGCATTGATCTTGACCTTCATTTTATATGTTTTATGACCAAAATTTCATGCAAAGCAAATACTATTTTTCTAGTAATTGTAGTTCAACTACAAAACATAAAAATACATGCATATAAATAAACTTTGCTTATTTTAAAAACATAATATTAGATTTCTCTCAATTTTGTATGTTTGAGCCAACCTTTTTTATGTCCTTTATGCCAAGATCAAGACTGTTCATTTTTAAGTATGATGAGAAGTGTAAAAATGAGAACGCTACGATGCATACATGACAGAATATGGAAAATAAAGTAATAATGATTTTTTAGAGACAATAAGAGTAGTACCTTACCAGGGTAATACAGTAGTCATAAAAAGGTTGGTCTCCACCAATAAATTCTACTCTTATCTTGCTTAGTTTTTAAATAACAATATTGGTTATGGAAATCTGCTTAAAAATATACAATTTGCATGTGTTCTCCCTATTACTTCATGAGAATGGACTAAATTATTAGATAGGTCGTAATATGTGGAAATTACCGTTAGTTCATTTCAAACAATGAAACAAAAGCATAGCATTAGTACTGCTAAACCAAATGTGACACTATTTTATGCTGGTGTGGCAAATTCACAGGGAATGAAGGGCTGTTTAGATAAAATTCTTCTTTATAGTAAGGTTGTAGAGAATAAAGTTAGGGGATTTTGTCTAGTGAGAGCCAAAGACGCATGAATAAGATTAATAAATAGAATCAATGTAAGAATATAGTAAAGCAATTAATTACTTGGTTATAAGTAGTAAGCACTCACTTAAACTAGACTTCAATGCTTACTAGACAAGAAATAGAGACATGAATTATAATGATAAATCACAAATAGCTGGCATAAATCTAATGATGAAGACAATTGTCATCAATTTCACCCACCCATAAAAGAAACATCACGAGATAGGGTTTCATCAATTTTATAATACTACCATGAATTATAAATGGACAAAAAAGATGGAGAACAAGCAACTTAACAATTCGTCATCAAAAGCTTCATTTTATCCATGTTTTTACTAAATTCGAATCATCATAGTTTAAACAGCACAATCACTTCATATATGACATACTATCTGCCTCAAAAACTTTTGATACGCCTAAATCATAATTAAATCATCGTAAACAGGAACTCAGGTCTCCTCTAGCTTTTATAAATGGAAAATTTAGCCTGGCATTTGAAAGCCTAAAACATAGAAATAAACAATGGAATAAATAAGATTTAAAATACCTGCACATGCAATTTTACAAGAATGCATGCATGCATAAAATAAGGTGCAAAATCATTATGTGATCAACGAAAGTAAGCTCTTTGAGTTTCCAAAATTTTCACAAAGTTTAACGAAAAAATATACAGTATTTAAAGGTGCGTACACTCTACTGGCAGCAATTGCAGCCGATACATTGAAAATTGGAACAGAGCCGATGATGAAACGAAGTTCCTGAAGAATCCAAAATTAACACAAACTTATCTTAATACAATGAATGAGCTAATAATCATCAAAACATCAGCTATGCAAATAACCTTGTGTGGGAGTTTGGAATAAAGCAAAACAAATGAGAAAACTGGAGCAAAGTATCTGATCATTCTCCTGTCAAGTAACACTCCTAGCTGCGAAGTAAAAAAATAAATAAAATATTAAAAATCATATTTTTAGTGCCAAAAAATGTCAGTATTAAAAATAAGATTAAAAAATAGGTGACTTCTTTCATTTGTGGAGTGCTCAACAAGTTGGTGAATTTCAAATAAAACATGATAAAATCTTCTAATTTTACAAGAATAGTGGTGTTGCTTGGTAAATCTCTAGGCAACTAAAAGATAGTTAACAAATGAAGTTATTAGTAGGACATTACGAAATTATTGCACAAATTCTATTTCATCATATCTTTAAATAACAATGTGCGAATTGAAAAAAAAAAAAACTTATTATCTGGAATTCAAAACAAATATACAATTAGAATTAATTTTATCTATAAATATTAAAATTATTCTTATCTTCATGAAAAAAAAAATCAAGCTAAAATAAATCTTACACAAAAATTATTAATACATCACCAAAAATAGTCTTGATCGTGCATGAATCTTGAGGCATATTCCAAGTATGAAACTTCCAAATTAAATTAGGCACCATCTAAACTCTAATTTCAACAAACTTATAGTCAAACTGAATGCCTCGAAGAGACGAGCCCAATGACACCAAAATCGGTCCAATCCGAGCCCAAATGGGTCCAAATCGGTGGCCAAAAGCTTATTTGAAAGGTTCAAAGCCTAAATTGGATGACCAAACGATATCCAAATATAACATGCTTATAGTCGAATCGAGTGACTTGCCGAGACAATCCAACAAACCCAAGATCGCTTAATTCTAACATCAAATTTGTCCAAAATACTCTCCATATTTACAGGGCATGTTACTTTCAAAAATTTATAAATAGATCCACACTCTCTACATGAAAGAGGACATTTGGTTGGATATTAGAGAGAGCTATGAGGCTTCAAGAACTCCAACACCATCGTCGGCAAACCTCGTCAACCGTCGCCGGACCACTACCCGGCCGCCGACTGCCACCGAACTTCCACCCGACCATTGTCGGAGCACCGTCTGGTCACCGACCGTTGTCGGAGTACCATCCGTCCATACACCGCCATCAGACTTTTGCCCAACCGTCACCAAACCACCGCCCAGATGTTGACCTCCACCAGACTACCTCCTGTCCGCCGACCGCAGCCAGACCTCCACCAGGCTGTCGATTGCCGCCAGACTTTCGCTCGACCAAAGTCGGACTGCCTCCCGGCCACCAACCTTCACCACCTATCAACTATGATCCCTTGGACCACCATCGCCCACCGACTACGGTCCTTCTTAGGGTTGTCAAAATCGGGTTACAGGTTGGGTTCGAGTCCAACCCGAAACTAACCCAGCACTGTTCGACCGACCAGTTTTTGCAAATGGTTCGCTTTTTCAAACCCGACCCACATCGTGTCGGGAAGGTAATTTCTCTGTTTCATGCGCTCTTCATAGTTGTTCGACTTCCCTCCTTGGACGCGTTCCATTCCAATCGGATCGAAAGTTACAACATTTTGATCGGAAGCAACGACGGGAGTTCACTGAATGTCAGTCAGTCTGTGAAGGTAACTTTCTCCCTTTCGAATAATCTTCGTAGTTATTCGACTTCGCACCATTGATGATGTTCCCTTCGAATCGGATCGGAAGTTACAACATTTTGATCGGAAGAAACGACGGGAGTTTGCTCGCTGTCTGTGAAGGTAACTTTCTCCCTTTCATATACTCTTCGTAGCTGTTCAACTTCATTCCTTGGACGATGTTCCATTCCAATTG
This sequence comes from Dendrobium huoshanense, assembly GCA_016618105.1. Lineage (NCBI taxonomy): Eukaryota > Viridiplantae > Streptophyta > Magnoliopsida > Asparagales > Orchidaceae > Dendrobium > Dendrobium huoshanense. Next base: position 19,375,086 of record CM028356.1, read on the forward strand.
GATCGAAAGTTACAACATTCTGATCGGAACTCGGAAGCAACGACGGGAGTTCGCTCGTTGTTTGTGAAGTTAACTTTCTCCCTTTCGTGCGCTCTCTTGTAGCTATTCGACTTCGCTCCTTGGACAACGTTCCCTTCCAATTGGATCGGAAGTTACAACATTTTGATCGGAAGCAATGACGGGAGTTCGCTTGCTATCTGTGAAAGTAACTTTCTCTCTTTCGTGCGCTTCTTCAGCCAAATCCCGTAAAAACACCGAACCGAACTACAGGAATCGTGTCAAAACAGAGTCATTCTCGGGTTTCCGAGTCAACTCGAACCCGACTCGGAATTCGAAACATGTCAAAAATCAAGACGTGAACCTGAATTTTTCGTGTCGGATTCGAGTTGAATTTTTGGGTCGTGTCAATTTTTGACACCACTAGTCTTAATCACCGTTATTCGCCGACTATGGATGAGTGGCTTTACTCTTAGAGACAGAATGCAAAATGAGTATATAAATGAAAATGTTGGTCTAGCTCCAGTGGCAGATAATATTAAAAGGAGTCGCCTTAGATCATTTGGTCACATAAAATGACAGCCTTCCAATGACCCGATTTGGATAGTAGATACATTAGATCTGACCTATGTCAAGAAAGGTAGAGGTAGATCAAAAAAACTTGGTTAGAAAGTATTAGAAATGACCTTTTTTTATTAGATTTAAATGGAAATTTGATTCTTAATTGGACACAATGGAGACAAATGATTTATAAAATCGATCTCATGTAGTGGGATAAGACATAGATGTTGTTGTAAGCTAAAAACTATAGCATAAAAAAATGGAAGGAAACAATCAGATTTTGTTATTTTAAAACTTACCAAGCTTAAAGGATATGCTGCCAAAAGAGAGCGGGGAAGCGCCGAAGTGAAGTACCAATGAAATGCATGTGTCTAAATCACAAGATCAAGGATAAAAAAAAAATTGCATTTGAACACAGTAAGTAAAATTAATTTTTTATCGAGTTTATAAAGAAATGAAAAAAAATGCATTACGAAACAAGTAAACTGATAATTCACAAAATCAAGATACACATGTAATACGATGCAAAGGCGACTTTTATGCTAAAGCTATCAGAATTGCTAAGGATATTCGGTTGCTGAGTTAAGAAATTGAAGAAATTTGGAACTCCACAACCCTAAACTTCAAAAACAAAACTTCTTACTGACCATTTCACACCGAAAGCTTCTCACGGTCATTAGAAAACTGTTTATATTGCTCAAAACAATAGTTGTCTACCCCAAAACTATAACGATATTCATTTACCAGGATTGCATCATTATCAAAAGCCAGTATTCCTCACATAACGTGAAAAGTTGCAAAAGGATAATACTTTTCTGCTGCTGGACAGAAAATGCATGTTTAACTAGATATGGACCTGAGTAAGAAATGATGCAGCCACAAAAACAAGTAGTCTAGGGGAAAATAAGATGGAAAATAAGTCTCACAATTGAGGAATTCTAATTATCATCTCTCTTATTTCAAAAGACGAGATAGAACATCCGAGCAACACCTTAAGAAAGCAATTTAAAAGTCATGTACAAAAAAGGTTACCAATCATACAGACATGGAATGCCCAACTTGTATAAACCTATAAAATTTACAATAAAACACTTCAGAAAAGATAATATTATATAGAATATAAACTAGAAATTACAATAAATAATGAAGGTAGAACAAAAAAATGCATAACATAGCAGCAGAATGTGACCAGCATATGCATATAGGTTCAACTTTACATGAATTTCCTGTGATTATACAAAACAAGCCTGCGTGCAATGGAAGCTAATGAACTCTATTATAACAAGTAAAGGATACACCCCATTCTGAACTCTTATTCAACACAGAGTTAAACCAGAAAACTTCCAGTTCAGGCCACAATATTCTCTGCCAAAATATCGAGTCAACCAACAAAGTAAAACCTGCAAGTAAATCACATAACAGTAAGGCATGTCAACATGCACGGCGATTATTTATATATTAAGCACTGCCTCAAAAACTCACCTATGCATAAAACTGCAGTGTTTACGCAGCATTTTATTGATTGCAACAATGAAATTGATTTACTCTGAAAAAATTAGCTAAAGCAACAAATCATGAGAATTCATAAGATAATTAAGTAGTCACAAAACTGCAGAAGTAGTAGTTGAGATCAAAATGCTGAAAGCAAAATATCATACAAAATGGTAGATAAAAGTTCATAAGAAAAGGAACATAACCTTATCAGGAACAAATTAACATGAATTGATCAGGAACTAGTAGGCAATGATGAGAATGTAAAAAAGACAACGCAAAATCTAAAAAAAAATGTTAAATAGCAATAACAAAGGGTTCAATTATAAAGAGTAATTGGCAGAAATGTTTTTTTATAAATAAGACTCAAAATCTATTTCTTAAAGATTATAACATTTAAATAAATAAATGAGCACTTCTTTAATAACAGGATACCAAATAGATGTAACTATCCGTACCAGCAAAAGCTCTATGGCAATAGGTAAAAAGAGAAGCACCGTATCGCATCTAAATATAGCTGTTGCTGCAATCTGTCAAAGAAACAGACATGCTATGAGATAGAAGCCTGACAAAAGCCTGCAAGAAAAGTGCATTTGCCTTGAAGACTTACAAAGTGATTCGTCTCTAAAATGGCATTCTCAAAACGATTGGTTAAGAAAACTGTGCGCATTATACTAGAATTATATTCCCATTCTGAAAGGTGCACACCTTTCCTGTTATTAACCTCTAAAACTAGCCAATAAAAAGAGAACTTATGAAAAAATAAATGTATTGAAGCAAATGAAGATAATGAAAGTGAGCCATGGAAACCATAATATGCTCAACTACCAACCACTATACAAGACATTCAACCCCAATACTTCTACTCAACCCGTCTCATCAGCATTTGGGCTCGTCTTCTGAATCCTTCACCAGTCATTTCTATCAAGAGTTGCACGTATTATTAACTCTTAGTTATGGTTCATGTGAATCTTGTTTCATAACTTCTAGTTATGCTATCTTTGGTCTATTTTATAAACCCAAAACGATAAAAAAAATGAAAAGATGGGCTAAGCAACAAAATCACAAAAAAATGGTTATATTGCAATGCATTCTATACATTTGATATAGCACTCCCCCACGCCCCCGCAACTCTGTAAAAATCAGTTATAAGTGTGCTTCAGGGGTAAAGTGAAATAATAAGGTAGCAATATGCATCCCTTGCCAGCAAAAACACAAGCTCACAGCAAAGCGCATATATCATGTCACTTTGCTGCATCATATCATAGCATTGCGCACTGGGCTAAGGCTCAAAATAAATTTTGTTCAAACTTATGGCTTGATTCAGCATATGTTGCAATAACTACGGCACGTTCATTTCTCTTCACTAATTCACTTAATCAGTCATTGCTTATTGGATCTCTATGCTCTTCAACTAGAACTATTAACTTCTTGGTGGTTCTCTTCTTCATGTTGCCTAGTCTGCTAGATTGTTTATACACTTTTCAATTTTCTTTCTATTAGCACTAGAAACTACACACTCACAAGCTTTTCTCAAGAATGCTTCTTAGCGTATCCTTTGCACACTTGTCGGTATCTCATCTTGGCTCTCTTTAACTTCATGCTATCATTTCATCTCGGTTTCTAGTTAATAACCCAATCTCATAAGAATTCTTAATGTTTAAAATTTTTTCATCACTTCATACTTATATATTCTTTTTTTTTTTTTTTGCTTTTAAATGGCTGAAAATTAACATATCATTATATTTACTGAAATTATTACCTAATGTAAATTAAGTTTGATTAATTGAATGGTCATTGTATGCACATAATGTGTATAGATGATATAAAAAAAACTTTAGTTAATAAAAATGCTGCTTCGCTTTGCCTTTTAAAGAAAAAAGAATCCTTACTCATTGATTGGCACTTAATGCTATAAAAATACTAATAAAAAGAATTACAGTATTAAAAAAACTCTTTCTGATCTTGCCAAAAGATATTGTTTGGGCGTTAAACAAGCAAATCAATGGTGATAGAGGAAAACAAAAAAAGGAGCATACCAAGCATTTCAAAGTACTTGTGGCATTTCCCTCAAACCAAAATCCATATGCCAAGTTAACTGCAAATTTAACAACAAAAAATAGCAAACAATTTTTTGACAATTCAGCAGGTATTAAGAAAAAAAAAACCATTCATTCTTCTGTTATGCCATTATAAGTTCAAAAAGCATACATTCAAAAGAGGAAATGGCTTTGTTTTAATGAGTGTGATTTATAGGAGAGCAGCACAAAATTTTGATAACATTAAAACAGGCAAGAAAAAACCAGTGCTTTTTCATGCATCATGAACTATGAAAAAGGAAAATCAACTATATCTGTATACTTTAGTAGTTATTGTCATAAAAAAAAAATTAAAATAAAGTGACCCCATCCACAACTTTAATCGGTTTATCATAATGAACAAGAAGTTTCCATATGAAAGTGATGCGCATGTGCCGGCCCAGGAGGGGTCGGCTGGACCGGTCCAACCCGGACCGGTCCAGATCTACTCTCGGCGGACGAAAAAGGGAAGGGGGGCGGAAGCAAGGTGGGCCCCATGGGGGGTTTAATGCAATCGTTTGGGGGGAAATTTTGAATGTAAGGGCTGTTTAGGTATTTTGGAGAAATCCATTATTGTTAATTAGGAGGTTTTGGGGGAAAATAGGGCATCTGGAATTTCAATATTATTTTTGAGATCTAGGGTTTCTTGCTCGGGCTCTCGGCGTTGCCGGAGATTAGGAGAGTTGTTCTTCCTCTCGAATTGAAGAACATTGTATCTTCCCTTATTTTTATTCATCTACTAGTGGAATACAAGTCTATTGCTTGTTTTTCTCTCAGATTTTCCTACAGATTTCTCTGTTTTCTACTAATTTCCTGCTGTTTGGGTTGTTTTCCTGTTGAAAACAGCAGATCTCTTACTGTTTTCCACACCCGAACCGATAGGAATACTTGGATCTAAGTATTTTCTATCAAATTGGTATCAGAGCATCGTTTTGGGACCATCGACGGCTGAAATCCTGAAATTTCAGCGGTTTTTTTTGGCATTCAGAGAAAGAATTCTTGTGACTCGTAGAAAGAAAAATGGCCGGAAAGAAGATCGAAGTCCTAGAAGGCGAATTTGCCAAATTAAAATCAGATTTGGAGGAAAAATTCCTTGAAATCACCGCCAATAATGAAAAGTTGGATGGGAAGTTCACGGCCATGGAAGAGATGATGAAGAAATTACTTGAGATGAAGACTAATCCGATAGCGTCGGAAGCAAGAGATACTATCGGCGACCATGGCGTAGAAGGAAATCCGAACCCGCTTCGGGGGAGGAGGAATCCGGCAGTAGAGATCCTTGAGGGAGAGGACGACATGCCACCTCTAGAGCCACTTTCTAGAGAGAAGATGAGCATGGGAAATGATCGAAGAGGTGCTGATTTTGGCGGTACAAGAGAGGAATTCCAGTGTCGAGGTGCTGAATTTCAGCGTCGAGGTGCGAAATTTGAAGGTAGGAGAGGGGAATACGACGAAAGTGCAGATTTTGGCAGAAGAAGAGAAGAATTTCAGCGTCGAGGTGCTGAATTTCAGCGTCGAGGTGCTGATTTTGAAAGGGGAAGAGGGGAATATGAGGAAGGGTTTGAGTATAATCGTCGGAGGGACGATCGGGACACTTGGGGAGCACCTCCCCTTCGAGGAATGGGAGGCTATGGAGGATACCGAGGGTACGGAGGAGATCCCAAGGTGAGGAAACTGAAGATGCCCATCTTTGAGGGCGAGGATGGCCATGGCTGGATCTACAAGGTGGAACGGTATTTTGCAGTCAACGGGTTGACATAGAAGGAGAAACTGACAGCGGCAGCCGGCAGGACTATGTTTGGAAGGGAAGGCCCTGGCATGGTACCAGTGGCGGGACATGAAGCGACCCATTCTGTAAAGACCATTTTTGCTCCCAGGTTCGTCTGGACAAAGTTGGATCGTCCAGGACGATCGGTACAGGTTGTGCAGAAAAGCATGTTTGGCTGTATGGTTCGTCTGGACGAAAATAGGATCGTCTGGACGAAAATCGTCCCGAGAGCAGATCGTACGGGACGATAATTAATTTCGTCTGGACGAAATTCGTCCAAAGCATAGATCGTCCGGGACGAAGTTGCGATCGTCCGGTACAATCAGTCTGGATATATATAGAAATGAGATATTTTTGGAAGAGAGAGAACGTCCAAGAGAGAGAATAACGAAGGAAAAGAAGGAAAAGATGATTTTTGGGCGACTCCGGTCTGTTTTCGTCCGTTGTGGTAGTTAGAGAAGTTGACCGACTCGAGGTAAGGCACATTTCGCCTTTCTCAATTTTCAGAAACGAGATTTTTGACGTGTTTTCTGTTCCGAAATTTGTTTCCGTTAGCGAATAATTGATTTTATTTTGCACTGCTAAAGGTTTTACCGCGTAACTTTTGGTATGTCTTTGAGATGTTAATTATGCACGTCTTGAGTATTTTCTGGAAGATTTTTACCGGAAATTTTGGAATTTGCGGTGTTTTAATTAAACTGCAACTTATCAGGATGTTGAAAAATGTTTGATCAGTATAATGAAAGTCTTATAATGTTGTTGTGAATGTTCTGTGGTAATTTGGTAAATTTCTGGATTTTTGAATTTTGTGTAAATTCCGTATACTGTCGTTATGCCGCTGAATTTTTGTACGATTTCTAAAATTCTGAAATGGAAGCTTTTGAATATTTGATGTGTTTGTGCTATCAGAAGGGAGTTATAAGGGGCCGGAATCCTACGTGATTCCGTTGTCTGGGTCAGGGAATTCTGAATTCTGAAATCTGAAATGAGCTCTGAAATCTGAAAATGTTCTGGAACCTCTGATATCTATTCTGTTCTGGTGCTATAAACATAACGGGAGACATAAGGGGCCAAAATTCGTTGAGATTCTGTCTGTGTCAGGGAAGGGAGGCATAAGGGGCCAGAATCCGTCAAGATTATGTCTGTGTTAGGGACATCTGAAATCTGATATCTGAATCTGCTCTGTGAATTATTTGATTTCTTATTTCTGTACGATTCTGATTATTCTGTGCGATTTTATCTACTCTGAAAGCTTTATGATCTCTGTTCTGAATTCCGATTCGACATGACTTCAATTTTCTGTATCCGTAAGCTAATTTCTGATTGAGCTATTATATGTTCTGTCTATTATATGATTTCTGTATGATTGTTCGAATTATGTACGGATACTTTTCTGATATGATTTCTGATGTGAGTTTCTGATGATTTGGATTGGTGATTGATGTCTTGCTGAGCTGTTAGCTCATCCTTATTTTCTGCGTGGTTTTCAGGTTCTGGGAAAGGGAAGGAGGTCTTGGACTATACGTTCTGAGTCTGATATGTGATTAGGTACTTGATACTTTTGATTTTTGTACAGTCATGGCTTTTCTGTTATGTTCTTTCTGTCTGAAGCCATGCACTGTATCTGTATATGATTATTTTGATGAATGAAAAGATAGATGATCCGCGCTGTGTTTGGATGCTTGTAGTAGCTCTGTGTTTTTCTGTCTGTATTATATTTGGAAGAAAGTTCTGAAGCAAATTCCAAAGCCAGATCCTAGATTTGTTGGCTCCGTCGCGGCCCGATGCGAACGGAATCCGTCCCGGTCGGGTTGGGTCATGACACATTCGAACTGGAGGGAGTTCAAGGATTGTCTGCTAGAGCGTTTCCGAACCAGCAGGGGAGCAGACTTCTACGAGCAGTTCTTTGCGCTGACACAGGAATGGACAGTAGCAGAGTTCCGGGATCGGTTTGAGTACCTAGCTAGTAGGTTGGATCGTCTTTCTGAGACCGTGCTCGAGGGGAACTTCATGAAGGGGCTCAAACCAAAAATCAGGGCAGCTGTTAGAGTGATGAGACCACACGACCTGGGGGAGGCCAGGAAGTTGGTACAGTTGGTCGAGGACTAGAAGCATCTGGAGAGGGGGGCTCGAGGCAGCAGCTCTGGGGGATCCTACAGGATGACGACCACTTTTTTAGCTCCCAAGGGAGCTGCACCGGGGGTACACGAGAAGTACCAAAGGAGAGGTCTGGAGGAGGAGGGCCTAGGGGAAATTTTAAAAAGCTTACTGACAAGGAGATGCAGGAGAAGAGGGCCAAGGGATTGTGCTTTAGATGTGATGAGAAGTACATGCCGGGACATAGGTGCAAGGACCGGACTCTTCAGGTTCTCCTTGTTTGCGAAGAAGAGGAAGACGAAGAGGGAGGTGGGAAAAGGTCCGAAGTGGAGGAAGAGGAGAAGTTGCACCTGGATGTGGCAGAAGTCTCTCTGAACTCCGTAGTAGGATTCACTTCGAGTCACACTATAAAAGTGAAAGGGGTGATAGCTGACCACGAGGTGGTGGCTCTGATAGATAGTGGGGCAACCCACAATTTCATTTCCACCCAACTTGTTGAGTTGTTTGGAATGAAATTAGTAGATACAGAGGCTATGGGGTGATGATGGGCACAGGGAAGGTAGAAATGGGTAGAGGGGTTTGTAGGGGAGTGGTGTTGACCATTCAGGGGATAGAGGTGAGAGAGGATTTTCTTCCCTTAGAATTGGGGAGTACATATGTGATTTTGGGGATAAGGTGGCTGCAAACTTTGGGGGAAACCAAGGTGAACTGGGGAGAACTGCGGATGGAACTAGTAGTGGGGGGGAGGAGAATGGTGATACAGGGAGATGTCGGCCTGTCTAGGACGGGGGTGTCTCTCAAGTCCATGATCCGAACCATCCAGGAGGTTGGGGGTGGATATTTGGTGGAGCTGCAACGATTGGAGAGAGTCAGTGTGGGAGAAGGGGGAGACATTCCTCTTGTAGTTCAACCAGTCATACAGCAGTTCAGGGAGGTGTTCCAGCCAACTCAAGGGTTACCACCGGTCAGAGAACAAGAGCATGCAATTCTACTAAGGGAAGGGGTGTCACCGATTAGTGTACGACCCTACCGCTATCCCCAGATTCAGAAAGATGAAATTGAAAGGTTGATTAGTGAAATGTTGGAGGCAAGAATCATCAGACCTAGTGTGAGTCCTTTCTCTAGTCCCGTATTACTGGTCAAAAAGAAAGATGGAAGCTGGAGATTTTGTGTGGACTATAGGGCTTTGAATAAGGAGACTATTCCAGATAAATTTCTCATTCCTGTGATTGATGAATTTTTGGATGAACTGTATGGAGCAGTGATATTCTCCAAACTGGATTTGAAGTCAGGATACCATCAGATCCGGATGAGGGAAGAAGACATCTCTAAGATGGCGTTCAGAACACATGAGGGGCATTATGAGTTTCTGGTTATGCCGTTTGGGCTTACCAACGCCCCTGCGACATTCCAGTCACTGATGAATAGGGTGTTTAGACAGTATCTCAAGAAGTTTGTACTTGTGTTTTTTGATGACATCTTGGTGTACAGTAGAACTGAGGAGGAGCATCTGAAGCATTTGAAGTTGGTATTGGAAGTTCTACAGGAGCATCAACTGAGAGCCAATCTGAAGAAGTGTTGTTTTGGCCAGTCTAGGGTGGAATACTTGAGCCATGCAGTATCCAAGGAAGGGGTGGCAGTTGATTAGTCAAAGGTGGAGGCGATGTTGAGATGGCCATTACCTAAGAATCTGAAGGAATTGAGAGGATTCTTATGGCTGACAGGATACTATAAAAGATTTGTTAAAGGGTATAGTACTATAGCTTGGCCACTAACATAGCAGCTAAAAAAAGATGGATTTCTATGGGGAGAGGCAGCCACAGCAGCATTTGAGACACTAAAGAAGGCTATGACCACGGTACCAGTCCTAGCTCTACCGGACTTCACTCAGACCTTCATAGTGGAGACTGATGCTTCAGGATACGGATTGGGGGCAGTGCTCATGCAAAATCGGCGACCCATTGCCTACTTCAGCCAGGTATTAGCAACCAGGACCAGGCTGAAGTCAGTCTATGAGAGGGAATTAATGGCTATTGTCTTAGCCATCGAGAAGTGGCGACCCTACCTATTAGGTAGGCATTTCATTGTCAGAACAGATTAGAGAAGTCTGAAGTACTTGTTGGAGCAGCGGATGGTGACTGAAGAGCATCAGCGATGGCTTTCAAAATTGCTGGGGTATGACTTTGAAATTCAATACAGACCAGGCGGGGAAAACAAGGCGGCTGATGCCTTGTCCAGATGTTTGGGTGAACTACAAACAGTGGTTGTGTCTGTTCCTTTGATGTTAGATTGGGAGGCAATCAAAGTAGAGAGCTCGAAGGATGAGGAGTTGGGAAAGATCAGGTCTGATTTATTTAGGGAAGGTGATAGCCACCCAGGGTATTCAGTAGAGGGGGACAGATTGCTGTATCAAGGGAGGTTCATGATGCCCAGGACTTCTATCCACATCCCAAACATACTCCAGGAATTTCATGGGAGCGCGGTTGGGGGTCATTTTGGGGTGCAGAAGACCTACAGGAGAATTGTTGCTGAGCTTTACTAGAAGGGAATGCATAGAGATGTAGAGGAGATGGTGGTCAAATGTGAGATTTGTCAGAGGAACAAATACATGGCTATGTCACTAGGGGGGCTACTACAGCCGTTGGCGTTACCAGGACGAGTATGGGAGGAGATATCCATGGACTTCATAGATGGGCTGCCCCATTCAGAAGGCTTCACAGTGATCCTGGTGGTGGTGGATAGACTGAGCAAGTATGCTCATTTTATTCCCCTCCGACATCCTTACACCGCAGTAACAGTGGCTTCAGCCTTCATCAGAGAGGTGGTCAGGTTGCATGGGGTACCAGAGGCAATAGTGTCAGATAGAGACAAGGTGTTCCTCAGTCACTTTTGGAGGGAGTTGTTCAGGTTACAAGGAACAGTTTTGAAAAGGAGCATCGCTTATCACCCACAGACACCCACAGACAGATGGCCAAACAGAGGTGGTTAACAGGAGCTTGGAAACCTACTTGAGATGTTTTGTGTCGGAGACACCTAAGCTTTGGGCCAAATGGCTATCCTGGGCAGAATACTGGTACAACACCTCTTTTCACTCAGCTTCACGGATGACGCCATTCAAAGTACTGTATGAAAGGGACCCCCCTCACCTAGTGCACTTTGGGAATAGTAGTACTCCAGTTTCTTCAGTGGAGGAGTACTTGGGGGAAAGAGATTGGGTACTAGAAGATTTAAAGAAACATCTACTGAGGGCACAACAAATCATGAAGAAACAGGCAGACTCACAAAGGAGGGACATGCAATTTGAAGTGGGGGAAAAGGTTTTTCTAAAATTACGACCTTATAGGCAGAAGACAATGGCGAGAAGGAGAAATGAGAAATTAGCTCCAAGGTACTTCGGGCCCTATGAAGTGTTGGACAAAATTGGGGCAGTGGCGTACCCCATCAGTCATCATACACCCAATTTTTCACGTGTCACGATTGAGGAGAGCTATTGGGGAGCATACAATTAGTACGGAGTTACCAGAGACACTGACGGAGGATTTGCAGGTGATATTGGAACCAGTGGAGCTCCGAAGTGTCAGGTTAGATGAAAAGGGAGAAAAAGAAGTGCTGATTGGATGGAAAGGCCTCCCCGAATTTGATGCTACTTGGGAGTCGTTTGAAAGAATGAAAGAGCAATTCCCCTCTTTTCACCTTGAGGACAAGGTGAGTTTTTGGGAGGGGAGTAATGATACGCATGTGCTGGCCCAGGAAGGGCCGGCTGGACCGGTCCAGCCCGGACCGGTCCAGGTCTACTCGCGGCGGACGAAACAGGGAAGGGGGGCGGAAGCAAGGTGGGCCCCATGGGGGTTTAATGCAATCTTTTGGGGGGAAATTTTGAATGTAAGGGCTGTTTAGGTATTTTGGAGAAATCCATTATTGTTAATTAGGAGGTTTTGGGGGAAATTAGGGCATCTGGAATTTGAATGTTATTTTTGAGATCTAGGGTTTCTTGCTCGGGCTCTCGGCGTTGCCGGAGATTAGGAGAGTTGTTCTTCCTCTCGAATTGAAGAACATTGTATCTTCCCTTATTTTTATTCATCTACTAGTGGAATACAAGTCTATTGCTTGTTTTTCTCTCAGATTTTCCTACAGATTTCTCTGTTTTCTACTGATTTCCTGCTGTTTGGGCTGTTTTCCTGTCGAAAACAGCAGATCTCTTGCTATTTTCCACACCCAAACCGATAGGAATACTTGGATCTAAGTATTTCCTATCAGAAAGCTCGTTCAGTTGGTATTCTTCCAAAAACATGAGCAGAACTCTGTTTAAAAAATTTATTCACAGCTCTAAGCCCTAAGGTACACCTATATTTAGCTATATGAGTTTTTTAAGTTTATGCATGCAGTAGCATAAGGAATCTGAATTAAATAAAGTGCAACCCAAGAACGAGCAAATAACCTCGTAGATAAGCCAACCAATAATCATATCATCATTACAATAATCTCAGTCAAACACCTGCTCTGGAGATTTGCTAGCAACTACTCCAGAAAAGTGATTGCAAAAATAATCATTACATTCCAACAATAATCCATGTTAAAACTTTCATATTGTAATAATGAATCAGTTATATTAATTTGAGATGCAATTATCATTAATGTCAATTGTCATAGCAAACTCAGGTGCTCCAACTTCTGAGTTCAAATCATAGTGTAGCAACCACAGCTCCGTGATGCAGAAAAAGCAAAAGAAACAAATCCAAGATTAGTTTATTCCAACAATGACCTCTACAGGTAAGAAGGCCAAGGACGTCAACAGGAGTTACCCTTCAAAGTTTAAATAGATTACACAACGAAAAAAAAAAAGAGATGATAAATCTATGGTAAGAATGTGAATATCACTTGAACCTCAAGAATGTTTTTCTTAGTTACACCCCAATTTACCATTTAAATAGGAACAATTAGTGAAAGTTGTCCATAAAAGCAGCTTCTATATCGTACTTAGTACAACATACATAAAATCTACAATCACCCATGCAGAAGATGCCCAACTGAGAAAAAATCATCACCTAAAACAAAAGCCAATATGTTTGGCAGAGGGCGTGTTGAGTAGAACAGCAGATGAAACTGCATAGCAGTTAATATAGCAAAGAATGCTTCTACATGTAAACCAAATTTCCTTCTAACCTGCAGAAGCATAAATAAGTCACAAGCAATATACTAACAAACTAATTAAATCGACAAAAGAAGCACAAAGATAGTAAATCAAATGCATATTACTCCATTAACATTGATGGCAAACTATATCAATCCTTAACTATAAATTGGTACTTGCGGCATAACCAATGAAAGCTTTTTAACAACAAAAACAACATCATCAAGCCTTTATCACACTACGTGGGGTCGGCTACATGAATCCTTTTTACCCATTGTGTTCGGTTAAGAGTCAAATTCTTATTTAAATCTAATAAAGAAAGGTCATTTCTAATATTTCCTAACCAAGTCTTTTTATGTCTACCTCTACCTTTCTTAACATAGGTTAAATCTAATGCATCTACTCTCCTAACTGGTCATCAGAAGGCTGCCATTTTATGTGACCAAACCATCTAAGGTGACTCTCTCTAATCTTATATGACACTGGAGCTACTCCAACCTTTTTCACGTCGTATCCTGTCTCTAAGAGCAAAGCCACTCATCCACATGAGCATCCTCATCTCTGCAACACTTAACATAATATTATGCTTCTCTTTTAATGCCCAACATTCTGCGCCATAAAGCATTACAGGTCTAACCAACATCTTATAGAATTTTTCCTTAAGTTTGAGTGGTGTTTTCTATCACACAACAAGCCCGATGCATTCCTCCACTTCATCCATCCAACTTGAATTCTATAAATAATATCCCATTTATTTCATCATCACTCTAAGCAATAGACCTAAAATATTTAAAAAGTGTACTCTTATTAATGACTAGATCGCTCAAAGTCACAAAACCCCCACTGAATCTATTACTATTAAAATTACACTCCATATATTTGGTTTTAGATCTACTCCAACGAAAACCCTTAGACTCTAAGGTTGACCTCCATAATTCAAGTTTACCTTATGAAAGCCTTTTAAAAGCAATATATATATATATATATATATATATATATATATATATATATATATATATATATATATATATATATATATATATATATATATATATATATATATTTCTAACTTTTCAAAAACAAATTATTTCCTCACAGCTTTAGAAAGACATCTGGAATTCTCATTTTTAACAAATAGTTTGTTTCTTGCTTTTCATATGATACAGTCAGCCGTGCAGTGAGATGGCTAAAAGTTAAATTTAATGATTTAGTTGTCAATCACTAGTTTCAGCGCAGTGTGCATTCCATAACAATCAAGGCTTCTACTGAGGTAATAATTGTATGACATGCTAACTTAATAGAAGAACAAAAAGAACGATTAGAAAGTCATGATAAACCCTTGTCAACAATGAAGATTGGGATTTGAAAATGTTGATTTTGGGAAAAGAAAAAGGTACCTGAATCCTAAAGAATCTCAAAGCTGACAACACCAAGCAACCTAACACCAACCGTACTGGAAACAACATAAAGTAAGAAAATCAGCAACTTCCTTTAAAAGCAGATAACTCATGTTTTGTAATAAAAAAGTACAGAAAAGCATTCACGAGGGAAATTGCTCAACTGTGCAGGTACACCAATCATCCTTTAAATATATAAGGCTCGCAAATTCAACAGATCATAGAAGACATACAATTATTCAGTAATAAAACTCATCAATTTAAAAGAATAGCTTCCTAACAAAGCAAGTAACTCATGTTTTGTACTAAAAATAGGACAACCGTCGAAGTATATTAACCATCATTATAAATAAAATATTCCAGAAGCCTCTAAAATTCAATAGATATACACGAAATGCACAATTATCCAACATTAAAAAGCATGAATGCAGAAAAACAGTAAGAAAAAGAATGCAAATAACTAGGGACGGGGAAACACAAACGTTAATGCAGCAAAAGGTTAAAAATACTTTAATTGTTAACCTACTTATTTAATTCAAAAGTAGACAATAAATGATCATGAGAACATTCCACAACGAACACAACAAAAGAAAGAACCTAAACTAAACTTCAATCATGATTCGTCATGATCAGCAAAACTTAAATACAACTTTTTAAAACATTTCTTGCAATCATCCCCACCATCTTCTTAGAGATTTTTCACCTCGCACAATAAATAATGCTCCTAACGCCTCATTTATATAACGCCTCCTTAACATCAGAAGAAGCTCAAATGTGTTCAAATATCTCCACATGCTCATCTTGTAAATTGATAAATTTCAATTTCCATCTTAGACTAATTTACATGATACTGACATTTCTTCCAACTTGAATATATCCTTCCACATTAGAGATATGCTAAAGCCACAACCATCTCTCAAATGGTTATCATGACATGTTTTCTATTATTAAGGTCTAACCAAATATTGAACTTACGTAAAAATGTTATTCGTGGATAATTAAAAAAGTGCTAAACTTCATAGCGTTCAGTACGTTCTAGCTCTCTTCTGAGTTATTAGTGGGAAAGGAAAAGGCTCCCTTCAGTGGCTTGAAAGAACAAATTTGAAATAATTTCAGGTGCCTGAGCACATTAAACAGTAAAATCAAGAAAAGTTGCAAAATAAGGACAAAGTTTGTATTATATAATCCTGAAGCTGGAAAACTTACAATCAAAGGCAATCCAAAATAGTAAATGCACAATAGAATATTATATATATATATATATATATATATATACGCGCGCTTGTTGGAGATTTGGCATGAGAAATCTATAGCAACACGCAAAAAATAGTGACATATAAGCCATATTAACAGCTAATGTAGCAATTCGATGATGTAATTTAAATTGTACCTGTAAGTAGACTATAGATCTTTGCTGCATGAAACAATTGCATCATTGCAATCACCGGTGATGCTAGAATTGACACAATAATAGCCCCTGCATAAATGAAATGAAAAATAACAGCATCGCTAATGTTTATCATGAAAATACTTAAAAGAAATATAAGTTCCTTGGCAAATCAGTCTGAACCAATTTCTATACAAATAAAAACAACAACAACAACAAGCCTTCATCCCACTACGTGGGATAGGCTACATGAATACTTTTTCTCCGTTGTGTCATGCTAAGAGTCAAATTCTCATTTAAATCTAATAAATAAATGTCATTTCTAATATTTTCTAACCAAATTTTTTTTATATCTATCTCTACCTTTCTTAACATAAGCTAAATCTAATATATCTACTCTCCCAACTAGGTCATCGGAAGGCCGCCGTTTTATGTGACCAAACCATCTAAGGAGACTCTCTTTATCTTCCACTAGAGCTATTCCAACCTTTTCACGTATATGCTCGTTACGTATCCTATCTCTAAGAGTAAAACTACTCATCCACCTGAGCATCCTCATCTCTGCAAAACTTAATGGCCAACATTCAGCACCATAAAGCATAGCAGGTCTCACCACCATCTTATAGAATTTTCCCTTAAGTTTGAGAGGGAATTTTCTATCACACAATAAGCCCAATGCATTCCTCCACTTCAACCATCCAACTTGACTTCTACTAATAATATTCCCATCCATTCACCATCACTCTGAACAATAGACATAAGATATCTAAAATGTGTACTCTTATTAATGACTTGATCGTCCAAAGTCACAATCCCCCCACTAGATCTATTACTACTAAAATCACGCTCTATATATTTGATTTTAGATCTACTCAAAATAAAACCTTTGGACTTTAAGGTTGACCTCCATAATTCAAGTTTACCTTCAACTCCCTCACTAGTGTTATCAATAAGAAGAATATCATTAGCAAAAAGCATACACCAAGTACAACCTCTTACAAATGTCTAGTGAGAACTTCCATGACTAAAGAAAAAATATATGGGCTTAACGTTGATCCTTGATGTAATCCAACTGAAATAGGAAAATACTTGGTCAAACCACCTTGTGTTTGAACACAAGTAACAGCTCTTGCATGCATATCCTTAATGACTTAAATATAAGTATTATTAACCCCTTTCTTTTCTAGAACCCTCCACAACACTTCTCTTGGAACTTGGTCATATGTAGATCCATTTTATTCTCTCTATACTTCTCCATCAAACCTCTCAATAAATGTACAGCTTCCATAGTAGACCTACCCATCATGAATCCAAATTGACTCTGAGAAACATTAGTATCACGTCATAACCTATGCTCCAGAACTCTCTCTCATAATTTTAAAGTATGACACATTAACTTAATTCCTCTATAATTCACACAATCTTGTGCATCACCTTTATTCCTAAAAATAGAAATCAACGCACTCATCCTCTAATCATCTAGCATCTTTTTAGTCTTCAAAATAATATTAAAAAGTTTAGTAAGCCAAGAAATTCCCTCATCCCCTAAGCATTTCTACACCTCTATTAGAATATCATCAAGTTCAACAACTTTTTCACACTTCATTTTTTTCTTAAAAACCTCTCTAACTTTGGTTTTACTGATACGTCAATAAAAACAAAAAACTTTGGTTAAACCCATATCTGATTATTTTGATAATTGTTATTTTAATTAAAAAAAATTATATGGGAGATCCTGAATTAAACGAGTTGATATGAATGTGTACATGATGCATAGGCTGTGAATTAAGAAAAGAATGAATAAGGTTTGAAGAATGAATTTCAAAAAGAAATTAAGCTGGCTGATTACACTTTTATTTTATAGCAATTACAATTCTTTTTAGGATTCAATGCATTTCCTGACATAGCATATGGTATGTATATTTGCTAATATTTGTAAGACTGCTTTATATTAAAAATAAATAATCAAAAAACCTTTATTAGAGTATAATACACATTAAATGTGAATATATCCTATCGAACTTCAAGTATGTACAAACTTATATGAAAAATAAAATAAAATAATGAAAGAAATGTACTAAAAGGAATGTATATGCATATAAATGAAGGAGTTCATCCTCCTATGATATTGGCTAAGAAATCAATGTATCCGTGCATTAAAAAATGAAAAAGTGGAAAAGAAAATGAAAATATTTGTGCCTTAATTGATCCAACATACGACGCTCTTGAAATGAATAGCATATTAAAAGTTATAACCTAACAATTACATCATAAAAGAATGTTTTTGGTAAACTGATGTTTTTTTTATCTTATCAGTGCTCATGTTTAAATTATTTTAAATGAAAATTTTAATAATTATTTAAGATAACTCATATATATATATATATATATATATATATATATATATATATATATATATATATATATATATATATATATATATATATATATATATATATATATATATTATTTTTTATTGATATATAGAGTTGTAACTAACCACTAAGTTGATGATGGAAACTCAACCCATTAAATTAAATGTTTCAGATAAAGCTCCTCTAGAGTAGAAGGCTGATAGAGAAGGTTTTATGCGCAAAAGAAGCGGACTGAATGAGAATAAATATGAATTGAATTACATATGTTCAAATTTATGATTGATAATTAGTGGCTCTTTTTAAAGTTTTGGATGATAGTTTATTAGATTTTTTTTCATAGTTTGAAAGGAATTAAATCACCATCTGACAGTTATTCCTGGCTTGGTATTCCAAGTACTCGGGCCAATTGTGGACATGAGCCGGGTGGGTTATCCATTAAGTAAAGGTTTATCCCAATCTGTTAAATTATAATTATACTAATACTAATAATAATAATAATAATAATTCAGTAAAAGCTAATATGAAAACTTATGATTACAAAATATTAATTAATAAACTAGAAATTAAGACATTGATTACATCATTATAATAAAACAAGTGAATGGCAAATTCATAATCAATCCTCACAAGTAGTCAACAATTTTAATTTTATGACACTTATTAAAATTAATTATAAAACTATTATTCAATAATCACATGTAAATAAGAAATTAGTAACCCAGCAAAATTAGTATCATATTCACCAAAATGATATTGATTTAATAGTAATTGTATTTATGCCACTATTACATGTAAATGAATTATAATAGAATAGGTGCCATTAACTAGTGAACAGATTAATTTGAGATTGAGACACAATAAGTTTGTCATAACATAATTACTAATTACTTATGAACCAACTCAGATCTCTACCCATCTATTTTGAGCGTCCATAATCACACCACAGGAAAAATTAAGTGACATTTAAAGTGTCCACAAGTTGATTGTATGATTATGTGATTTAAGATTGAGCAGAGATTAGGAAATTAAAAATAACAATTAATTGCCTAATCATTCCAAAAAAACAATTCCTTAGGGTTTGAACACAACACGCATATATTGCATGGAAAGTAGCATCTTTAACAGTATAAGAAGACTAAAATGAAGATAATGCAGCAATGAAGCAAATTTTAGGTCCATCTCCAGTAAATGAGTTCAATTCACAAAGCAAGGAATAGTTTACCTGTAAATGTACGAGGAACAACGCCAGGAAATTCAAGGTGATCGTACTGTAACAAAAAAGTAGCTTATCAAACACCATACACATCCAACCAATATCAAGTAAAGATTTTTTATTTTATTTTTTTAACTAAAAGTTGCACAAGAAATGGCAGCGCTGACCCTGTCTATATGCTGTCGGTGATACAGTAAATCATGCATTGCCTAATAACATACAGAAGCATGGAGTTAGTTTATACTTTGTGAATGATAATTTGTAAATAGAGAAATGAAATCAGTTTTCAGCATCAAATTCACGATTGGGCGGCTGAAATTTTCTGGCCAAGTCCATTGATTCATATATAATTATTTTAATAGCATTGGTGATTGGTAGAAATTTATTGACATAATCAGCTAAGTTTCTAAAACCAACATTTTTTAAACAAAAAATGAAGAATCGGACCCTCAACAATCATATAATTTAGATGGTCAGATGCAATGACAATAAGTTTCATACCTGGACATTGAAGCTTTCTTCGACTTTGGTGTAGGGAACCATGATTAGGTAGAAGGCAGCAATTGCTCCTAGAAGTAGATCCCATCCTGCAATTGATTATCCTACTTATCAGCATTGAAAAGCCAGGAGTAAAAGATCTAATCATACAGATCAATTTAGGAGAAGTGGCATTAAAGCAAGACACTGACCAAAGTTGTAGAGAAACTTAGAAAAGCAACTCTTTAGATTGATGAGCTTCCCTTTTGTCATTGTCCAGGAACCTTGAAAGTTGAAAAAAGTTAGCTTGGCTCAGTTTGGTTTGAAGGAACTGTGAGTAAGAAAATGAAGAGGAAAATAAAGTGGTGATGGTAAAAAAATTTGAATGGAAATACATTTTTCCTCATTTAATTGGTTAAGGAAAAATTGAGATGAGAAGGGATTTCAGTTTCTTAGTTGGTTTGAAGAAAGAACAAAGAATTTAAAGAATGAAGATTTTTTTTATGTAATGCATAGTAGAATTACATACTGCTACATATATTTAATTATAATGTATCCGTTAACCATAAAGCTCCAACTGACACTTTGCATTATCTTGTGCGGCATTTCCTCAAACACCCAGTCATGCTCCCGTCACGTTCTCAGTCTTTGCGAATCTTCTTAGGGCTAAGTCAAGGGAATTCCTTCCTAATTGCTATAACTCTGTCTACCGAACTTTTACTAAGTATTATTGAAATGCCAGTGATTAAACTTTGGTTAATCTAACGAGATTTTCCAAACACCTACAAGAAAATAACTGGCTACAAGAAAAAAAAAATGGCGAGATGCCATTATGAGCAGCCGACAAGAGGGGGGTTCTTCCATGAGCGGACAGCGGTGAGGAGAGGCCGAAGGCCAAAGCATTTCAAGGGGAGGACGGGGCCACTGCGTCTCAAGGTGTCTCTCGGCCATCGGGGCAGCCGAGGAGAGAGAGGATTGAAGAGAGTGATGAGAAAAACCTAACCAAAGGAATCAAAGATATATCACAGATCCGCACCGTGTCGCTGAAGCAGACTGGATGAATTCGTGCATGGCTTCTGCTTACCCAAACCTTTTTCTCTAACTGTTCGGTAGCGGGTTTTAAGTAGGATTTTCGCCGGATTTACGCCAAATCCTGCTAAACGTAAAGATGGTTACCTTCGCAACGAGCGAGCTTTCTTGACTTTCGATCGACGTCGAGGAGAAAAAGCTTCTTAGCGACTCTTCCGACACACTACTTCCCGCCAAGCACGAGAAGCCGATGCAGACCAAAATATGCCGACCAGGAAAAGTAAGAGCAAGGAAGAAATTATTTAAATTTTATTTTTTAAGATTTTCAAGTCACATATCATAATTTTTTCTAAAAGTTAATATTTAAATAAAATATCATTTTTTAGATAATTGAATAAATTTTAAATCAATTGTTTTATTAAAAAATAACATTTTGATCAATTTATTTAAAATAATATTTAGAAAAATTTACATACATACCACTATATTTATAATCATTTACATATCTAACACCTAAAAATTTAATATTACTCATATACCACCTAAAACTCATTTCATACATCACTTCTACCACTCCGTTACTTCCGCACCTCACGCTGTGATCCCAACTGAAAAGACTGGCATCCCCAAGCGACTTCTAGCAGAAACGCCCCGAAAGCAAAAACATCAGAGCTTGTAGTCGATTTCCCTGTTCTAGAAAGCTCCGGAGCGAGATAACCCAGCGTTCCAACCACACTCGTCGTATCTGCCGTGCTCCCACGGTCGTGCAGCCTTGCTAGCCCGAAATCTCCAAGCTTTCCGTTGAAATCAGCGTTGAGGAGGACATTGCTCGCTTTAATGCCTCTGTGAAGCACCACCTGTTCCCATTCCTCGTGTAGATAAAGCATCCCTGCCGCGATGCCTTTGATGATGTCAAATCTTTGCTTCCATGTGAGAGATTGTTCAACTCTGTTGAAAAGGTAATTATCGAGGCTGCCGGTGGGCATGAAATCGTAGACAAGGATGAGTTTTCCTTGCCTTCATGTGTATCCGTGGAGCTGAACTAAGTTCCGGTGGCGGAGACGGTCGATGGTTGCAATCTCTGCTATGAATTCCTTCATTCCCTGTCTCGAATCATGGGATATTCTTTTTACTGCAATCTCTTGCTTTGATTTGGACATCACGCCTTTGTATACTGCACCAAATCCCCCGTTTCCTAAAAGGTTCTCAACGCCTTTGTAGTTTGTATACTCGGTTTCCCATTCCTCTGCCGCCTCTGTAAGTCTTTTTCTTAAACACTAGAAGCAGAGAACCTAAGACCATTACGAGAAAGGATCACAATTTAAAAATGTACTTTGAAATTAAATAATATTATGTAATTGAAATCGGGCGAAATTTTCAGAAGGATCACAATTTAAAAATGTATTAGCAAAAGGATCATAAACATAAATAAATTTAAAAATGATCATACAAGTGAACAGTGATGACGTTTTTGAAGAAAATGCAAAGGAGGATTGCATTTTCCAGACAACACGCACACAAGCTGTGCGTTTTCTAAATGAATTAAATTACAAATAAAATTTATCTTATGAAATCACATGTTATATTAAATGAAACGTAAATTTCTTTACAAACAAGTTGTGTGTTTTCATAAGGTAAATTTAATGTAAATTTATATTTCATTTAATGTAATACCCCACAATACCTCTTAACAGTA
Organism: Dendrobium huoshanense; assembly: GCA_016618105.1. Taxonomy (NCBI): domain Eukaryota; kingdom Viridiplantae; phylum Streptophyta; class Magnoliopsida; order Asparagales; family Orchidaceae; genus Dendrobium; species Dendrobium huoshanense. The sequence continues at coordinate 19,397,783 of CM028356.1, forward strand.
AGGTAGAGTATAACAAGAATAAACATAACATTTCCATCACTTAACATCTCTTTCATATCATTACATTTCCATTTTATATAAAAGATCATATAAACTTCATCTAATACAATAAAGGAAGCATGTATCAATTCTCAAGTTTCATCCAAAATATAATTCAGAGCCACTAAGGAAAATCAAACAAATTCAAAGTAATATAATATTAAAATTGTTTACTGGCCTCAAAAGTAGACCTCAAACATAAAATAAACATTAACAAAAAATTAAAATACTTGCATATTAGTCTTCTTCAATCTTTTTCTTTCCCTTTCCTGTAACAACAGCCAGTAATAAACTACTGGTGAGCTATGAGACTCCATAAGTGATGCAATATTAAATAACATTTAAATTACATGATTATAAAATTTTGAATATTGAACATATAAATAAAGTTAAACTACTAGAGCAAACTTCATAAATTCTCATTTGACATTACCCATAATTTCTTCTTACATTCATACTGAATATCAATTTTACTCATTAAAAGATTTGGTTACTTATTCATAAACATATTCAATGGAGCTCAAGTAAACCTGGTTTTATCGCCATTGAATTACATAGACCACCTTTTGTCTCTTTGGGTCCCTTTTGCCCCACCTGCTTTGCAGGTTTCATTTCCTTGGGGTCCTTTTTGCCCCACTTACCAAATAGTTTAATATATGGGGACCCTTTTGCCCCACCTGCATTGATAAGTTATACATAAATCTTTAGCCAAACTTTACTTTTAAATTAATATTCAGTACAATTTTCATTTTCATTATCCATAAAACACTTGTTGCATGTTTTCTTATTCATTCATTGTATAAAATGAATATGCACATTATAAGTAAAGAAAATGATCTCTTTCCAAAATATTATTAACAAGAAAAACATTTAAATGAATATAATAAATCTTTATTTAAACTCACATAATGAATTTATGGGAGTGGGTATTCATACATGGAAACTTGACTATGAATATCCTTTAGAAAAAAAGAAACAAACTAGTAGTGCCTATTTTCCTTAGATTGATACAATATCAAATTTATAAAAGTTTTCTTTAAGCTTTAAATTGCATTACTTACCTCTTTGCCCAGTCGTCTCATCCAATTCTCTACCACGAACTCTTCTACGATTGTAAGTCACCCCGAAACCTCTCCTTTGCATAAATGATTTTGATGAATCCTAAACTTATAATTGTACACACTAAGAACTTGCACCACTTTGTATAAATATAAATGGATACTAAAAATATGTCAAAATTTCACTACAATTTCCCTACGATTTCCCTTTCACAGAAATTCCTTATTCTCTTCTCAGCACTATCGAAAACCCCTCCACTGTCCGCCTTCTGCTACAGAAATTCTGCGATATTTTCTTCTGCACAACCAAACTCCTCTATTACACTGTGCCGAACTTTGCTTTACTGCATAGTGTTGCTCACTATACAAACATATCACTCCAAATCACTGAGCCGCCTGCATGCTTACGGATCCATCAGAAAATTTCCACTGTGTCGCCCATTACATATTCAATACAGCGTCGAATACACTCTGTTGGAACTTTTATTATGTTCGGTGCAAGGACGTAGAGGAACGTCCGGTCGGAGGCAATTTCCCGTCCAAAAACTAGGTATTTACTCGGTACAACTAGGTATTTATTTGATAATAATGAAGAATATCGTTCTCTAAAGACCAATACCGAGTTATACCGAGCTGTACCGAGAAATACCGAGTTGTACCGAGTTTTTCTGGGGAAAACTCGGTACAACTTTGATTTAACTCGGTATTTGCTCGGTAAAGCCCGGTATAACTCGGTATTGGGTCTTCAAATGATGGTATTCTTCCTTATTGTTTGGTATTGCTCGGTATTTGCTCGGTACAACTCATTTTTTGGCGGGAAATTGCTTCCGACCGGACGTTCCTCTACGTCCGGTCGGAGGACGTAATAATTGTTCCCTCTGTTGGCTTCTGTGAAATCAGAATAGAGAAAGGGCTTGCGTGACAGAGTGGATAAGGAATAAAAATCTCTAGAATAACTGCTCTATGTCACGTCATTTCAGTCCTTATAAGCCACGGTTAAGATAATAGGAAATAGGGAATATAAATTCCCCCCCCAAAAAAAAAAAAATAGGGAATATTTCTTTCCATGCCATTTGATTGTGATCAACCACTACAAACTCAATTTAGTGGCTGACATAGGAAAAAATATTAATTAATATAACCTTAGTGCTGTGCTGAATTTACGAAACACTATAATTAATATATTAGAATTGCTTTAGAGCCAACATTTTTATTAATTAATAGTACATACTAATAATTAGTACTAAAGTTATTCCAATTAAACAATACTTATAATTATATCTCATTACCGTAATTATTAAATACTTTTCATAGTAATTAATTTAGCAATAATTTAAAATTTATTATTATTATATTAAGAAAAGAATAAAAGCTCAAACTATTATGAGAATTTTAACATACCTGAAATTTTGGATATAACATTTAATATAAAATGTTAAGGGTATTTAATATAAAAAAAGTTAATTATTAAAAATATGTGTATTAAGAAAAAATTAATAGTTATAAATAATTTAAATATATAAAAATATATTTTATTTAATATATTGAAAAAAATAATTACTTAAACTATGTGTTTTAAGTAAAAGTTAATAGTTATAAATAATTAAAATTTATAAAAATTAAATTTCATTTAATTAAAAAATATGTATTACAAGTAAAAGTTAATAGTTATAAATAATTAAAATAAATAAAAATTATATTTCATTTAAAATATAAAAAATATAATTAGTAAAAATATGTGTTAGTAAAATCACCCACATTTCATTGTTCATCTATTCGATCAGAAGTAGGAGCTTAATCATTGCGAAGGTAGCTATTTATCTTTTTCGTGCATTTCTTCATTTATGTTTTAGTAACAACAACAAGAGCTATCAAATTCCTTTTAATAATAAAATACCAGTAGAAATAAACCTATATATTAAAACATTAATAACATATGAGGTCATTACCCCAAAAAAACTGAGGCCATTACCCAAAAAATCATATATATTTGTAGGAGTCATAAAAATACAACATACAATCTGCGCATTAATGAGTCTCTTCCGTGACTTGAAATTATTAAATCATTTATATTGAAGTTATATAACCCAATAGGTCACTATAACACAACTATTGAACTCAAACCACGGAAAAAAAGAGTATGCATGAAATCATTCACTTTGTAATAGTAGCAATCAATATGATGATCATGAATCTATGCTGAAAAAGTAATAGATATGTCATAATAATAAAGCCTATAATACGGTGCAATATGAATGGTCAAAACAGTAAGGTTGTAAACCACCCTTATGAAACTATTGTCATAGAAGTATTATCCAAACAATAAGAAAAGCGTATGAATCAGTAAAGCGACAATATTTAAAAAACTATTTGAATTCTATGATAATGTAATACTATCAAGGAATCATGTATGAGTGCACATGATGTTCAGTTATTTTGTATCAGTCTTAAATTAGTATCTTAATCATATATTTTGTAGCAATAAATCAATAACAATGAATCAATAAGAATAAATCAGTACCTTATATACAAGTCCAAACAATCATGTTAAACTAGGAATTATGGCTTATGTAATGTTTTTTCAATAAATATTTTTAGTTCAGCATCCTGGTGGCTTTCAATAATCAAAGATGTCACTCTTGCCCGTCGGCATAACAATTAATTACTCCTTATAATTTCCAATTAAGTAAATCACATGAATCAATAGAGGATATCACAAAAAATCAAAGCATTTAAAGGAAAGTTCGTTGGCCCACCATGATGTACTAAGTATAAAATAGTCTCTAACTAACTTTAGTAATTAACCTGTCTTTCTTAATCTTCCCACACATAGTATTGTAAAAGTAATAATGACCAATATTCCACACATAATATTGTAAAAATAATAATGACCAATTATTATTTATTCATGTGACCATATTGATTCACAATGCTTATATTAATAGTATATCGTATAAAAAAGTCCACATCACTATTCTTACTCAAATCGAGCCAATGAAAATAAATACTAATCCATTTGATGAAAATATAAATACAATAACACATCCTACAATCAAAGATATGTAATAACAATTAATTTGAGAGAAATCAAATGATAGAAATTAAAATTTTTTTAAAAACAAAGTAGGTTAGATGTCACCTACAGTGATCTCAAAGAATTTCATAGAAGCAGTGAAACGAATTGGTGGTCAAATGCTCGCTTCCTCTTACCTCTCTCCTGCTTCCTTCTTCTTCTTCTTCTTTTCTTTCCTTCATGGCCAAGCCAACTTAAGAGGGGGAGAGGGATGGTGGAAATTTAAATATATATAAAAACATTATTTAGTGCCTAGCATCACGATGCCAAAGTGACAAAGCACTGCAGTGCTGCATGCAAAATAGCACTACACCCAGTGCTATCAACTAGGGGTGTCAATTTTGGGTCACGGGTCGGGTTCTTGTCGAACCCAGAACTGATCTGGGTTCAATCGGGTCGACCCTACCTCGACCCGGATAGGTAAACGGGTCGGAAACTTGGATCCGGACTCGACCAGTGGGGTTGCCGGGTTGACTTAACCCGACACGGACGTGCAGGCGGGACCCGGGCTCGAGCGCGCTGACTCAAAAGTGCATGTTGTCACGCCCCAAGATCAAACTTGGAAAGAATGTCAATCAATTACTCCAACAATTTACCAGAGTTATCTAAAACCTTCAGTAAGTAATCTATCAAACATCTAAAAATTTAAAACATCAATATATCAGTCGATTCATATCTCAAAACATCATGTACAATACTCAGGAACTACACTATCAATACAAGTAAAGAAGCTATCATGTCCTGAGTACAAAAGAATCATCAATCGATCAAAAGAACTAAAACCTGAAGATCTGGATCAATTCCTATCTCCTGCTCCCGAGCCCTGACATGAAAATATCAACCACATATAATGAGCTTTACAAAGCCCAGCAGGTCACCTAATACCTATAACTGAAATCAAAGCACGGCGATGCTATCAATATGCATGTCAATATATCAATCCGAATCAGTCAATGGTCAATGAGTCTATGCAGCGGAAATCAAATCAGTAGTCAATGCAATCCGGAAATCAATAGTCAATAAAACCAGTCAATGCAGCGGCAGGCAAATTGATAAAATCAACTCAATCAATCAATGAGAAAAGCAATACGAAACAATGAATCTACGAAGCAATCAATACAGTGCAGAAACAGGAGGCAGTAGTACAATGAATCTATAGGCAGTAGTATGATGTCCATATTCATGCTATCAATGCAATATCTATATCTATCTATGTCCATATCAATGCTCAGTAGTCAATCGATGAAATCAATGAAATCGTACGATACAGTAAATCCAATCAAAACAGTAAAACGGAAATCGATAAAGCAATAGATCCGTAAGTCAATACAGTGAACATGCATTTCAATACTATATACTGAACAAGTACAATCTACTGGCTATGTTGCTGTTGTAAAATCCATATTGTTGTTGTAGATATCATTTACATTGGTTCAATCAATAAGAGTCGTCACTCTTTTCGCCCGTCGGCATATCAATAAACTCCTTATGACTCCCATCAATATATCAATAATCAATGTTTAAAGGAAAGCCCGTCGGCCCACCATCCTGTACAGGTATCAATCTTCAACCAATGTTCAACCAGGTTCCACTTGTGATCAGTATCAATAATCAATCAATCAATAATCAATATTAAAGCAATCATATCAATAATCATATGCTTATTGATTCAATATATCAATTTCAGGAAAATCAGAAATCGTACGAAAATCGGGCAGAGTAACGGTAGTCTATCGAATTTACACAAAAATCCTGCAAAAAGATACAAATCCCAAATTTCTCCAAATTACCAACGAATATCCACGGCATCAATACAAGACTATCAATGCAAAGAATCCAAATCAAATCAAGTCCTGATAATTTTCTATTCGATTAAAATCGCGTAGAATCAATTTCGACCGATAAAATCTTCGTAGAATACAGTCAAATCGTGTACAATAGTCATATCTATAACATACTAAAAGTTGTGCGGTGAAAGTTGTGTCAATACGAAATCAGGTCTAAAAGTAGACTACGAAAACACAAAACAGTGCATAACTCAATTAAAACACAATATCTTCGAAAACAGAAACAGGGTTCGGAGTCCTTACCACGAGATCTACACTTTCTCCAACAGCAGCGTCGGACGAAAAGCGCTCCGCGGTCTCCGAAAACTAGCTTTTCTCTTTTTCCCTTTCTCTTTCTCTCTCCTCAAAATATCTGAAATTAAAAATCTGATTTTCTCTCTCCTCAAAACGAGCTCATTTCCTTATATCATATACATATCGGCCTGGCCGATCGCCAGATCGTCCCGGGACGATCAGACCAAATCCTGATCGTCCTGGACAGTTTTCCCAGGGCTGTTGTCTGGCCGATAATTTCTACAGTACAGATCGGCCTGACGATCTCAACATCGTCCCCGGACGATCTGTACAGAAATCCTTCCAGAAAACTCACCCCAGAAATCAGCTGTTTTCAAAGCACTGATCGGCCTGGACGATCTCAACTTCGTCCTGGCCGATTCTGGGAGGAAAATCCAATTCAGAGAGGAACAGTAAGGGAACGAGATCTTACACATGTGGACACGCAGGCGGGCGCGAGAATGCAAGCGCGCAGACACGGGCAAGCATGCGGGCAGCGCGGGCGCGAGCGGCAGCGTGGGCATCCGCGGGCTCGACTCGCGAGCGGCAGCTGCGCGGCGCGTGCAACCTAGAGCATGGCGCGAGCAGCCTTGGCGGCCGCGCGGGTAGGCGCGAGCAGGGCGCAGGTATCCATATTATACAAGACGCATGTGCTTCCTACAAAAGGCCATATATGACCTCAAATAAACTTTGTGAGAATGGCTCGTACACCTTCTTTGATCTCCTTCTCAATGTGGGTTGTAAAGTTAATAAAATTGATCCTTTTATTCTAATTTATCATCAAAATCACATACTCGTACACCTTCTTGTGTATGCAAATGACATACTAGTCATGGGAAATGTCAACCAATCCATCTCCAAGAAGCATTTTGTCTAAAACTGATAGACCCAACTTCACAATTTTTAGGCATTACCATTCAATGCCTATATAGTCGCTAGCTACTCACACAATAAAAATTTGTAGTAGAAGTATCAAACAGGATTGGAATGGTAGATTGCATGGCCATTTACAAACCTCTTCCGTTTAAGCAGAATTTTCCATTTGGTGCAAATTAGCCGCTGGAAAATCCAAACATTGTATAGGCATAATATTTGGTCGCTGTAATATCTCACCATCACCAAATCAAACCTATTTCAAAATCAAACAACCATTGCCCTCTCTCTTCACTACCAACTACTTAATCACCTATTACGATATATAAAAGGTGCGACTACTTTGGAAGAAATTATTACGTGCGGTCACCTGACTGTCTGGAGGAAAAATTAGGATGCGCCGTGTCACTCGATACACAACGGTACACAATAAATTTGTGATGTGGCATATCCTGATTGGCCTGTAGACAATATCCGATGACCACTGCACGTAATAATTTTGACTATTTTACGGCTACCCATACGTCTTCACCAAGTCTCTTCTGACACAGATACTTCAACAAGCTAAGAGACAACTGACTGTTCAACAATAAAATTTCACCTTGAGAGAAGACAATAGAGAAAGTCACCAAGCATTACAGCCTGCCTTCATAAGTGGCACCGACACCATTACAATCCTCACCATTTATGTTAAATGAAATTGATTATTCTATAACAGAATTTGTACCACATTCAATACCTTTTGTTATAAATATACTCTGCACTGTAGCCTACTCATGCATAGTGAAATGAAACAAATATTTTGATATCCACTCATCTTCCTCCTCATTATTCTTTTTATTCTTCCTCCTGTTTGCCGTGTTAACTGTGTTGTTGGAATAAAAGACTGATTTAATCCAATCTTCCAAATTATAGTGTACGGTTGAGATTGATAAATTGTTTGAATACTTTTGGAAATATTTAGGGAAGAAATCCGGAGGGTTGAGTGCTGTTGATATCTAGGCTTCGTTTGATTGGAAGTTTTTGGTAATTATTCCGTTTTAAAACGACAAATTCATTTCTTCTTTGCTGTTTGTTTCGTCAAATCAAGTCCCCCAATAACTCTTTTTTTTTTTTTTTTTTTTTTTTCATTTTTCTGCTGTTTTGAGAAAGTTTTTTATATATGATTCTCCGTTAGAAAACTTCATTTTCTAAACCAATGTTTCTTAAATCTTTCTTTTACAAAAGTACAAAAAAAATCAAACAAAGCCCTAGTCGTACTCGCTCCTGGCGGCCCTTGATCAAACAAATGTCTAGGATTTCTGGAAGAAAAATTTATCGTCGATTGATTAGAAAAAGAATGCTTTAAATAACAGTCAATGGTCCATTCTCCTTCAATATTGATGGAACTAACATTGTACATGGACTAGCAAGCCCAAACTTTTTTTTTATTTTTATTTTTATTTGGAAAGAGGTATCAACCCGCTGTCATCCTCAAAGAATATGCATGGCAACGTAATTAATCACTCGGTGGACCTACCAGCAACTAACCCCACAGGCGCACAGGTCCACAGTAATTTTCTCGTCATTTAAGGAGCTGTGCCGCATGAGAGAGAAATCAAACAAGATTAGGGGATTCCTAACCAAGCTTGCCCACCAACTCAATTAAGCCGAGTGGGGTTACTCTTATTATTCGATTAATCAAAATTAATTTCGTATGATCAACGAGTGCTAGTACAAAATATTACCAAACTTCAGAACAGTCAATTTTACAGCTTATCAACCAAAAGATTTTAGGTTCAATATTTGTGCTTTAGTTTATCTTAATTGGCTAAAAAATCCAAAAAATAAACTAACATAGTTAACCATGAACCTATATTTGACATCAGTTCAACTGTTTTTGTCAAGCATCATATGACACTGAGAACCATCACTCTTTATTATTCCATCCTTTCCCGTCCTTGACACTCTCATCACTTATTATTCCTCTGTTTCTCACTATTTTTTTACAGCAGAACGGAATAACAGTACAAATTTGTAATCCCATCTATATCCATTGAGAAAAAGAAAGGAATTTTTATAATCTTCAGTTACATGATTTAACTTTTTAACTTCGAACACCGTTACACCACACTAAGGTTTTATTTGGGACGATTTTTTTTTTCTGCTTCTTAAAGTAACTTTTTAATATAAAATTTTTAATTTTTGCACTAAAAAGTTATTTTAAGAAGAAGAAAGAAAACCTTCATAAATAAAGCCTAAGAGTTCATCTGATAGTGCCTCTACTTACTGTTTTTACTTTTATGAATAGTAGAAGTAATTTGAAGACATTTAATTTAACTATAATAAAAAAAATTAGCAGCATACAAAAATGAAAAGCAACTTGAAATTATAAGTATTCTATTAATAAAAAAAATTAATTATTCTAATTATCTAATCACTCATATCAATAGCACATCAAATTTTTAATCAAACTATAATTCTTATAATACTTTGAACAATAATCCCTCAAACAAAACAATCATTCGCTTTATACATCACTTGATAGTTTCCCTGAACATGCCAGACTCGAACAAATCAAGCAAAGAATGCTCGAGGAAAGTAAATATTAAGTGGAGGCCTGAAAAGTCAGCTGTATCAGAATAATAGTTACCGAAGAAGAAGCCTAAATGATGGCATGTCTTCCAAACGCTGTATGTCTTCAAGCAGAAACTCGCGCTCCAACTGACGCCTTGTGGCTTTCATCACCGCCTACATATCAGATTAAAATATCAAAGCCAGATTGATAATCACTTGCATTCTAATTGATTCTAAATTATAATTAATTTGCTTCGACTCTAGACAACTTGAAATAGGGAGGAAATTTTTTATTCGGGGAGAAGCTATTCTTTATTCAGGGATAAATTTTCTTCATAATGCAGTAACAATGAATCTACAGAACGGAACATTTTCTTTTTTACTTACATTGAAGTCCATGTAGGAAGCATTCATGGTGAGCCATTGATGATCCATCAGCTTGAAAGTAATGCAATATAGAAGATCAAAGGTTCGCTCGTCTTCTGTGGAAAAATTCAGAAATGCCTTAGAATTATGAGGTAAGAGATATCAACTTAAATACAAACTTTTATCCACTGCAATTATAACTTTATGGATCTCTGTGTTGGAAATAACTAAGTTATATCTAATCAAGTTAAATAGCCAAAATGGTCATGTTAAAGAGAAATAATAATAATATAGAGATTGCGGAAGTAACACTCGTACAAAATAAGTAGTAGGAAATATGAAAGAAAAAGGGTGGAAGAGTTAATCATGTAGGACTGGGAAGAGCAATAGTAATGCAGATCGACATTCCGAGTTTAAAAGGCTTGGACCGTAATTAGCACTTGAGCTATGACCAAGTCTTGTACTTCATTGTTGCTTTGGTTTTGACATTGTTACGGCATTTTAATCCTAAATCTCAGGGGATTATCGTTTCTCTCGTCACAGGATTCTATAAGTCTGCGGCTTTGACTAGGTTATCTATAGTTAACTCTTCAGGGATCTAGTTCTGTAGTCGTGACTTGCGATTATATAGAGAAACAGGTAGTTCAATAATATTATTGAAATATTAGAGCCTCACAATATTTCAGGGTCATCTCCCGATCTTTTCATGCTCATCCCTCTTGCTAATTACATCATACAGTACGATACATTTTTTCAGAGTTAGCTTCTATACCTCTATGGATTAGATATGTAGATACACGGTTTTTCTTTACTCGTTCAGCCCCCAGAGAGAGAAACAAAATAATTTTCAGAATTATGGATGTCGTTTTTTGATTATAAAGAGGGATGATTAAGGCACGTAAAACAAAATGTTTCAATAATATTTTTTTTAAGTAATTTTGTTTTCTCTTGGCATGAACGTCTGATTGGCTGTCATTCTATCTGCTGTAAGCCAATCAGAGGCCATAAGTTTTCAAGTGAGAAGATAGTCATTTTGGGGTGCAGATCTAATGACATATGCACCTTCACAATTAGTGGATTCCCTTCAAGGAAGAACAAATGTATTTCAAATTCTTTCACAAGTGTTAAATTCCGATGTCATTCAGCCTTACTGAGATTATACGATGCAACCCTTCAGATCTTTGATAACTTAGAGTGCTCAACTTAAGAGAATAACAATCATAGATGAGATCAAGATTTGTTGCCATAAATTTGAGTGAAGAGTAGAAATGTCAAAATATCATCTCAAATTAATATGACATAAAATAAACCAGGATTTAAATTCAAGTTCAAATCTGAGAAAAGTTTGTTCAAATTGTTATCTTTTATTGCTTATAATCTAAGTAAGAATAATACTAATGATCATAATGATGACTAGCATGGAACAGTATCAAACAGGGAGAACAAAATTATATACCTGCAAGTATCTTTAAGAAAAGAGCTCCCATCATGGTCCTTGGCTTTGCTACAAGTTACAAAACTAAAACATAAGTGATGCACATAAAGACAACAATAAACTAGGAAAACAGCTTGAAATGGTTATTTTTTGCCTCTTCCACTCAATTTGTGCACAAAAAAAGATTTTAACCTATAACTAATTAATTTAGGAAATTGAGAGATTAACTGGGGGAAAAAAATCGTATTATAAAGGAATGGATGGTTCTAAGGAGCACAAACCAGCTCGGAGGTCAAGCATTTGTATTAGCATGAATGTTATATTCACACCCGCAACAGCAAATGGATACTCCCACAAGGATCTGTCACCCACACGCTTTTGAAGAAGATCATGGAAGGATTTCTGAGTGGAAGAGTTTATTAAATTAATGCTCTTCGATGAAAAGAAAGATCATCGAATTACTAACTTTAACATGCAAAATAATGACAATTGAGGCATTACTCGAAAAAAAAAATAGACAATTGAATCATTTACAGTAAGTCACGGAGACTTAGTATATGATAAAATAAATATATACTAATACCAAATTTGGGGCTGTGAATGCCCGCCAAAGTCACACCAAGTCTATATTTCAAAACTGCTAGCCCTCCAATTTGACTTGGAAACAGATAAATGGTACTTGAGATAAATAATGAAATTCAGCAATCCCTTCGCCTTCTGCGCATTAAGGAATTGTGGAAATGTTTCTGATGTTTGATCTCAAGAATTAAAATGAATCTTTATATATAAAAAATTTTAGAAGCTTGCGCTGTTGGTTTTCTCTCACCAAGTTGAGAGAACAAAATGGATTCCGAAGACAATCTATTGCAAGTTTCGAGAAGTGACTAGTAATTTAGCAGATTGCACTAGAGCCTCTACATATAAGTTTTTCCGTTGAAAGCAAAAATTCACCAAATAGTTCAAGATCTTTAAATTTATATTCCCCACCTCTCAAAAAAATGAATGGCATACATTTCCACGGCAAATTATTAGATTAAAGATCCGTATTTATAAATTCATATTCATAAAATATTACAAAAGTTTGATAATAATCAAAATTAACAAAATTAAGAAAAAGGTACAACTACGTAGGTTGGTTGTAATAAACTTTCAAAATAAACACTAAATTTGCAACCTCTTACAAAACATGGGTAGTGGAAACATGAGAGCTATTTTAAATCATAAATGCCCTCGACATGCTACTGAATAGGAATATCACATCAATGACTATCTTATAGTCGACTGGCTAAGGAAGACAAATCTGCAAATCAGTTTGTGTCAGGCACTACGCCTAAACTTATGGCTCTCTTATTCAACATCTGGGTTATTCTAGAATGTCATAAGAAGTACAATTTCATCCTCTCATGATCTGAATTTTGAAAAAAATAAAACTGTTGAAGCTTTTTTTTAAGGGGGGTGGGGGGGGCGAATGCTTGGGATTATTCTTGTTTTTTTATTTTTTTAAAATCATAGATGTTTAGTGTGCTTTTTAACTATTATTATTTTACGTTTTCAAATCAAAATTTATTTTTAAAAAAGCTCAAAACAATATTAAGGTTTTTTGAATGTTTTTAAAATCAAACTATGATCACAAGCTGCTTATCATCACCAACAACTATTGTCACCATCATTGCCTCGTCGCCCACCATCATTGACCACCACCAATATCACATCTCGAATTATTCGATACAACAACATTAAGCCTTTATCCCGCTACATGGGGTCGGCAAGATGAATAATTTTTCTCAAGAGTCAAATTCTCATTTAAATCCAAAAAAAATAATTTCTAATAATTTATAACTAAATCTTTTTAGGACTACCTCTATCTTTTTTAACATAGGCTGGATCTAATACATCTACTCTTCTATCTAGATCATTGAAAGACGGACGTTTTATGTGACCAAATCATCTAAAACAACTCTCTCTAATCTTATCTGCCTCTGGAGCTACTCTAACCTTTTCATGTATATACTCGTTTTGCATTTTATCTCTAAAGTGAAAAGCCACTCATCCATGTGAGGATCCTCATCTCTAAAATGCTTAACTTAATTTTATGATTCTCTTTTAAGGGTCAACATTCTGCGCAATAAGGAATTTCAGGTCTCACCACCATCTTATAAATTTTACTGTAAGTTTGAGGGGTACTTTTCTATCACACAACAGGCCTGATGCATTCCTCCACTTCAACCATCCAACTTGAATTCTACTAATAATACCCTCATCTAGTTCACCCTCGTTTTGAATAATAAACCTGAGAATCCGAGATATCTAAAACGTGCACTCTTTTTAATAACTTAATCACACACTATAACAATTCCACCACGACTCTAAAGTTGACCTCCATAATTCAAACTTTCCTTGTACTCCATCTCTAATATTATCAACAAGAAGAATATCATTAGCAAAAAAACAATATAACAAGGTACATAAACTTGCAAATGTCTAGTAGGAACATCCATGACTAAAAAAAAAACATATGGACATAAAGCTGATCCTTGATGTAATCCATTTGAAATAGGAAAATACTTGGTCAAATCACCTTGTGTTTGAACACAAGTAACAACAACAACATACATATTCTTAATGACTTGAGTATAAGCATATTTAACCCCATTCTTTCTAGAACTCTCCAAAACACTTCTCTTAAAACTTTATCATATACCTTTTCTAAATCAATAAATATCATACGCAATTCCTCGTCACTCTCTCTATACTTCTCCATCAAACCTCTTAACAAAATATATAGCTTCCATAGTAGACCGACCCGCCATAAATTCAAACTGATATTGAGAAACATCAATATCACGTTGTAATTTATGCTAGATTACTCTCTCTTATAATTTTAATCTCTAACACATTAACTTAATTCCCCTATAATTCACACACTCTTGCACACCACCTTTATTCTTAAAAATAGGAATCAATACACCCCTTCTCCACTCATATAATATCTTTTTAGTCTTCAAAATAATATTAAAAAGTTTAGTAAGCAAAGAAATTCCTTAATCTCCTAACCATTTCCACACCTCTATTAGAAAATCATTATGTCTCACCACTTTTTAATACTTCATTTTCTTTAATGCCTATCTAATTTCGGTTTTATAATATGACGATAAAAATAAAAATATTCATTTTCATTTAAGTTGTCAAGGTCACTAAAGTCAATCTTATTCTTATACATCACCTTAATTCTTAAAAATAAAAACCAACACACAACTCCACTTATTTGATATCTTTTTAGTTTTCAAAATAATATTGAAAAGTTTAATAAGCCAATAAATTCATTAATCTCCTAAGCATTTGCATAACTCTATTGGAACATTATTAGGTCACACAATTTTTTCATACTACATTTTCTTTAAAACCTCTCCAACTTCAGGTTTACTAATCTGACGATAAAAATAGAAAATATTTATTTTTATTTAGAGTGCTAAAGTCAATCATATTATCAGAATCTTCATTAAAAAAACTTATCGATATATCTCATCCACCTATGTTGAATATCCGATTCTAAGAAAAGTTTTTTTTTAATCTTCATCCGTAATGCATTTCACATGTACTAAATCCTTATTTCTCCTCTCTCTTTGCTTGACTAACTTATAAATACACCTTTCGCCCTCCTTAGTATCTAATATATTATATAAATTAATAAAAACTAAATTCTTTACATCACATATTGTTTTCTTAGAGTCCATACAAGTCTCTATATATTTATCCTAATTTTCGAGCTTTTACATCTAAACTATTTTTTACAGACAAATTTCTTATTTTTTTATCTTTTCTTGCACATTTTAATTCTATCATCAACTATTTTACTACTAGGAGTTTTTTCTTTTGATTTTCCAAGCACATACTTTACAGCTTTCTTAATATCACGGACTAATTTTTTCCGTACAATATTAGCTTCTTTTGAAGAACCCAAATCTTGAGATCTTAAATCTTACTCTCAAAAATGTTTTTATTAGTATTCTTTAAATATGTCCATCTAATCTTAGGACAACATTTTATTTTACTTTTCATATTCCACCCCTTCATCTTAAAGTCTAAAATTAATAAGCAATATTGAGTTTATAAACCTTCACTTGGAATAAGTTTATAATCTTGACAATCTAAATGATCTATTTTTCTTGTAAGAAAATAATTAATATGAGTTTTATTATGTTCATTCTTATAAGCATGAAATATCTCTATCTTCTCTTAAATCAAGTATTAGAAATTACAAAATTATAGGCTAAAATAAAATCTAATGTGATCCTACCACTCATCCAATAAAAAAATTTTCTTCAAGAGGCATCACTTGTGTTAATTCTTCAAAATCATTCCAAAATTTTAATTTTGAACACATATAAAAATCTACTTGAAGAACATAAGCACTTATAATATTAATAATCATAACATTAATAACAATCTTTAAAGCTGTGATTCTATCTCCAATTCTCTTATTTCTATAACATTATCCTTCAAACTCTTATCTATAATCACACCTACACCATTTTTGGAATGACTCTTGCCTACATACCATATTTTAAATCCTAAGCTATCAATCTCCTTAGCTTTTTCTCCAATCCATTTAGTTCTTGAATACATAGAATATTTATCTTCCTATAAATCATAATATCTATTAATTCATTTATTTGCCTATAAGAGAACCTAAATTTCAAGTACATATCCTGTATTCAAGCTATAAAACACATCGTTTTCAGGGAAATCCCTAGCATTAACACAATGTATTAAAATAATAAAATAAATTTAAGGATATTAAAATAAAAATAAAAAATAACATAATTTTAGGATAACATATATATTTTATTTTATGTCAAAGCATAGAAATAAAAAAATAAATATTAAAATAATAATAATAATAATAAATAAAAGTGATCCCAAACGGCCCCTTAGAGAGCCAATATTGCTTATTAGGCTATAAAGTGATTGGTTAAATGGTTGAAACGCACCCTTCTAAGCATATTATGCATGGGTTTAAACGAGTACATATATGTTTGCATGTTCAGTATCTGAACAGCTGGTATGTTAATGGTCAAACATGCCACTTCATAAGGTCTTTACAAGTTGACTCCGGTTGAGCTAAGCTGAACGTAATGAGAAAAGGATCCTCAGTGAAAGCATCATCAAGATTCTTAATGAGACTAACGACAAGCTGTGTTTACCAGTATGTTGTGCAGATCAATGCTTAAACATGTTAATCATTGGATTTCTCTGATTTTGATTATAATTTAGCAAAACAAACCAAAGAGGTTCAATGAAGATGCAACAAAAGCTCCATAAATTGAAGTTACCTTAGAAAACTATAAATAGGCATTCTGATCAAACGAGAAACCTACAAGAAATATAGGGATTACACCTCATTCTACCATTTAAAACTATAATGGTACTTGAACTTACGGGAAAAGTCCTCGCAAAGAAGAGCAGATTTTCCAATGATATGAATCCTCCACCTCTGCAATCATTATCATGAGATGTATTACCTTGATAAAATAAACTTGATTAAGAACCAAGCTTAGCAAGACGATAAGTAACATCAGAATACCTGAAATCTGTAGATGGGTCTTTTCCTTGCCAACCCATTTCCTTCCATTGTTCAGTTATTAAACCACGTAGTTCAACTTCAGGAAATGCTACATACCAGAGGGCCCTTAATGCTTCCTAAAGTTTTCAAAATGTCAGAAAAGCTAGAATTCAACGTTTTAGTTGATCATAAGCATATTATGTTCAGAAATGAACATAATGAAACCAAGTTTGACGAGAAATTATGATACTTTTACCACCGTGAATAGTTTGACAGATAACGCTAAAGAAATCCCTGCCTTAATTTTTTTTTATTTCTTATATAATTTTTTTATTATTATTTTTTTTTAATCCCTGCCTTAATTGATTTGTAATGATAAACAAAAAGGTGCAAATGCGTACAATTACAAAGGCTTACTAGAAAAGAACTGAGAAGGGAGGACAGAACCTAAACAACTCATGTTTTGTCATCTACTTTGGTTCCACATCTTGGCACTGAAGTGCACTTAATTTGGGCTAGTTGAACCAATCTATAGTTTCAAAAGCGGGTGTCACACACGCCTTTAGGGTTATGATGGGGGACAATGATCATATACAGGCCTACTTTCTTGCGGGTAGAATATATGAAGACTCTTACATGCCCTTAGGGACGTGGTGGGGATAATCTTTAATCTTTTTCTATCCAATATAATGCTATTTTGTTAACTATGTAGCATGCTAAGAAGACCCATATAGCTTTTGGCGGCATGGTGGGAAAGTTTTTTATTTAGCTGGGTTGCACCATTCGCCACTTGTACACGCTTTTGATAGCATTGTTAATTTTATTTTGTAGCCACTATTGTCTTATGCACCGCCCAATACACATTTTGAAAGCATGGTGGGTAGGCCCTGTACCCTTCTTGATAACCCCTCAACAGATTAGCATTGAAGGGCTATCAAAATTTCAGGCAAACTTGTGCAACTTGGATCGTATCCTCACGCCATAGGTGTGTTGCATGAACTACTATCAAGGATACTCGAGTTAAAAAGACAAGCATGAACCTAGACTTATGGACGAGTAAAATAAACCTAAAAAAGCACTTAAGACCATATAACAAAACTAAAATAAAATAAACACCTAAAATAGTCAACTTGCATAGATTTATGAACTTGTAGTTGTCAATAGAGAAATATGGTTGCATTATATATATGATCTTTCTGGAATCCACTAAGCCGAGACAAGAAGAGAAAAGGCATCTAATCATGAAACATCATTTCTTTCTGTTATATCACATCTTTTGAGGTTAATGTAGATTCACTAAAAGGCAAAATTTGCTTATTTTGAGGCCAATTTGGCCTATGCCAAGATGAAATAGCATTTTCATAATTCGACTTGTAAGTCACCTCATAAAGCATGCAAACAAATCTTTTAATATACTTTTTATCCCAGTTGAATGGTAGTCTGATTTTTATGCACCCACATATGGGGGTGGCCAAAAAAATTGCTCTAGCAAAAAAATCAAACAAAATTTAAAAATAAATACTGGTAGTTTTGCTCTATTAAGCTTGCGCTTTGTTTGGTTTTAACTGAAGAAATTGCATAAATAGATACTTTTGGTTTGGTTTATCTTTTAAGTTTTGGCAAGCTGAAAGAAAAAAAAAAAAAAAACAAATCAAGTTGTATTATGTGAGTACAAGATAATCTTGAGCCACCTAATCAAAATCTAAAGGGTTATTCCTAAATTTTTTTACCATACAAATCACCATGTTTACTACTAATGCAAGTGAAATCAAATAAAACTGAACAAAACCAAGCAATAAGCTAATTCAAATTAAACCAAACAAAGTCAAAATCATAGCATTTTAGTTTTTCAATCTGAATCAAAAACAAAATCAAAACTGAATCGAACAATTTAATTTTTATTCTAACTTACATAAGTAAAGTCAACACAACTCATGACCCAACATCCATCGAAGGTAAGATCTCCCTTGAACTTGATCGTATTGAAAATTTCCACATACTTGGGTTATTCCTATGGATTGTCGTTGATTCAACAATGAAAGTCAGATATCTCAAGCTACATAAATGCATTTCTCCATGGATTCAAGTCACTCTACTTAATTAAGATTAATTAGGCCATGCAAATAGGGCACCTAAGATGACTTCATAAATGCAATAGATTTAATATTGTTGACACTTGAAAAAAAAATGCTTACAAGAAAAATACCCATGCAAAACCAGTGCAAGCATATATTTGCTCGATTTGCTTATAAGGATTATAATAATGTAGATGTTGATGTTGCAATAAGTACCACAAAGCAATACATAATGTTTGGCTTTATATTGTATACTTCAAACCTACATAATTCTCAATCCACAAAATATTATGTATCCTAATATAGCATAAAAGGTGTACCCAATGTATAAGGCTCCTACCAATGCGAGGTTTGAGGAGAGAATAATACCCATACAATGAAGAGGGTTTTTTTTTTTTTTTTTTTTTTTGAATTAGTGACTTTGCATCACAATGGTAGCAACCTAGCCATGGCTCTAGCACAATACTTGGTCTATAACTTAACTTTGCATATATACGAAGCTAGTCACTTTTTTAACCTCATATAGCCATATTGCCCCCTAGTAAATGAATAGGACTCCACATTCCCGACTCCAAATACTCACCATTATTACATGTGCAAATGTTGTGGTACTTCTGACATGTGAAGGCACATAAGGCTACTTTGTGTTTTAGTTCATCAAAAGTATTGTTAACACAATTTTAAATGTAATTTATTTACCTAACTATTTTTAGACGATTATATCAACAAATCAAATTAATCTTTGATTTTTTTTGCATCATATCATAGATGAGTGATTATAGTAACTCCGAAATATCATCAGAATATCAAAATCTTCAAAAATAATGGTTCATTTAATATGGTAAGTGTGATTTGTGAACAACCACTTAAGCAATTGCCATTAAGAAAACTTATTGCTTGAGTTGGGAAGAGAATGAGCGTTAAGGTATTTAAGCCATAATGAAAATATTAGTCTCTTAGCTAGTATTTAACTTTCACAAAAGTTTTACTGTTTTAACTTCTTAAAGGTTTGTTGGAAAATATGCAAACATCCAAATCAGTTTTGTATCAAAACTTAAGGTTGCATCATAATATTTTTGAGACGTGAGATTAAATATATGGGCTAATTAAGCAAACACAATAAAAGATAAAAATAAACAAATTAAATAAAATCATTAAGCTGTGATGCTAGATAAATAAACATAATATTATGAGGTTTAAATTTTTATTTCCACATTTGACGAGAGGAATAATCTCAGGGAATTTCAAAATGGATAGATGGCTTAGACTATTTCCTTGAAAGTTACAATATATTAGATTCCCATAGACCTGAATTTGTTAAAATATTATATATATATATATATATATATATATATATATATAATCAAAAACTAAATTGAAGCATGACATCAATGATAAATGTAAACTTGAATTATATATGAATCTACTAGTGATTGTGAAATTGTGCAAATCATGTTTGTTAAAGTTATTGAACCAATTAAGCAATTTGATTATGCAATTTTTAATGTTTAAAAATTTACCTATATGCCAAATTCAAAGGTACATAATTCATCATGCGTAATCTTTAAGACATTTAGGTTAATTTCTTTAATGAGGTTTTCCATCAATATAATAGACACATCATATTTGTGTAGTTTGTTTGTCATTATTAAAAAAATAAATGATTATTATAAATCAATTTTAAGTTTTCTTCATCATCTCTTGCTCTTTGTGTTAGCAGTGTATAGACTAAGAAGTACGTCGATATTTTAACATCATCAACAAATGCATCATATCAATTAATCATATGCATTATTTGCATGAAAACATTCATAGGAACTATAAATTTGCAAGCTTAATGCAAATATTAGTAGAAGATATATAGAGTTCAAAGAGGTAACAAATTAATGGTCCTTTTTTAATTTTGAAAGATTCCCTCTAGAAATTTTCAAGAAATTTTCAAGAAATTAACTAAAGAAAGATTGGAATACATAAGGCCAAATAATGTATTACGACTAATAAATATAACTCAGACAACCCCAAAAAATTTTGGCATTAGTCTAATTTTTAGGCATGAACAATCAATCAATACATGTGATTCATCTCTTATTTCCATCTCCTTCCAACATCATATCCAACACATCATTTACTCATTATTTTGCAAACACAAATAATAACTTATTTACTATAATTGTATTTGATGACGAGGAACTTCAATAATTATGTTTAGATTGATTACAAAAGTATCAACTATACAATTAGTGGAAATTGAATTTTTTCAAGTTGGGTAGAATTGAAGTTGAATCTTCCCTATTCTTATGTCAACAATTTTTCTTGGTCCCAAGATCAAGGAGATGCAAAATTTTCCCTATTCTTAAGATTGGAATTACCCTGGACAACATTAAATAATGGGACTGAAACTATTTTGCAATATTTCCTCATGCAAACTGTTGACCTCTGTAGAAATTACCCAAAGAATGAAAGAAGCTAAATCCAGCATCTATACCTCATATCTGATGGATCCACAAAATCGTGTCGAAATTCCGCTGCAAACGGCGCCGCTCCAGTCGAATTCCCTCGATTTCTGCTCAAACTCCGCTCGAGGAGGCTCATTCGCGTCGTTAAACAGGCACCCGAACAGAGCCTTCGGTTGCTCTCTGACTTCGCTCCACACACGACCTCTTCTTCCTTAAGTCCGTCGCCGACTCCAAGCCACCGCCAGCTCTCCTCCTCCCGCTGGCTTCTTCGCCCAACGTCTTCATCTCCACCAAAGTAGCAAGCCTCCAGTCCCGACATCTTCCCCTGTGCCGATCTCACGGCCTACAGCCAACAGCCGCACTAAGCCTCAGCTCTACCCGACCTCCCTCTCTGACCCTCCTGTCGTCTTCCTCTTTGACCGAACTCAACCAGCCGCAAACCTCTGACCTTGCCCGACCTCCTTGCTTCTCAAACAGAGAGAGAGAGAGAGAGAGAGAGAGAGAGAGAGAGAGAGAGAGAGAGAGAGAGAGAGAGAGAGAGAGAGAGAGAGAGAGAGAGTGAGAGCTGAAGCTCCCCTACCTCACGCCACTGCCGCCCTCTCCATCTCTGCCTAGCCGAGACTCTACCTGTGCCCTCTTAACCTCACTTAAAACCTAACTCACCTCTTCAACTCAGCTCACTCACCCTAACTCATTCACTCACTCCCTGACTCAGTCCACTCATCCCCACTAAGCCTAGCCAACTCACTCACTCAGCCCAACTCACTCACTCACCCCTACCCGATTTGAGTCTTAGGTATATATTTTATGTTTATTTTATTTATTACTATTATTATTAATTATTTTTAATTATAATTAATTTATAAAATAATTATAATTAGTTTTAAATTAGTTATAATTTTTATAATTAGTTATATTAATTCTAATTAATTATAGTTAATTAACTATAATTAGTTATTGTTAATTATAACTAATTATTTTAATCATAATTAATTAATTTCAATTATAATTATTTATTATAAGGTATTTATAATTAATTATAATATATGGTTAATTATAATTAAATCTTTATTAATTATAATTAATGATAATTAATTATTTTAATTATAATTAATCTAAAATAATAATAATAATAATAATAAATTTGTTCTTTTATCGATGCTTGCAATGGGCCGGCAAACTCCCAAGGCGCTCACGTAGTGTTGAGGGTGGGAAACCAGTGCGATGCTTGCGACGATTTAAGAATCCATCTTCAATGCTAGCAACGAGCCGGCAAACCCCCGAGGCGCTCAAGTAGCGTTGTAGGGCGGGAAACCGATGCGACGCTTGCGGCGAAGGGGATAAAAAAAATGTGTTTTTGTTTTCTTCTTTATTTTTATATAAGTACCCTCGAACACCCACGTGGTGCAGAGGGGGAAATCTGTGTTTATTTCTAACGTGTTTTCTTCTTATAATAATAATAAAAAAAACACCCTTAAACGCTCACGTAGCGGGCGGGGATTAAAAACACAAAATGCAACCGCGGTGTCATCTTTGACACTTACCTGAAGCGCTCACGTAGCGTCGAGGGGAATGGTTGCCTCCTAGTTTTTCCTCTAAACGGGGGAGACGCCGGGAGGCTGCCAAAATTTGGATTGAAAATCCAATGACTTAAACAAAAAAAAATGAACTTGCAAGAGAACTTGATCGAACTCAAATACAAAGAACATTGACTTGAGATTGTAGTTTTGAATAACTACACGATGAGTTAAATGTGAACTCGGACTCAGATTTGAACATAAGACTTTGAACCTCACTTAACTTAAATGAATCATAAAATGAATGATTTGAACACAAACAAAGGTGTTGAAGACTCATTTTGAAACTCAAACTGACTGAGACCTCAGTGGATATGACTTGGACCATTTGAATTCAAAATTCAAATGATCAAAAGACTCAAATGAGCAAGTTTTGGAAATGAACAAGGCTACTTGGGTTTGGACTCGAATGTGCCTAGAACTTGAATGAACCTAAGCATAATTCCTTAAATTTGAGATCAACTTTGTCATTGGTTTGAACATGATTGAAACAAATGAGCAATGAAGGACTTCAAAATGTTAAAGAACTTTTAGGAAATGTCATTCAATCCCTATTCAAACAAATAAAATTGCTTGCACTCTGACATGGAACTCTTTGGACAACATCATTCAAATGATCGTAAGTGGAAGTGGAAGTGCATATTCAAATTAACAAATATCAAAGTCATCATACACGATCAACCTAAAGTGAGTGTATAAGATGAGTGCATGTTATTCATCTCAATCATGAATGCCATACTCACAAAGAACATATGAAGAATGTGAAGCGGCTCATAGATGGATATAGTGGTTATTTAAAAGAACGAAAAGCTAAAACATATAAACATGGTAGGTTGCTAATAAATTCAATGATTTGTTGGCTAATGTTCACGAAGGGGATATGCTCCATATATGACGAGCCTCCAATGCACGTGGATACTTGTGTGAGGTGTCATCCCTGATAAATGATAGAAGGAACTTTCTAATGCATAACAATATACTTATAGGTGGCAATCAACAACATGCAGTGAATGTTATAATACTCCTACAATCAATAATAATCAAGTACTAAGCAAATATACTAACTCCCTACAAGCAAGAGTAAAGGGTCCTTATAAGGGATTCGACATACACACAAAATGTCACATACGAGCAGAATGCCAAAAGACCACAACAAGTGTAAGCTCCTACGACCAAGGCAGGATGCTCATTAGTGCACTGCGATTCACCTGCAGAAAGCAACGAGTAGTGCACGACAGTCTACATGTACGAAGCAGTGAACAATTCTATCCAGAAGCTGCTACACCATGCCACCGAATCTGCAACCTCCGTATAAGCAGACAGAAGGCGTCAACAAATATTTCAAAGTATCCCCTGCATGTGCACCGTAGTTTGTATACACATAGGTACACTAAAGGGAAAAATACAATCCCAAACCCGCATGGGCCCCGACAAGCGTGTTATTGGTACACACGTGACGTCTAGGGATGCTGCGCGGATTATTAAATTTGAACCGATCCTCCTATGCAGATAAAAGGAGTGGACATGGTTCAATTATAAAATGCCCCCCCAAACAGCCACATGGGCCCCGACGAGCGTGTTATTGGTACACACGTGACGTCTAGGGATGCTGCGCTGGTCAACAAGTGAATTCAAATTCGAATCCGATCCTTCTATACGGATCAATAGGAGTTGACAAGGCTCGAACCATTAAGCAAATATGTGGCCGTGGCGACCAGAATATTTGTTTTAATACATTCATATTAGGCCTTCAAAGCCTAAAATCAAAAGAATTCACTCTCAAAGGCATAAAGCCAACGAAACCCGATCCTCTGTCGACAGCCAGACAGAGTCGACAAGGTTCAAGCTTTAAATGGAAATAACCCCCTAACACCCCGATGATGGCCGTGTTGAATGTAGATCTCAACCAGAGGGGTTCCCAAATATTTTCAAATATATCCCAAATATCCAAAGTCCATTTCAAACATTCCAAAGCTCCACCCAAAATACCCATAAAAATTCAAAATCCAAAAAATATTTAAAATTGAAATAAATCCATCAAAAACTTAAAGCAAAATTCATCCACCCTCCGCAACAGTTTGCCGAGGTGGATAAATTCAAAATATACTTCTGTTCACAAAGAGCCAAATGCCTAGTCGAAAATATCACTAGGATTCATTATCAAACAATCTCTTGCCAGTAAGGACGTGGTACGTGTCCTCTAACCGGCAGTTTCGCCGCCAAATGACACTGCAGGTAAACGGTTATGACCCGGGGCCCTCTGAACCGAGTGGTTTTGCCGCCAAATTGCATCACAGATAGCGGTTATGGCCAGAGCCAATACGCTCCTTAGTGGCGTTAAATCCTTGAGATATGAATCAATAGGATATGATTGATAGGGCACAAAGCCCTCTGTTAGCTAAGGTGGATTCAAATTTGTCCCCTTAGACAAGCACCCAACCCCGGTCTACAAGGTCCCCTTGGACGAAGCAACCATGGCTGCCGACAAGGATCCTTCTGTCAGGTTGGGTCGACTACCTCCTCTGACTAAGTAGACCATGTACCACGATGGCTCGGGACGACGGAACCATGGGATCTTGATCGGGTCTATCATCCATTCCCCCATCATCCGCTTTAAGTGCAAGATGGTGAAATGTCTATTTTATATATCAAACTCTCCAGATTCCCAAATCCAAATCCAGTTCTCAAATATCCAAACCCATGCTGCTACTATATGTCGGATACCACGTATATATGGATCACGTATATTCTACGTATCTGATTGATGACTAGCCTTAATCAAAAGTTCTCTCTCGTGATCGGGAGGGGTAATTAACTATAGGGGCTTGCGCCTATAGGAAAACCAGAACTCAAATGAGGGCGAAATCTCTGGGTAGTGTCTTATCTACAAACCCATCTGCCTTCCAAAATTTACCCTGGAACTTAGTTCGTTAAAACTCCCTCGCCGAAAATTAAAAAAGAAAAGCGGGCGGGGAGGCCGGGGCCGAATTTTCGGAGCCCACACAAACTTAACTTGCAGTTATCTTACTTTGCGGGATTATTATACCTTGACGAGATTTTTAGTATTATAGCTTAGTAAATACAATTTTGGCATATAGGTTGTTGGATTTCTATGAATGTTTTCTATTGATATAACTTAGTGCAAGTATCTATAAATAATAGCGCATTGTAGCACGTCAAAATAACTTTTAGCTGGAATAAAATTCAGCATTATAGATGTGAAATTTTTTAATCCTTCCAAAACTTTATTCCAAGATCAAGTGTAAGACTTGAAACATTTTGAGAAAAACGACATCCCAAAAGGCTATCTAACTATATATTTTGTGTAAATGGATATCAATAATAGTGTGCTAAAGCACGTAAAAACAATGTTTGGCTAGAATAAAATTCATTTTTATCGGTGCTAAGTTTTCTTCATAGTCCTAAGACTTAGACTTCATGACATGACCAAGCGTGAGACTTGAAACATTTTAGGAGACACTATCTCTTTGTTAAAGCGAGAAGGTTTGTTGCTCAAAGTACTTGGTTTATTTCTTTACATTCTATTTATTTTATGTTCTTTTCTTTAATTAATGATTGATTGAAAATATGATTAGTGTGTTTTAAAATTTGTAACATTGTTAGATTTGTTATATGCATTATGTCTTACATATTGTAATCTTCATGATTTTTCTTACCTATGGTTTAAGTTCATTAGGAATTCAAAACTTTTCAATAGAGACTTGCTGCTTGGTTAGTTTCTTTACCTTACGTTAATTTTATTTCTTTTAAATAATGATTAATTGATAGTATGATGAACTTTAAGATTTGTTACATATCTAACGTCATTATAAACATAATGTCTTAAATATTGTGGTTTTCAAGATTCTTCGTTCTTCTGGTTTAATTTCATTAAGAAATCAAAAAAAATTCGTAGAGATTGGATTTTTGTTTTCTTTCAATTCATCATCTTTAATAGCAATTAATTGTCTGCATTAGCTAGTTTGCTTCCCTGCAAAAATTACGTGCTAATTCTTTGCATTTACAGCATTAAATTGTGAGCATTTCATTTACAAAATCTATAAAAGCAAGCATTGCATGGCTTTTCATTTACCCCAACGTTACTTTGCATGTTATTTTTGCATTAGGTACCCTAGACCCTTAGACAATCTACGTCAAATAGACTCGTTTTGAAAGAGTAAAAGCAGCACCGTTAAGTCTAAACAACATAACTCAATATGAGAAAATGATAGTTAAAATGCCAAAACTGAAAATTTGACTAGAGATTTCATGAATTTGAAGGCATTATGCACATGTATGGAACATGTAATTTTAAGCTGAGGAGCATAATTATGTTTAGTACCTGATGTTCCACTTTTGTACTATCATAAACAACATCTAATCTTCTTTGCAATTTCTGCAGACATTCTTCCTGAACCACAAATATATCCAAAATAAATAGTAAGCCGCTTTCTATTTTCTGCATAACAAAAAGGTTCCATAACAAATATCCAACACCATAAATCCATTATCGCTTTGTACCAAAAAAAAGAAAAGAGTGCTCTGAAAAAAAAAAAAAAAAAAGAATAAATATTGATCGTGCTTAAAAACAGTCGGTATTCAAATCAGGTAAGCACGTGATTAAAGGTTACATGGTCATTGATATGCTTCATAATGACATTGAATTCAAACACAACAGCAAAAAAGAAAATATTGGATCTTATAGAAAGCTACAGTAGGTTTAGAAAATGCATGAGAACATCCCCTACGATGTATAGTCAAATACTCAAACATATCTTCATTTAATGCATGAAGGACAAGCGTATTAAGGTACCTGATTTTGACAATTAGTAATTAAACTTCATGTAAAAAAATAATTTTCTCTCTGCAAAACCAGACCCTCCCCAATTTTATGCAAACCTAACTATGCCAAAGCATTGCAAGCATAAGTAAACGGTTTCTTTACTATATAGGAAGACTTGTTCAATGATCTACTGTGTATTCTTACTGTTAGTTAAATCAAATGATTTATAAAAGAAATACCTGTGAAGGAGTCAATTCGAAAGGTATTCTGGCAACACTCTCTCTTCCCTGAGCACAAACACAAGAAAGTCCTTTCCCAATCCATGCTGTTGATCCTGTGACAACGTAAGCTGTAGCATTGCATGCAAGACGGTAATGCATTTCCCAACAAGCACATAGAAAAATTGACAGACTTCAAACTTGATTAAGAGAAAAACTATTCCATTTTCTAAAGAAACAGATAATCAATGTTTGATGTGCCAAAGACTGATTTGTAGTTATTATTAAAGCACAAGGTAATAGTTCTAGAAATCAAGTGCAATGTTAGAAAACATATCATAAGCATCATTTGCAAATAAAGGCAACAAAACAAGTAATCTCAATAAGGATATCCTAAAAACAAATAAAGCAAACATATCATAAGCAACATTGCCAATCAAAAAATGAAATGCCTGATAAATAACATTATTTGAATAAGTTGAACATATGTAGAGCTTGTTCTACGTTATTGTTTTCTATGATAATGAAATGTATGATGGATTTAATTTGTTCCCAATTGCTGCCAACAAATGCTATTTGTATAGTTTAGGCTTATCTAACAAAGATACAAGATCCAATTGTCAACCTATGTGATGTGATACCACATGTGAAGGAGCTTCTTAAGAAAATTAAAAGTGATTGACAATGGAATTACAATTAAGAGCTTATTGAGATAAAAAGTAAAATCATTAAAGGTTCTTAGTTGTTCACTTGCTTAGGCGAAGGAGTACAAGTAGATTAACCAAAAACTCATGGATAACCAAGGATAGTATCAATACCAAAAGCTATTAATCAACAATCTGTAATTTAATAACGAGAGTTTCACCTTGGGGATTGATCACTCAACTACACTAAGCTTAGCGGGAGAAGATCTTCAGCACACCGAACGATGCCATGAGGAAGGTTGCAACGCCGATGGTCTTGAGCCACGGAAAGGTTGACGGTGGTGGAGGAGACACGGACGGATAGCCGTTGACGGTCCACAAATAGTCCTCGAATTGCTCGTCGATGACGTCTACGAGCGTGGGGAGGATGCGATTCAAGTAGTCTTCAACGGTGTCGTCGAAATCAAAGCCCACATCAAAGAACGGCGATTGGTGGATGTTGACTTGACCTCGATCGTCATGCACAAATCCAAAGTTCCATTCGGATTCCGCCATGCATGCTTGGCGTCGGAGAATCTTCCACACAAAGAGAGGAAGAACGTGGTGTTGAAAGAGAGTACTTGTCGTTTGATAGGATGGGAGAGGAGGGGAGAGGGCCGGCGGGAATCTCAAGGAGAGAGGGTGGGGGCCGGCGGGTGCAAGAGGAGGAGGCTAGGGTTTGAGGGAAAATTGGTTTTGGAGAATTATGGAAGGGATTACTCAAATCTGAAATTTAATTTCAGTTTGAGTAATTTAGGAGGGAATAGATTTGAATTTGAACTTCAAATCAATTGGAATTAATGCCTTGATTAGGGAATTAATGGGGGGGGCTTAATAGGGGGGGTGGCCAGCGGTTTCAAGAGAGGAGGAGGGATTAATTTAAAACCTGAAATTAATTTCAGGTTTTAAAGGAATTAGGAGGGAAAAGTAATTTGAAATTAATTTCAAATTCAAGCGTCATCAATGTCTTAATGATGGCATTAATGGGGCTCCTCCAAAGATGAGGCCGGCGGCATGCTAAGGGGAGAGAGAGGGGAATTCAAGGGAATAAGCTTCCAATTTAGGATGATGACGTGGCAATAGGTTTCATAACTCCAATCTAAATCAAATTGAAATTGAATTCCATCATGAAAACTTTCCGAAATTGGATTTCCAAATTAGGAAAGAATTTGAAATTTGAAATTCAAATTTCAAATTTGAAGCAAGCGGAAGGAGGGGTTGGACGAGTGGGGGGAAGTCGCCGGCAAGGTGGCTGGCCGGGACCGTGGAAGTGGCCGGCGGCGGGCTTCCAAGGGGCGGCGGCAACTTGGGTTATGGAGGGATTTTCTTGTGGTGGAGAAAGAAGATGGAGGTGAATACGAAAGAGAAGATAGAAAACCTAACCACGAGCCGCGGACTCTTCCAACGACTGGTGGGCCTTGCGATTTGCTCCCCTTGAGCTCTCTCCCTTCTCAAGCCCTCATGCAAGAAGAAGAAGTAGAAACACAGAATTTTTTATTCAAATATTCATTAGCTATTACAAGAGAAAAGACCCATATATATAGGTCTCAAGCATACAAGAAGAAATAAAGACTAAATTGCCCTCAGGGCCCCAACATGACTCAACTAAACATAAGGGTACAAAAGGAATACATAAAATAAAATGCATAATAACTAAAATATAAGCTCTGAATCATGGCCGTCGATCTGCGATGCTTCCGGCGATACACCTGTTTGAACCTTGGATCGATGTCCTCATCACTATGACCTCTCTCGTTACAAACCAAACTCTTCTAACGAAAAAATAAATTATTCTATCCTACTAAAAGGCTAAAAGCTTTTAGTTCATCATTCAATACAATGACCAATTCATCAATCCTAGATTTACATTCTCAATAATAAATTATATTAGCAAACTAAGAAATTCAAAACTTTTTTGGAATGAGAAAGTACAGAATTTAACATGGATGCAAAGTGAATTCATGAAGATAAGATAAGGTTGTTTTAAAATCTATCCGTCCTTCAGATTCCATTATTAGCTTCCATATACATTTATGCCTTTTTTAAACAATATTACATGCATACGTTCTCATGCCTTGACAAAAAGTATCTCCAATTTAATACCAACACCACCAAGTTGAAGTTCTAATTGTTAACATTCATTGAAGGAGTTCTTCTGAATGTATGCTACCAGAGATTCCATCCTAAATGTAACGTACAAATATTTATAACCAAATGACAGTTTCACAATACTGTTTGTTTGAAGTTGGGATATTCTGTTAATCAGAAAATTCAACTCAAGTTCAAAAAGATCTGTTTGTGCGTGAAATTGTCTCTAGTATTTTGCTATGTTCAACAAATATATAAGTATTTCAACCATCCAAGTCTGTTGCCAATAAAAGGTCAATTGGTATGAGCATCAAAAGTCATTTCAGATCAAAATAAAATCTAAAGATGCATTGACTCTTCAACTAACAAACTCTTAACCAACACAAGAATTCAAACTAAGTCTTTGATACGCAAACAAATACTACAGGAAAAGCAGCTTTTACTGGCGGCCTTAATCCGCCGGTAAAGACCGAAATGCGCCGTAAAATCACCGTTGAACAGTTCCGCCGGATATGTCGTCACAAGTTCCGGCGTATATTTATCCGCCGGAAAATTCTGAAAGTAATAAGGCATTTTCCTGTAGTGAAACTTATGATAACTATACATACACAAGAACATCATCCAAAAAGTCGAAATCCAACTGTATTGAAACTCAAACTTCAGGCATGCTTCAGGCTGAAGGGAGTATCAATAGAAAACAAACGTTTTTACCATTCTATTTTTTGCCAACATGTTTGATTGGTAGGAAGAAAGACAAAAACGTTAAGTAGCAATACTGGCTTAAGACCGCTTTTTTTCCTAGCTTATCAATCCATTAAAAATTTGTATTTTGAACAGACCAATAAAATATAGCCTGTCAACCCCAAATCAGTTATAAAGCAATTTTTTTTTTAAATTTTTTTGGAACGGTATTTGAAAACTATTTAAGTATTTGGCTCGACTCTTTAAATCGGAAAAACAACCGACTTTTTCACCGTGTAAAAGTACTTGATATAAATTACACTAGCTGAACGGTTTGAAAGTAAAGAAGTCGTCCCGGTGATGGGCCCTGCCCTACTTCAATTTATTTCCACACTAACATTCAATACTTCTTCCTTAAGTTGGTCAGCAGGAAAAAGCAGTAAATGCTCTGAAGCCACTGCTTCCAACCCGCCAACTTCTCTGCTTCATTATCCTGCTACGGCCAAAACCTTTTCCTTTGAAAATATTGAGGGTAATAAACTAATGTCCATTATCATGTACAGATCAAATCCATATAACAATATCGACTCCTTAGGGGCAGGATCTAGTCGGTCAAATTAACATTCAAAATCTAGAAAGGACGTGAGGTTAGCCCTCTTCGCTATTACTTTTCTGACATGCCAACCAAATGCAAAAAAAAAAAAAAAAAAAAAAAATCGCAGCGACCGATTCACTGTTTCTTAAAAACGAGAAAACTACGTAAATCCCCCAATAACCAGAATCTGGCATCCAATCACTTTCCATTCATACCAATCCAAACCACACAACACATCAGAGAGAATTCGCAACGTACCAGAAGAGGCGCTGTAGTTGCTCCCACGATCCAGTCCGTGAATCCTCCTCACAGCCACGGACGACTCTCCGCTCTCCCCCATCACTAACGCCGCCACGCCCTAATCCTCCGGGAAATCTCTCATCGCACGTAGAGCGTCAAGAACCTTCCATCCTGCTATTGGATTCACATCCAACTGCGAGAGATCGGACGTCGGTCTCGAATTCTTAGGGCTCTGGTGGCTGTCGCAATCACAGCACCATCCAACGAATACAAGAAGCTTCCTCGGCGAAGAGAAAACGCAGCACGATGTATCCGATGGCTCGCAGAACTGGAGGGATACGAGGTGTATCGTACGAGGTCGGGAGTTTCGAAGAATGCGTAAGAGAGAGGAACGGGAAGCTCGCTCTGAAATCTGCAACTTCTATTCTCGACCAGCGATTCCCTTATTTCCTCATATAGAAGTGCCTGCTTTCGTTCCCTCCCACTCGCTTTCTGGATGGTCAATATCTTTTACAGTTTGGTACCTTCGTTTTATTATTTTACATGAAGGAAATGCTAAGTTCGTTTTATTACCTTGTAATTTGATTTCTGGTTTTTAATATATGGGCTTTTTGCCCCGGGTTTACCCAAAAAGAAATGCTAAGTTAGTGAATTAATTAAGGAAATTTATGACTGATGAGACTAAGGCTTCGTTTGGGACGGCTTTTTTATTGCTTTCTAAAACAGAGTTTTAGTACAAAAATAAAAAATTTTGTACTAAAACTCCGTTTTAGAAAGAAGTAAAAAAACCGTCCCAAATGAAGCCTAAAAGTTATTGCTAATATATCTGTTTACCCAACTAAAAAAAAATAGCATTTAGGATTTAATTATAAAATTCTTAAAAATATTTAAAAACTATATATTATTTTCTTATATTAGACGATTATTTATTATTTTTTTTCTAATTTTTAATTTTTTTTATCATTTTATTATAATAATTATTTGAATCATAATCATTTTCTCTCTTCCAAAATAAACAAGTCGGCTCGTGAGCAAGCTCAAACTCAAAACAATAAAGCTAAAGCTCTAACTCGATTAATTAATCAAGCTCAAATCAGAGATGACTCAAGATCAACTCGACTCATTTAAACCCCAAATAAAGAGTTCATATTTGTATCACCTAAATTTTATAAAAGCAAAATCAGTCTTTTTTTCCATTACAGCCTTAGATTTTACAAATTCATCATTATTTTTCTTGTTCGCGACTTCACTTATCGCGCCACAAGCTATAGCCTTCTTTGGTACTTCCTCGCCTCCAGACAGCATCTGTAGCCTTCTCCTCCCTCGCCTCGGCCTCCTTTTTAGAATGATATGATTCATAAATTTAAAGAAAATCCGTAACACTTCATTGATCGCTTGTATTGATTTATTTAATCATAGAGCATTAGTTTAACATTTAGTTGTCTTAATATTATCGGAATTAAGTTATCTTCAAATTGTTGGATTCATCTATTCGAGACACATTATTTGATTATAATCATCGAAAATTTATAGATAATTCAGTTCTCTAATAAATATTCTAATATTTTCAACTTGTTAAATTTATTGTAAGACGAATATTATAACCGAATAATTCATTTTTTAAAATTACTGCTATAATATTTAGCTAAAATAATAATTAATGATTTTTTAGGATCATAAAGCTTCTTTAGGTAAATTCATATTCATAAAACCTACAATGTTTTAGGTGAAATCAGTAAAATATAAGACAAGATAGTCCAAATATCTCATCATGTTGTTGCATCCATCCAGCGACAAGCAACGACCGACCTGAGCACCCTCTAATCAGTGCCACGAGCTCTGATAGAGCCCACAATTGTATTGGTGGTCTCCATTCTTTTATCTGCCGACTATCTGCTTGCTTTACAGCACAAAGCAGTAGGCTTAAGGTTTCGTTTGGGACGGCTTTTTTATTGCTTTCTAAAACGGAGTTTTAGAAAAAAAATAAAAAAAATTGTACTAAAACTCCGTTTTAGAAAGCAATAAAAAAGCCGTCCCAAACGAACCCTAAGTCTAGGAATTGTAAACGAGTTTAGCTTATTTTAAATCATTTCTAATTTATGTGACGATCAGGTTGAGTTTGGATGATTTTTTTATTATTTTATAAAATAATTTTTTAGTATAAAAATTTATTGAATTAAAAATTTTTATATTAGAAAGTTATTTTTTTTTATTCATTTCCGCCTGTGCTTTTCACGGAGAACTGGTGAGATTTTTTTTTTTTTTTTTTTTCCGCCTGTGCTTTTCTAACGAAAATGGACGGGACTGGGCGAAGCATTTGACGGAGTGATATTTTTGTTATGAGAATAGTATTTAGGTGGTATTAATGTAATATTTAAGAATTAGATGTTAAATATGTAATATATATGTTATAAAGTGGTATGTATGTAAAAATCCCAAAAAACATCGAAGACCAATGTTTTCGTTTGGGATTGCTTTTTTATTGCTTTTTAAAGCAGTAGTTAATATTTTTTAATTTTTAAACTAAAAAGTTATTTTAAGAAGCGGGAAAAAGCCGTCCCAAACGAAGCCTAAGGTTTTGTTTGGGATGACTTTTTTATTACTTCTTAAAGCAGATTTCTAATTCAAATTTTTTTTCATTTTTGCACCAAAAATCTACTTTAAAAAGCAGCAAGAAAGTTGTCCCGAACGAACCTTAAACCGGGTTCTATATTTAAGACTTTGCTTAAGTAATTTTTGTATTAAAAAGATGCTTTAAAAAACAGTAAGAAAGCCGAGCCAAATGAATCTTAAACGGATTCTACATTCAAGACTTTGCTTAAGATGACTTTCTTCCTGCTTTGTAAAGCAGTTTTTCAGCTAAATATTTTTTAAAAATTTATGTATTTAAAAATTAATAAAAAAAGCTTCTTGAAACGAAGCATTATAATCTTTAAGAGAAATTATAATATCTTCATCAAAACGATAAATAGATAGGCAGAAATCATGAGTTTGTCATTAGCTTGCATCAATTATGATATGATAACGGCATTGAAATTTGAAGGGCATAGACATGTTCAGATCACTGAATATTATGACTATTTTAATTCGAATTTTAATGTTGATGATAGTAAAAACACAATCAATCAAGTATTATTTTACAGTGTCATATCATGATATTAGTATCAATACATAATCATTCAAAATATTTTATTAGAGTTTTAGATTTGATTTATGAAATTAGCAATGTTTCTATTAATTAGAAATAAATTATGTTTATATATAGACCAACCACCAATAATTTATTTGCCATTTGACAATGCAATTTCCAGATATTTAAGTAACATAGTTTTTATGTGGTTGATTATTCATAATAGGAAAACATTTGCTCATATATTAATCAATTCCCTTTTTTTACTTGCATGCTTGAAATATCAATAGGTAGCGGCAGACCTAAAGAAATATAAGACAAGTTATTATTATTTTTTTTTTTTGGACATTTCAACCATTAAGTCAAATTCAGATACACATCAAATACTTAAGCTTCGAACTCAATATCTTTTTGTTATAGTCAAAGCTCTCAACCAACAGATCAAGATGAGCTACGTACCTCTTTAAAATTTCATTTTAAGTATATACGATAAGCAAGAAAATCTAAATTTGTATATGTCAACAAATTCAAATAAATTTTCAATTACATTCTCTTAATGATTTGACTTAAGAGGTATTGTGCCGGTTTTTGGATGTTGTGTGTTTGGCTGATAGGACGATGATGACTAGAACCCGCCTTGGCTCCCTTTTGGATGGCCATTTGTTTCTCCTTGTTGGTGGTATTTCATATGGCCTGACATAATTTTTTGCACCCTATTCATCCGCTCAAATCTGATCTTATGGCAAACAGGGAAGTTGGATTCATTGTGAGTAGGATTCTACGCTGCTGAGCCTGTAGGCTTTGATGTTTTGAATAGCTGTGTGCGGGTTTCTAATACCCTGAGTCCCTAGCCGTGTTTTGGCTTTTTTGGCTGGTGCATTCTTTGTAATTGTTTTGGTTTTGATCTTTTTATTAGGCTCCTTTTTGTATGCCTTTATGATTTTTGGTATATCAACATACGGGCTTAGCCCCAAATTTACCCCCCCTCCCAAAAAAAAAAAAAAAAGTCTTAAGATGTAGATTTAACAAATATAATTTTAATCATTGTATATCTCCAACACCATCCTTGTGTCTCTTAGCTATTATGCCCAAATTCCTCTAAATTTTCTCAAATCTAATAGAAGAATCAAAATCATTGAGTCTGGTCCCCTAAGGGAGTCAGCTGCACATGCAGTGGTGTCAAGTTCAAGTCACCCATCCACAGAAGAAAGCTTTTTTTCCATGGTAGGTGATAGATAAAGGCCATAAGGATTGTACATAAACTGATGGTCAGTTTCAGAAAGTTGGTTCCAACAAGAAAAAAATGAGTAAGAGTACTTCCACTTTTTCTTTAAATGATTAAACACACCATCTGATTGCCAGATTTTTAAGTATATATCTTCTATATATACAATATATAGAAATTAGATGCTCAACAATCATCATAACCTTCATCTTTTATATGAGATGTGCACTTTTTTTCACAAATTATTTCTTAAAAAAAAAAACAAATCATATACTAATTAACAACAAAGATTTTCAATTTTGTCTGTGAGAATGCTCAGGTGGATGAGTAGTTTCACTCTGACAGAATGTGAAACAAACATATACGTGAAAAAGGTTGGAGTAGCTCCAATGACAGATAAGATTAGAGAGTCGTCTTAGTTGATTTGGTCACATAAAATATCGACCTATTGATAACCTGATTAAGAGAGTAAATGTGTTGGATTTAATCTATATTAAGAAAGGTAGAGGTATACTGAAAAAAAAAAATATTTGGTTAGAAAGTATTAGAAATGATTTTTTTTATTAGATTAAGATTTCGTTTGAGATGGCTTTTCTACTCATCCTTAAAGCAGTTTTCTAGTACAAAATTTTAAAATTTTGTACTAGAAAGCTGCTTTAAGAAGCAGTAAGAAAGCCGTTCCAAATGACTTTCTTATTGTTTCTAAAGTATGTTTTTAATACAAAATTTTTTAAACTAGAAAATTGCTTTAGAAAATAATAAAAAGTCATCCCAAAAGAAGTCTAAAATGAGAATTTGACTATTATCATGATACAATAGAGAAAAAAAATTCATATAACTGATCCTACTAAACAGGATAAAAATTTGATATTGTTGTTGATGTAATATGAATATTTATAACTTCACAAGAATAAATTGACTAAAATTTAAGCACAAAACAAATTTCTTCATAAGCATTCACCAAATGATATTTCCTTGATACTATATCATTTAAATTAGGGAGAGAGAGAGAGGATTGATTAAAGTGGGCACAATGTCAAAGGTTAAGTGACCTGCTATTACTAGTTTCTACCAACCCTGACAAATATTAAATTTGTCAAACAAATAAAAACTATAAATCACAACCGTTGAAGTACAGAAAATGCATTGAAGTTTTGATTTGATGATTAAGGAATGGATATTAAATTATGGATCTACTGGCTCGAATTACGTGGCTGAAGGCTGTCCACATGCAAATCTGGAGCAGTTAATTTGGTCCTCTTCTAAGGCTTTCTTTTGGGTCCAACTTACACTACTTTATTATGAACCGTTTCCACTTGAAAATTTTTGCATCACTGCTCTCACGTGGCAACTATGATGAACCACGTGCGTTCAAAGGTAGGTAACTGGCTTCCATGTGGAATATGAGCCGCTTAGAAAGGACCGGAATTTGACGAATTAAATAATTATTCGGCTCGGTTGGTTAAATAAATTATTTTTAATTTATTATTTATGATCAGTTCATTTCTTTATTCGAAATGGTTTATGAAAATAAATAATTTTTTTTTTATGAAATTGTAAAAAAAAAAAAAGTAAGTTAATTGGATTCCAAATCGCTAAGTTGTTTGGCTGTCACATAAACTTAGATTTAGTATTGTTGCGTGTTAGAAAATACGCGGCGGTAGAGTTTGTAAATTCGCGTCCGAGCGTTGCACGTAAGTTTAACACACAAACAGAAAAAAGGAGTGAACACCAAGAGTTTTTACGTGGAAAACCCAAAAATGGGAAAAACCACGGGGCCTCGCCCAGTTGCAAATTTCCACTAGTGTTTTCGTAGATTACAAATAGCGGATTTCGTCCCACAAGTCGGGATAATCCAAATACAACTTGTTTCTTCCACGAAATTCACAAAATCCTGCGAATTCCCTGCGTTTCCTGAAAATCCGGCAGAGCTCCGGCATCTTCAGGCGACAGGAAAAACTCCGGAGGCGGTGGTCGAGGAGGTGAGGAATCTCCTATTCCCCTTTCTCCTTCTCCTTCTCTTCTTCTTCTCTCTCTTCACTTGAGTCCCCTTGGTGTAGAATGAGGGCTCTATTTATAGTTTTTCTGGAGTGGCATAGCCCGTAAATAGGCGTGAGATCAAGGGCGAACAGGGAGTGGTTTGAATGGACGGCCGATATCGAATCCTTTGATCATGTACCGTTCGTTAGACATTTGAAGGCCTTAATGAAGTTGGAATTTGATGATCTTGGGCTCGTTGGATTCGTCTCGTCGATCCGTTCGATTCGAGTATAAGCTCGTCAAAATCAGAGACCGTTTGGTAACTCAAATTGCGGTTTGAACCTTCCAACAGCGCTTTGAACACTTGATCCGGACTCATTTGGGCTCGGATTAGGTTGATCTTGGTGTCGCTGGGTTCGTATTTCCGAGACGCTCAGTTTGACTATAAGCTCGCTGAAATCGGAGTTCATATGCTCCCAAAATTAATTTTTGAAGTTTCCAACTAGTTTTTCCTCGAGATTAGTGCCCGATCAAGATTATTTTTGGGATGACGTATCAAGTATTAATCTCTTTGGCTATTTTATTTTCGGGATCAAATGGCATCTCTTTGATTGTACGAATAATATTATGTGCATGAAATAATTTCTATCTTGTATAAATTGTGAAAATTTAGTGAACTGATTGTCCTTTTACCAAATAAAAAAGGAGAAAGGATAAATCCTTTTTATACTATAATATTTCAAAATTTTGTAAGTATTTAATACAAAAATGTATGTGTTGGTTTGGCATTAACAAATGTAAATAATTTGGTGAGGAGAGTGAAAGTGAAAGAGAAATAAAAAAAGAGATGGTTTGTTTTGTTTCTCAATACTCATATTAAAACTGGTAGCACATATTAATCATAGTATTTCATTCATGATACTCATTTATCATTTTCAAGTCACCCATCATACAAAACCACGCAAAAGAAGAGAATCTAATGCAGTATCTTCGATGCCATATGTGTTTATGTATATATCATTCAATCGAGGAAAATTTTTCCTATAACGAAATAAGTCTTTCAATGAAGGGGTTGGGATTTGCATCTCAAACAACATTGTCAACCCCATCCGTAGTATTGAGGACAATTGTAATGAGGTTAGTGATGTATGTGTCGATGATGTAATTAAATTCTAATTGTATCAGTTAATGAGCACATCAACCGCAGGGGGGTATCGTGAAAACAATTTTAAATAATTTTTCCCCAAAAAGGTGAAGGCCTTAGAGAAGTTTTTAAAATTGAGTAATATTTTACTTTCTACCAATAATTTAATACATAGGCTGAATTGAGGATTCTCCAACCAAATAACATAGCATTTATAAGCAAATTAAAGGACAATGATGGAGGGTAAATTTCGGCCTACAGGTTCTTTCCCAGGAGATGAGGTGGAGTTATTTTTGTGTTCATATTCCAATGATTTTCCAATGATAAAGTAATATGGAGTAGTTGTTGATCCTTTTAAAGATGACATTTGAGATGTAAAGAGCTCTAATTTAATACGAGATAAAGTTCTAAATTTTTTTTTGATAAGTTGATAACTTCCAAGAAATGATAGAGATTTGGCCTTCTAACCATCAAGCATTTGCTTTGTCTTACAAAACAAAGGCAAGAAATCTATTAGGTTCAGAACAGTAGGAGATACAGAGATCGATCCCAAGATAAGAGAGTTTAGGCTCAACCAAGTTGAGGTTGACATGGTGGGATAGAATTGTGGAGTTGGTGACAATGAGGAAAAATGTTATGGAACTTATGATATGATTAATATAGACGCTAGTAGTGTTATCAAATTAGAGCCAAACTGTTGTTAAGAATGGATAGATTGCTAGCAATAGCATTACCAAAAGCAAACAAGTCATCTACATAAAGGAGAATGAGAAAATTGTATTGATTGATGGTGTAATATTGATACACATTGTCTATAATTTTA
Organism: Dendrobium huoshanense; assembly: GCA_016618105.1. Taxonomy (NCBI): domain Eukaryota; kingdom Viridiplantae; phylum Streptophyta; class Magnoliopsida; order Asparagales; family Orchidaceae; genus Dendrobium; species Dendrobium huoshanense. The sequence continues at coordinate 19,438,564 of CM028356.1, forward strand.
GCTTCGAAGAGGTTACATAGGCTACCCACCATGATGTAGAAGATATAAGGTGAGAGAGAACAACATTGTCAAAGGCTTAATGTGAAATTTAAAAAATCATAAAGAGGGTCATTTATACGACAAGAATAATGAATAAGAGTAATATAGGCCAATCAATAATAAGAGTAGGAAAACATTTTTGCATCAATATTTTAAAATAAAATGATTAAAATCCCTATTTACACAGTTTCAAAAACTTTTCTGATGTTCAATTTTATACAAAAGAACTTTCCTTGCATGTTATGAGCAATTCATGCAACATTTTATTAGCCAAAATAATATTATTAGAAGAAATTCTATGTTGAAAGAATCCAACTTGAATAGAATGAATGATAAAAGATAGGATACAATTTCTTCACTCAGCCTTAAATCATGGAGCTGAAATACTGTAGATATTAAAAAACTAATTGAAAAAAATTACACACATCTTGTATCCTATTCAGCAAAAGGGAAAATTATTACGTCTGGTGTCCGGATCCAATCCAGACATGCCACATCATCAAAATGCACTGGGCCCCAGTGTATTTGGGTGACGTGTTGCGTCTGTATTGAATGTCCGAACATTTGGTATCCGGACGTAATAATTCGCCCAGCAAAAAGGAGGACACTTTTGCACCTTCATCAAATTGTTTCAAGTTGTCGTTTATTCATTAATATTGAATAATATATGAGATGTGAATATTATATAAGTGCTAAAAATTAATCGGCAAATTTCTCTTTTTAACTCTATTCATATTATATTTGATACATTCTTTTTTTTTTTCCTAATTCTAAATAATTTTATCCCCTTTATTTTCAACGAGCGCCACTCTTATTATTTTCACAATATAATAAATAATAAATCTATATTTCTAAATTTACTACATATTTATCTTAATACCCTCTTTTTTCTCAAATCTCGCTGACTTCATGATATTCACTTATAATGTAATATTTATGAAATATTTATTTATGTATTTATGTTAATCATCTATTAATATTATATTTAGAATTATCACATTATAATTCATATCCTTAATCTTTAATATAAAATTATAATATAAATAATAATTCTATTAAAAATTAAAATGCACTTTGTTTTTTATAATTTTAATAAAAATGGATATTATTAAACCTAGAAACGTGGCCCATAGTGGCATAGTGCAGCAATTTTGTCGCATAGTAGAAACCTACTAGATTTATACGATCATCCAAGTTTGCAAAATCTGCTTTACAACTATACTATCTTCAATTTTATAAATTAAACTTCACCTCTTCATGATTCTATTATTTTCTACAGATACCCTATCACACATTTCCTATATATGCATAATAATCGCAAACCAAGCTCTAGCTACGAAGATTTATTATTCTGTGCGGAGTGCGGAAGGCGTTCGGAGACCAATAAAAATGTGTCACGTCATCCCATTGCTGGGTACTCAGCTCGGTACCCGCACTCGGTACCGCTGGGTACCTAGTGCTTAACCGTACGATTCTACCATCCGGTGTCCATACAGAATAAAAGCTCAGCTACGATGGCATACTCGCTTGTTTTTTTAAACAAATATGACAGCCTACTACTACTACAAAGAAAACAATAAACCTAAGGATTTGGAATTTGGTACCAAAGCAGTAAAATACAGGAATAAAAGTAATTAGTCACAGCAATATTATAAGTGCTAGGATCAAAACACATTTCAGTCACGCTTGCAAGTTGCAACATAAAAGAAGACAACATATAGAAGGTTTCAATATGGAAAATGAAGAGGTTAAGTACCGTATAAGCATTTGTTATCAAACCATCAGCCATAGCAGCGGATGGGATCAGTGCAGCCTTTGGAAGCAGATTGCTTGGAGCCTATGCGGCCACCTTTTTCAAGGTACTGCTGATGGTAATCCTCCGCTCTGTAGAATTTTTTTGCTGGAAGGATCTCTGTGACAACCTTCCTTCCTAAGATCTTCTGTTGATTCTCTAAAGTCTCTCTTGCAGCTTTCTCCTGCTCTGGTGAGTAGTAGTATATCCCAGAACGATATTGCGTTCCCACATCATTGCCCTGCATGGTTTAATTGATGAAAATCATCGTCTCGGACAGAAAAACAAACAACAGATGACAGTATGAAGTAATAAAATGAATACTGTATGTGCATTTGCACATGAAATGAGAGAATACATAAACAATCTGATGCTGCTTCATGAGTACGGGCTGCCAACGAATCTATCTGAGCAAAGCAGGTCCTTGTTCACGTTTTTGTTCGTTTATTATCAGCTTGTTCAGCTCAGTTCGAGCTCGATTCGAGCTTTCTGTTCTTGTTCAAGTTTGATTCATTTAACTTAATGGATGTTCATGTTTAGTTTGTATTTGGTTTATGTTGGATTCATTTCATGTTTATCGAGCTTTAAACAAGTGAGCATTATCGAGCTATAAACAAGCTCCACTTCTAAATAATCATTAGCTTAACAAATAAGCCTTATCAATCCCACTATCAAATAATTATATTGAGCATGTTCGTGAATATATCTACCATGTGTTTTCGAACTACCACGAACATTTCTTGCAAGTGTTTTCAAGCTACCAAACGAACATATTCATGAACATATCTATCGAGTGTTCTCGAATTATTAAATAAGCTCATTCATGAACATATCTACGAGTGTTATCGAGCTATCAAATAAGCCCGTTCATGAATACACCTAGCTAGTATTTTCGAGCTATTAGCTGAGCTCGTTCACGAACAAATGAGCTATGTTTCTTTTTTATAACAAAATAACATTGTAAAAAAATAAATTATAATTAAATAACATATAATATCAATTTAATATAAATTAATAATTTATTTTAATTAATATATATTCTAATATTTAATTACTTTTAAAATTATTGATTCATAATTATTATATAATTAAATTATATTAAATATAAAATATTTATAATATGTATGTTCATCAACTTTAAAATCAAATATTAATCAAATTTTTAACGAGCTTATTCACGAGCTTTGTATCAAATAAGAATCGAACTTTTGTCAAGCTTTATGTCAAGTTTGCTCAAGATTTTTAAATGATGTTATTCATGAATATAAATGAGTCAAAAACATAATTTATTCAAGCTTGTTTAATTGTCCTCTTCTCTCACTACAATCAATGGCAATTGACAAGCACATTAGCCCCATAGCAAAATACTGGGGATGTCGTGAGAGATTTAAAAATAGATAGAGGAGAGCATAAATAGGGGAACTTTTTTTTGTTGCATTGATAAGGGATTCTTTAAATCATACCCAATGCACATAGGCGAAGACCTCTAAAACACATATATCGGGCTCTTTTTAGTTAAGTTCTTATTTTATCATTTTTTACGGCATTTATTCCCTGTAACCAGCAATCTTCCCAGGAAGCTCATTATAATCTCTCTCTTCTTGCCCACAAATAGAGAGGATCGAGCTCAAACCTTACCTGAGCTTTGTGTTGATAGTTTTTGCCAGTTAACATCTTTAGGTACTCTCATTGAGATTTTTTCCAAACAAGTTGAAATATTCTAATGGAAGATCACTCAAACCATGGGGTCCAACCATTCGCCGTGGTCTCGACGTCCGCCACAGGAAATAATGTAGAGAGCATGTCTCGCAACCCAACCTAATGTCGTTCCCGTCTCACTTCTAGGACTTGTTATGCATGGCAGACACCCTATTGCGAGCTAAGTTGAGATAATCCACCCCCACAGGAGCACTGACCAACTTTGGGATCCTTCACCATCCAACATCTAGGAGGCACTATAATTGACTCCAATGTCGTCGACAATGATCCCAATAGCTTTGATCTAGATTGTTGACCTGTTAATGAATCGCCCCCTAAAGGTGGTGCTTGAAAATCACACGGAGTCTTGTCGCCCAAGATGAAGATCCTGTAGTTGGATAATCATAAGAGGCTCACTAACCTCATTGAACATCTTGATAGCTTCAATAACATTATGGCACTTGACCTCGTTTTCGACAACTTAAGTAGTCGCATATTCACTATGGCAATATCATATTGAAGGATGCCATATGGAGCAGGTTCATCAAACTCCTACCTTGCAGTATCACCACTGTTGATATGGGCTAGGTCATTAGTTTGTAGTGGAGTTCAACTCTTCCAAGCAGCCATCAAAATCCACTCAAACCCTAGCATGCATCAAGAAAAAAGGGAGCCCTTTAATATTAAATGCACCATTATACAAGGGTGTCTTGAGAAGTCACCAACTCGAAGTTCAAGGTGGCCAAGATAGCTTCACTCTCAATCTCCATAATTCACTATTCGAGCATTCAATAGCTAAGAACCCAATGACATTGGAGAAATATGCTAGAGCGAGCCTCTAGGTTCATAGATATTCGGATGAATGTAATGCGGTGCATAATAGGTCTGTTATTATATTTAAGGTTAAAAAAAAAATATTACAGTCATATATTTTATGTGGTTGTAATTTATGTTTTATAACAAGACAATTTTTGTAGGATTGATTATATATTTCGTTTCATATCCCCTCTTTAAGAGTAAAGCACTCACCACCTGAGCATCTTCCTATGTTCGATTTTAAATCAACTCAAATGAAAACCATTAGACTCTTAGGTTGACCTCCATAACTAAAGTTTGCCTTCAACTCCCTCTCTAGTCTTATAAAAAAGAAGAATATCATAAGCAAAAAGCATACACCAGGGTACAACCTCTTGTAAATGTCTAGTAAGAACATCCATGACTAAAACAAAAAGATATAGGCTTAAGGCGCGTCCAAAGCCTACACAATGAGAGCTGGCATTGAGGCGTATGCCTCAAGTTCACTGAGGCGCTCCTTGAGGCGCGCATCGCCTCATGTTTTAGAGGCGTCCGCCTCTTAAAATTAAAAAAAAAAAAAACCCTAACCTAAGTACATGCATTTTGCAACTCGGTATCGCTAGGTACATGCTCGGTATTGCTCGGTACCACTCGGTACAACAATGCTCGGTACCGCTAGGTAAATGGTCGGTACCACTCAGTATATGCTCGGTGCCGCAGGTACATGCTCGGTATCATTTGGTATCTTTCCATACAAATGACTTACGAACTTTAAAAATAAGCAGAACTTCAAAATTACTCTTATAATAAAAATTTGGTCTGGGTCGAACCTCGCAGGGGGCAGCGCCCTCTTAGACCCCCGACTACCCGGCATATTGTTGTATTCATCATCTTTAGTAATAGTTGTAAGTGTTAGTCTGCTTCTTCATGAGTACATGCTTTGTATAAGTTTTCTTAATGTAGAATAAGTGAAGCATTATATTTAGGGGTTTGATATATTGCACTAATATATTCTTCTCATAAAGGATGGTCATAAGTAAGGATAAAGCTGTATCAGGTCATAGAAAAGATGCAGCATGAAAACATAGCACTCAGGTGGATGTAGGAGGAAGTGATAAACATATATCTATCTAAAATGCAATTACTGTGACAAAGTTGTGAAGGGATATTTTAATTTCACTTCATATCTTGTGCCTTTTTATGTTTTATATTTTTTACTAATTAGTATATAAAAAATTTATCATTTTATGTTTACTCAATATTTTGATTTTGAGGCTTACGCCTTGTCTCACAAATGAAAAATGCCTCAATACCCGATTACGCAATTTTAAACATTGGATGTAATCCAACTGAAATAGGAAAATACTTGGTCAAGCCATCTTGTGTTTGAACACAAGTAACAGCTTCTGCATACACATTCTTAATGACTTGAATATAAGCATTATAAACCCCCTATTTTCTAGAACTCTCTATATCACTTCCCTTGAAACTTTATCATATGTAAATCATTCTTATTCTATCTATACTTCTCCATCAAACCTCTCAATTAATGTATAGCTTCCATAATAGACCTATCCGGCATGAATGTTACAACAGTAGAAGGATCATTTTGCACAATGAAGCAACTCATTTTCTATGTTTATTTCCTTTTTAATGAATTACATCTTCATGCTTAGATAATAGCTTTACAATATTTAATGGCAATTCCATGAAAATCATGTACTAAGTTCGCGAGCTATTGCTATATAAAGACTTGTATACTTTCCTCATAACCCATGCCTATAAATAATTATTGAGTGACCTGTTTGAGTGAGTTGTGAATTCCACTACTCGAACACTAATTACATTCATATATGAAATTGTCATTTCAATAGTTCACCTCACTTATAACAATTGCAAATCCAGAGAATTTTATAAAATCTAGCGATCTTTAGTGTTAACTAGTTAATTTGTTTACTTGCTTATTTTGTGTTGAATGACGCATACATGATTGGAAGTTCATATGTTTAAGTGTTATCATTTTCTTGTAAATTAGTATGCACACACCACTTGACATACAACAACAACTTAACATGCAATTTAAATAAAATATATTTGTTTATATACTTGCATTGTCTATACACAACAAACACAATAAACAAATGCCATCAAAATTAACATTGATGGAACAATTTGAGAGTTTATTTAATATGGTAGAAGACCTTAGTGTTAAGGCATATGACCATGACGCTAACCTAAACCAAGTACAACATATCTTAGATGAATACGAGGATAAGTTGCAGATAATATTTGATGCCATAACAGTTTAATTTAACCAAATAAATCTTACATTACCGACTATGCCTTTAGTCCCTACCCAACCCATCCCTCCAATAAATAATCCATCATTAGGAGAAAAACATCCTATTAGGATCCCTTCAGCTAATAGGAATGGAGGTGAAACCAATCAAAATAATGGAGAGGGTTTCAATATTCACAATAGAAAACTCAATAAAAGCCCACACTTGTTATGGGTTCATGACCCCATCAAATTTCTAGATTGGCTCAGTTAGATGGATAAGTTCTTTGAGTGGTACTAAATAAATGATTATCAAAGGGAGAGATCTGCTAAAATGAAAGTGATTTTTCAAGCAAAAAATTATTAGTCAATTTTTTAGGCAAAGGATGCATATGTAGGGAGAGTATTCATGACATGGGTAGAGATGAAAGAAATGCTAAGATCGAAATACTATATAAGAGGTATCATGATAAAAAGGTACATACGTAGTTGAAGCACTCAAGAAAGCAGGTGATTGAGTAACATAATATTTTTGAGGATTTAGTGGCTAGGACTGGTTATATTGATATCCATTGGCAACTTGCCGACAAGTTTGTGATGAATTTAAAATGAAAACTAAGAGTGATATAGACTACATGATCCTCAAACCCTTGAGGGTGCATTACATTATGCTCTCCTCATTAACAAACAAAAGAAGTCATCCCTAAGATTAGAACTCAGACAACTACATTTTCTACCCAAAAGTCCACTGCTAAATCTAATCCTCGTATGGTTAGTGCTAAAGGAATTAAGACCATTACACAATCCAACTTAGGGCTGCAAACGAACTGAGCTAAGGTAAGGAGGTTCACAAAGGCAGAATTCAAAATCAAAATGTGTGAAAGAATTAACATCCATATTTTGTACGCTAGTTACTCTCATCATTTGTGATACGTTCTCGCATCTATGCCTATACAATCGAAGCAAGCGTGCATCTCCAACTCTTCAGTCGAAGCCACCTGCATCTCCACATTTCTTCGAAGCCAAATACGGTAATGTAATACGCTTACAACTACATGCCCTAGCTAGCCATTTCCGAAGACAAAGTGCTTCAAAGCTAAACACAGTCGAAGCTCGAACTTTTATGGGCATATCACTATATCAGTGATGCATTTTTGGTATCATATTGAATAAATTTATGATATTCTCCCACATAAACTACCTTAGGTAGCTTCTATATAATTCAATTTATAATTTTATAAATTCAAATTATAATATTTTACTTCATTGTTCAATTATCTTGAAAATGTGATGTAAAACGACTGTATATCACCACAAATGATTGATTTTTTTCCATCAAAACTATTGATTGATATTTATGGTTGAATTATAGGCTATAGCTATTTATCCTCATTGTTTGTGCTCTCGTGAAATTCAAGGTTTAACATGTAAATTCTTAAGTTTCTTTTATTATTTAATAGGAAAATGATTTTTGAGATGAGCACTAACATAGCTGATAATAATTTCATAAAGATGAGAACCTTTGTCAGCATATGTTGCCAAATTAGGCATAGGAAATGTAGAATTTCAAAGTTATTTATATCAAATTTGATGGAGCATATTCTAGAATCATAGTTCACTTGCTCAAACAACATCCACACAAATTTTGAAAGTGCAAAAGCTACATGTTAAAGCTAAGCAAAAAAAAAAAAAAAGAACTTCAAATTTTAGAACATTCCACTTTTCTCCTTCTTAAGCAAAGTGGCTCCACCCAATTTTGTAGCTCATAATCAAGTAGACATTTATTTAAGAGTCAAAAGCTAAGACACCAAAAAGAAGAAATATCAGGCTATAATGCCATTGAATGAGCATTTAATTTTGAAATAAGAGATTATTTGCACAATAATATTGCTCGTATGTTTTATTCAGCAACCTTCCATCTCATAATATCTTTATACTACAATAATCATTTTAACGCTTTCTCATAAGTAATCAAAGTTTGGGGAGTCTACTATGGATATGTAGTTTTTGGTGATTTTTTAAGGAGTGTAGGTCATCCAATTGCAAGCAAACATACAACTAGGCATGTTCTAACCTAGTTTGGTTGATTCTCACAAAAGCCCTAGATGGTTGGCTTAGATAGCTAAAAATTTTAGGTTTTGATTTTTCTTAAGTGGGAATGATAGCTACAACACAACAACAACAACATCAAGCCTTTATCCCACTATGTGGGATCAGGTACATGAATCCTTTTTCATCCATTGTGTCCTGTCAAAAGTTGAATTCTCATTTAAATCTAATAAAGAAAGGTCATTTCTAATATTTTCTAACCAAGTCTTTTTAGGTATATCATTACCTTTCTTAACATAAGTCAAATCTAATACATCAATCTTCCTAACCGGTGTTGGGGAGAGAGAGATGAGGAGTAAACACCACAATGACGAAACAAGCAAGAAAATAAAAGTAGTGGAAAAGTAAAGGACACCAGAATTTAATGTAGAAAAAAACCCAAAATAGAGAAAAAAATCACGGAGCCACATCACACCAAAAAATCCACTATGAAAATTGAGAGAAATAAATACAGATCACTCTTCTCTTTCACTCTCTCCTTACTTCTCTTCTCACATGCACCATTCTCAATGTTTACACTCTCAAAATATAAGAGAAAGCTAGTTTCAAGGGATGCAACTCTTCAGAAAAATGAGAAAGAAAATCGTCCAATCCATCTCGCAGCGCTACGATGCCATTTTGGGGCGCTGCGACGCTCAAGCCTCTGTCTTGCACCGCTTCAGCGCCGTATCTATACTGTTGCAGCGCTCTTCTCTCTGTCGTTTAGTACTAGGGCGCTTGGGTAAGTAGCGCCAATGCATTGTACGAAAAAAAAATATATGTGGTAAAGTCCCCGCATCCCCCAATGTACACCACAAGCTTTGAGATCCGAGACAACAAAATAACCAGAATGATCAACACAATCAGATTCTACACATAACAATCGGGTAATCAGAATGCCGCCATTTTATGTAACCAAATCATCTAAGACGACTCTCTCTAATCTTACCTTCCACTAGAGCTACTCCAATCTTTTCACGTATATGCTCATTTCGAAATACAACACAACACAACACAAAAGAAAATTTTATAAATTAGAACCTTCTATAAAATTTCATCATAACAAAGTACTAGTCTTAGAGAGGATCACCAAACTCTATTTAGTTTGGCCAGCCACCAATATCCAACCAAGAGATTTTTCAACCAATTTCAATAACAAACCAACATTAACTTAATAAACAATACATGAGAGGAAATTTTTAAAATTAAAAAACGAGGGAGGTTAGGGGCACTAGTGTAACTAGCTCAACTCCTTCCTCCAATGCATCACTTGGTCGGCCGCTACTCCCATACATAAGCTGATCACTCCACTCCAACTTAGCCATTTAATTAGGTTAATTAAAATGGCTAACACAACACATGAATGCAATCACACTTACAAAGGCACCACTACAACTATCTATGAGACAATACATCACATCCAATTGGTCAGGCCCTTATATTGTAGAAGTAATCAGAGCATCGAGGCCTTGCTAACTCCAAATATGTGAAAGCAAGGAGCAACAAAGAACTTGGAATGCTTTCGACTTAAGGAACTAATCCACATGAGACATTGGGTGACATCCTGAGAGTTTTTTATGCTAAAACTAGTTGTTTAGTAGAAGAAGCATCCACTTGATGCTAATTGAAAAAATAGTTTCGAAACCCTTCACCAGCAAGGAGATAACTCCAAAATATAATAGTGCACTAGTAGTCAAATACTATAATAGCATATTAGATATCAATATAGTAGACACAATTTGTTATGATTCAATAATTATTTATTATTTGATATTTGATCAAATATAAAAATACTTGTTACTAGACAATGGTGGCCAGGAGATGATCATGAAGTGATCAAACGACAACAATCAAGCAATGGCAAATGGATGATGGCGATTGGGCAATGCTGGTCGAAGGATGACGATCATGCAACAAGAATCAAGCGACGATGGACAAGAAACAATGGTAGAGTAATTATAGTTTACGAGGTGATTTTTGATCGTTAGGCAAATGTCTGAAATTCTTCATATTATTAATAAGCTCTCGAATTTCATGTCATCATAATGTGAAGAATGTGGGTCTACTTATAATTTCTTATAGTATCATGTTAATAACTTTTACCAAATTCGCCAAACGCTCCAATCTCCAATGAGCTACCTTGTTGATTTTCCCCATTATTGATCGTTTATAAGGCATTTAAATGTCTTAATGACATTAAATGAGTAATCTTGACTTGGATTTCACTCATCGAGATACTTGTTTTTAATTAAGCACGCAAAATTTAGAAATCGTTTAGTCCTTGAAAAAATGTCCTGAAACATCTAATATCCCAAACCTAACCCCCGATCAACAATCAAATAGTCAAAGAAGAAAATATACACAACCAAGAAATCATAGACCAAAATAACGAAATTACCTGGCGATTGAGCGTAGTAGGGTTATGCCGAGCCCAAAAGACATCAAGCAGATCCTCATAGCGGCACTGGTTGTGATCGTACTCCAAGCGTACGATCTCCGAGTGGCCAGTCTTCCCCGTGCAAACGTCCTCGTATGTCGGATTATGAAACTTTCCCTGGCTGTATCCGACCTCTGTCTTCGTCACGCCGGGAACCCTCTGGAAAGCTAGCTCGACGCCCCAGAAGCACCCTGCAGCGAACTGCGCCAACTGCTGCCCCGCAGCCGGCACGTCGTTGTCCGGCTCGTAAGCTATCTCCGACGACGAAGCGGCCATTGATGAGATCCCCGCGCTGTTACCGAACCTGAACCGAAGTTTCCCCAACCAGCTGGTCCCGCTCATTGACGAAGGAAAGTAAGGAGCTCGGGAAGTTAATATAATAATATCCCGTAGCACACACTTGACACAGTACAACTCAGTTAACCAGACATAGAACCACAAAAATCTTATCCTTATTTTTATTAATTTTTGTTCTTAATTTCTCCTTAATTTCTCCTTAATAAACAAACACTTGACCAATACATTTTCCAATTTGATATAGAGTTAGGCTCCATTTGAGGAGAAATTATTATGTGTGGAGGCTGGCCGCAGCTCTATGTCTGTAGGTGAATCAGATGCAATCAAACTAATGGTACCGAGCAGTATCGAGCCACAGTAAATAATAAAGGAGTGACATAGCGTATTGTAGTTGGTCTTTGGATGCTGTTCGGCGTCCGCACAGAATAATTAATCTCATTTACGACGATTTTTTACTGTTTTTAAAAATAATTTTTAATATAAAAATTTTACTAAAAAACTATTTTAAAGCTTCATTTGAGATAACTTTCTTGCTGAATTTTTATGCTGAAAAAATATTTTAAGAAGTGTTGCGTCCTGGAATATTCGCGGCGGTAGAGAAATATATGGTTTAACGTCTTAGTATTGTACGAAGATCCAGCACACAAGCAGATAAGTGAAGGGGTGAAATATTCATAAGAGACACCAGAGTTTTTACGTGGAAAACCCTTGAAAAGGGGGAAAAACCACGGGGCCTGGCCCAGTTTGAATGAATCCACTAGTATTTGTAGTCGATTACAAATGAGGCCCTTCCTTGGGAGAAGGCCTTGGATTGATGTAGCAAATGTACATCATATAAATTGCGTTACATGGTAGGAGTTACATATACATATTTGTCTGGTCGCAAGGATCATAGTCGGCAGGAGACCGGGGTCAGAAAGACCGTTGTCTGTTGATGGAGGTCGGAAGGACCATATTAGGCGACGAAGACCTGAAGGACCATAGTCAATAGGAGACTGGGGTCTGAAAGACCGTTGTCTGTTGATGGAGGTCAGAAGGACCATGGTAGGCGACAAAGGCCTGAAGGACCGTAGTTAATAGGAGACTGGGGTCTGAAAGACCGTTGCCTGGTGATGGAGGTCGGATGGACCGTAGTAGACGACGAAGGCCTGAAGGACCGTAGTCGGTAGGAGACTGGGGTCTGAAAGACCGTTGTTTGTTGATGGAGGTCGGAAGGACCATGGTAGGCGACGAAGGCCTGAAGGACCGTAGTCAATAGGAGACTGGGGTCTGAACCTGGTGATGGAGGTCGGATGGACCGTAGTAGGGCGGCACTTTGGTAGAACTCTGGACGTCAGGTAGTGGCCCAGCAGAAGTTCAGGCCTCAGGTGGTGTTCCAACAAAGCAACGGTGTCAGGTGGTAGTTTAGCGGAGGAGAGGGCCTTTGGCGAAGGTGAGGGTTTCTGGAGAAGGTAAGGGCCTCAGATGAAGATGTTAGGCCTGAAAGTTGGGCCTTGAGCAGAACGTTGGGCCTGAATGTCAGGCCTTCAGTAGCACGTCGGGCCTGAACATCGGGGCTGAACGTCGGGTCTTCAGATGGTGGTGCGGTGAAACTCCGGCAGTGGTCCGGCGAGGTTCCAGCGGTGATCTGGCGAGGATCCGGTGGTGGTCCGGCGATGCTCCGGCGGTGGTCCGGCGAGGTTCCGGCGGTGGTCGAGGAGGAGCTTCTTCCTTCTCTTCCTTCTCTTCCTTCTCCTCTTCCTTCTCTTCTTGCTTGGATCCCCTCTTGTGAAGAATGAGGGCTCTATTTATAGATTTTCTGGAGTGGCATGGCCCGTAAATAGGTGTGAGATCAATGGCGAATAGGGAGTGGTTCGAATGGACGGCCGATAGTGAATCCTACGATTATGCACCGTTTGTTCGACATTTGGAGGTCTTAATGGTGTCAGAATTCAGCGATCTTGGGCTCGTTGGATTCGTCTCGTCGAGTCGTTCGATTCGAGTATAAGCTCGTCAAAATCGGAGACCTTTTGGTAACTCAAATTGCAGTTTGAACCTTCCAACAGCGCTTTGAGCCCTTTATTCAGACTCATTTGGGCTCGGATTGGGTTGATCTTGGTGTCGTTGGGTTCGTATTTCCGAGACGCTCAGTTTGACTGTAAGCTCGCTGAAATCGGAGTTCGGGTGCTCCCAAAATTAATTTTTGAAGTTTCCAACTAGCTTTTGCCTCGAGATTCGTGCCCGATCAAGATAATTTTTGTGATGCCGTATCAAGAAGCAATAATAAAACGATCTAAAACAAAACCTTAAGAGGCGGTCTGGACAAGCTTAATTTTTTTTTTTCAGATATATTCCAAATTTAAATTAGAAAATGTTTTTTTTTTAAATCATATAAATCAGGGAATAATTTTTATGATATATTACATAAAAATACTGTAAAAAAAAAATCTCCTTTGCTTACAAATTAACCGCATATAAATCAAGCGTACAAATCAAAGGGCTTTCCTCAATAAACTTTTTTTTTCTCAACGAACATATCCTGGTCACTAGACTCTGCGTGAAGTCAATAGAGAAGGATCTTCTCAGCTCTATTCAGCAAAAGAAGGGTTTATGGTTAACCAGTAAAGTTAAGGTCTCTAATGCTGAAATGTCACTATTGTTATTTAATATACTACTGATATGATTGAGTATATAATATGCATTAATTTTAATCGTAGATATTTGCAATTTATTGGTTTATAATTCTGATTATGTGATTTTTAAATGTTTTCATATAAAGAAAATGAAGCTTGAAAATGATCTGTGTGCTGATTTCTAGTAGTCTTTCTATTTTATAGTTATGTGTTCATTGAGATGAGTTAATTTATTTTATGTCATGGTTATTGTACATGTATCATTATGGGCTTGTATTAGTTATACATATTGAATAAATATAAAACAAAAGCTATTTCTTTTTCTACTATTTCTATGAAATTTGTAAGTTTGGGTTGAATGATTAGATGGTTGTAAATGTAAATATAAAAGATATAAATTTTCCGACTTAGATCTTAGTGCGTGACAATATTTGTTTTGAAATTCATCCACTTGGCCGACCCAATTTGCATCAAATCTAACAATCTCAAGCTAATAATAAGCATGTTAGAAAAGAAGGAATGATTAAAAAAGGGACAAGAAAGGAAAATAAATCAACAAGAGCAAGCCTTGCATAATTGAACTAGATGACCTCCTAGAAATTCAAGTTCTTCAGTTAATCAAGGGATTGAATCCAAAAGAAAGAAGGAATTGTATGCCCAAATAGAACTTTTGCTTATTCAGTAATTGAGTTTATTATGGTCTAAGACCCCAATTTATAATTACAAACGCAATTGAAACATCCCCTTCTACCATTATAAAAGTGCTTCCAAATTTGAGAATCGAAAGCAAATTTGTAAGGGCATCTTCAATGGAACGGCAAACAACTGTTTGTGGTTCTTCCGTCGCTCCAACCGAGCGGCAATTTTGCGGCTATTTCATCGCGGGTGAACAGTGCGATGCCAATATTGACGTCACACTGTTCACCCGCTAAATTTTTATGTGTCGACGAGATTTATCCGTGAAATGTAGAAAGAAGGTTACGAGACGACGAAGCCCGCGAAATGGAGTTCGATTGGAGCAGAATTATAACATATTGGAGTTTTGCTGCATTTTGCAGTTGAAAATGGGGTTTTCGGTTGGAGATGCCTAAACAAAGAATCACATGTGTGTCTTTCTCTCTTCTACCAATTTAGGGTGTGTGTGTGTGTCTCTCCCTCTCTCTTCACGTGTGCGGTTCCCAACTTCAGATTCACACACACGCTGAGCACTCTTCCTTTCTCTATCGTTAACATCGCGCGAAGTCTCTGTAATAGCCCATATACTGACTATGATAAATATTTTTTCTGGAGTCATTATAAATCCAAATTAAAAACCGTCTTCACCATAATTTTCATATTGTAGCATTTTAATTGTTTGATTTTTTTCATAATTTTTGGTCACTGATAAAAATTCTTAAGAATTTGACACATATTTGTACAAAAGTGGATTTTGGGAATATCAGATGTCTATTTTACAAACTAATTTCATCAATATTTTCTAAATAAAATGATTTATTTTATGAATATTTTTTTATAATTTTTGAAGCCCTAAAAGAATTTTTATGAATTTTATACTAAAAGAATTGATTAAATTAATTATATAATTTTAAATTATTATTTTAATTAAAATATCCTAATCCACTGTTAACATTTAATAAAGCCATTTATTTTTCTTCATTCGGCCCAAACAGAGACATGGTTTCAGATTTAAGAGAGAAAAGACAAGGGAGAGAAAAGAGAAGTTTGGATTTGGAGGTCACAGAATGATTTTCGTCAATCAGGGCAGTTTGGAGATTTGCTCGTCTCAATGTAAGGAACATTTACACTGTTTTTTATTTCAAAGATTTTGTATTTTTAAGATTTTTTCGTTCAAATTTGTTTTTCCATTACTAAAAAATGAGAATAATTTTGTATTGATAAAATTTTCACCGCATAACTTTTTATATACTATAGAGATTGATATTCTGAACGTTTTAATACTTATTTGAGATTTTTCGCTTGGTGAATTTGAAAATACAACGATTTTTATATACTAAAAAATTTATTTTGACGACTAAAAATAACGATTTAGTTCAACTAAAGCTTCATAATACTATTTTATGCAAAATTTAATAATTTGATTAAATTCTGAAAATATGAATTTTTGTTTAGTATGATTTTTATTGTCTACCGTTATGACATTTTGGCACTTTCTGAATTAAGTTTAATTATGCATTATTTCTTACAATGCATTAAAATGAATGTGGATATGTGATTGCGTAATAGTTGATCGTTATTATTATTATAATATTATGATAATAATGAGTAAAAGATAAATAAAGTCTGGTTAACCCATTGATTGGAGACTGATTAACATGTATAAGAGGGTGGACTGATGTGACTACTTTATTTATTGAGTCAACAATTTACTAACACTGATACAATACTGGAAAAAAAATCATGATAGTCAGAATTCTTACTTATTTAGTGTGACTAATGAAATGAGTGTTAATGAGGCATTGTTCATATTACTGTATAAAATTATAATTAACAATTTATTGATTTATTAATACAAAAGTATGATATATTCATTAAACATTTGATATACATGATATATTGAGCATGTGATTAAGATGTTAATTTAATACTAGTATAAAATACTAGATATCATGTGTACATTCTTATATGATTTTACTACATTGCTTTAATTTCAATGAACTTTACTGATGTTTTGATTTGTTGCTTTATCCAATTTATGTACTTATTGGTATTACGAATATCACGATTACTTTATAGATTTAACACTCATACTGGTTTACTGGCTTTTATACTATAGTGTTTTACTATTTATAGATTCTACTACTATATGTGAATTTTATTATTTATGCACTAATTTAATAATTATATGAATGATACTGCTATGATTTGATCTCTGACATGCATATTACTTCTTTATAATGCTTTAAATTTAGTTGCATATTTTGGTGATTTGCTGGCCTTTTTAGCTCACTATATATGGTTAAATGATTTCAAGTCAAGACAAAGGATCAGGAGTGTGAACTTATTAAAATTAATCATATTCTATTTCATTTTGTTTTTGTTATTCTTTTGTACTCATGAAAAAATAATTATAACATAATTGTGTAGATCCTAGGTAGTATACATGATTTTTGGGAAAATGAATTATCGATTTTTTTGTTTATTACTAAAAGATGATATTATATAGCTCTTATTGTTATTTATTAAAAGTTAAAAGAATAATTCTTCCAAATTAAATTTTGGGTCATTATAGTCTAATAGACATTTGATGTCCGCTTTGGCTTTGTAGTTCCCACACTATGAAGGAGAACAAGTAGGGGTGTCAATTCGGGTCAACCCGTCGGGTTAGGGTCGAACCCGACCTGACCCGGATCTAAACGGGTCAACCCGAACCCGACCCATTTTTGCAAAAGGGTCGGACATTTCAACCCGGACCCTACCCGGCCGGGTTGCCGGGTTGACCCGACCCGACCCGCGACCCGGCAGCTGGAGCGCGACACGCGAGTTTGGCAGCGGGAGCACGACAGTTATTGCGGAGCGACGGCAGGCGCGCACCCTGGTTCGGCACGGCTGCAGTGATTGCAGAGCGACGCGGGCGCGCGCGCGGGTTTGGCACGGCTGGAGCGCGGCAGCTGGTTCGACAGCGTGCGCACGCGAGTTCGCGCTAGGCACGGGTTCGTGCGGGGCACGCGGGTTCGTGCGGGGCAGGCGGCCAAGCAGGTTCGCTCGGGGCAGGCGGGCCGCAGGTTCGCGCTCGGCACGTTGCAGCTGGTTCGGGAATTCAAAATTTTTTAAATTAAACGGGTTTTCGGGATGACCCGGCAACCCGCCGGGTCAACCCGAACCCGACCCGTTTTTTCAAACGGGTCAGATCTGCGAACCTGAACCCAACCCATTTATCAAACGGGTCGGTTCCAACCCGGATTTTCCGGGTCGGGTCCGGATCAGGTTTTCGGGTAGGGTCAAAAGTTGACACCCCTAAGAACAAGAGAGCTATTGCATTAAGTCTCTATCTCTCCAACAACCTTTGACAGGTATGCCCTTCGGCTGCTCTCGAGACTATTTCTTTTGTGCTTAGCTAAGTTTATATCGTCATTCTATGAACTTTAATAAGCCAATACTCTTTTAAGCAAGTTTATGCAAGAGGACCTCTCTTTTATTAACCGAATCGGATTTTTTTTTCAATCAGAGCTTTGATTAACAAAATATCGATATTTATCTAATTATAAATTCAGAAGTTTGCAAATGCGGTCAAAATATGCATTTTAATTTTTGATGTTTGTTGTATTGTTTATGATGTTTTGTCACCTCAACAAGATGAATATGTTGTTGGTTAAGGGGAGATAGATTCATCTACAGTTGCAAGTAGTGGCAAACATTTTTTTTCTTTAAATTTTGCAATTTGCATCGAACAACACCAAACAGCATAAATCTCACTGTCCAACTAATCTTTAATTTTCAATTAAATAATGGAGTAGCAAAAAAATGTTCGGCATGTCCTAATATGTCTGGAGCTTAATCTGGATGCGCCACGTCTTCCAATGCATTGTGCATTGGGTGACATGGCGTGTCCGAATTGACCTCCAGACGTGTTCGGACACCGCACATAATAATTTTTCTTAATACAGATGGTAAGGGGGGGAATAAATGCTTTGCTTTCTCTAATAATTTCATTGAAATTGGATTGATGTTCGGTTCTTGAGAGTTTTAGCTTAATGACATGAAATTGCGTCAATTTTACTTTTCTTAGTTTCAATATAAATAGACTAATATTAAATTAATAACATAGGTTAAAATATTTATAATAATAATAAATTAATATGAATTTGGAGAAAATGAAACTCTTTATGTCGCAAATAGTTATATGAAATGATTTTATACTGAGAGTCAATTCTTTACATTAACAGTTCTAAGACATAGTAAATGGATTGTTATTTAAAAAGGAAAAAACATATAAAAATTGATATCAACAATCTTCATGTTAATCCTGGGCTTAATAACAATTCTGTGAATCATACTACAGGTCTGAGTCAAGCTAAGATAGTCTATGGTTTCAAACCTAGGCAGCCTATATATTTGATTCCCATGAGCCTTAGGTCTAGAGTTAGTGAGTCTGCATCATCATTTGCATCACATTTGCATGGTTTACATAAAGAGATTTTAACTAGGATAAATCAAAGCAATGCAACTTACAAACTTCAGGCTGACATTAAGAAGCGATTCAGAACTTTTGAAGTAGGTGATTATATGATGGTTTGAATTCGTTCGAAACGGTTCCCAAAATGGGGTATTAGGAAACTACATGCATAGAGTGCTGAACCTTTTGGAGTGGTGAAAAAAATTAATGGCAATGCTTATATTGTGGATCTTCCTTTAGATTTTAGTATAAGTCCCTCCTTTAATATAGAAGATTTAGTAGCATATGAGAGACCTGATTTAAACCCACCGAATCCATTTTGTTGAGCCTTGTGTGAACCCACCCAGTGAGCACCCTAGCCTACCTCCACTACCCAAATTACCCAACTCACCCCAAGTGAATAAAATTGATATCATTTTGAGTGATGAAATCATTTTTACTAAGTATGGAAGAAGAAGAAGATATTTAGTTAGGTGGAAGGATAAGTCGGAGATCGAAGATGCATGACTTGAGCATGAGGAGTTGCAGAGGATCGACTCGAATTTGTTGGAGCTATGTGAGAGTTCACATACAGTTGACCCGGCATGGTTGAGTTTTCTCCCACCCCGTGAGAATGATAGGGAAATCAGAGCTTGAAGGATTTATCACCGTAGAGTCTAGAGATCTACAACCTTAATTGAATTTTTATATTTTTAGTTTTCATGTGTTATAAAAAATTTATCTGATATCATTTATTTTATTACAATTTTACCCTCACTTGAGGGAGTTTTTGTGTTGTTTGGCCAAAGATCTTCTTATCTTTTGTTCCTTTCATGTTTGGGTGCCTATATATATGACACATTATTCTCTTGTATTGATGATGAATATTTTGATATAAATTTATGGTTATATGCTTCATCTTCTCTTGGTGAGTTGAGTTTGTGTGTGAAGTCCTTTGGAGAAAGGCAAAGAAATACCCAACTGCGTGTGAGTTCTTGGTTGGTATCATCTTCTCTTTCTATCTTTTTCTTCTCCATCTTTAGCCACCCAAACAACCTCCCACTACTGCAGCAATCTATTGTTCTCAACCAGCACCCACCTCCCTCCCCCTCTAACTTCCTTTACCTTCTCCCAAACACCCTTGACACTTGGGCTTTCCAATTCTGCAATTAATTTATATTAATTGAGCATTTATCTCAATTAATTATGACATTTGAAGATCCACAATAGCTTAAAATTTTTCCTTTCCCAAGCAAGCCACATCAACCCTTTCTCTTCTCCTAGCAGCCAACCTCACTTCTTCACCTCCAAAGCTGACTTTTCCTTTCTCAAGCCAACTAATTCACTTCCCAAGCAAGCCACATTAGCCCTTTCTCTTCCCAAAAAAGCCAACCTCACCTCTTCACTTCCAAGTTGACTTCTCCTTTTTCAAGCCATTAAATCGGTCAAATCTTCCCTCCCCTCCTCCTCCCCATGCACCCGGCCTAGCTTATCCCTCAAAACCCCAAAATCGTGAACCTCTCCACTTCCAAACTCTCATCTAGCAGAAACTTTCTTTTCCCTCCCCACTATTCTACCTCTCCAAGGAAACCTAGCTTCTTCTAATATAACAAGGACATTAATTCAACAAAGAGCAAGGGTTTCAAGGGCAAGCCAAGGAGGAACTAGCCATCATTTCATCAAATATTTCATTCCTCTCATTCATGAGCTAAGTACCAAATCCTTTCTTGTTCTTCTTCTAACTAAATATTGGTCTTATTATTTCATCTATAGCAGCATCATCTCATATGTGTTGATTAATCCGTCAAGTTTTACTTAAATTTGAGCAAACATAAATTTTAGTGGCTAATCTCTTAATTAAATGTTAGACTTGTGCCAACCATGTTAGCTAGTCTAGATTGATTCACTTTTTGTTATTATTTAGTCTTTACTTGTTAGTTTCTTACTATCACATGATCTAATAATTCAATTTTCTTATTATTCTTAATATTTTATAAAGTTTATTTTGTTGACTTTGATGTTATCTTAGCATAAATCTCTATTTACATGACTTATTTCGCTTAGTCCTGCATCAGTAAGCATTTAGGATATTATCTAATCAGATAATTCTAGTGCAACAAAAATCTGTATTATACTCTAACCAACACTAAGGCGTCATTTGAAACAATTTTAGATAATTACTTATTCCTTATTTTCAATATATTTTTATAGTAAATAATAGCTTTACAAAACGATATAAAAGCCATCCTAAACAAAGTCTAAAATTCAATTAATATTTTATTACTCTATGGTCTTCTAATACCATACATGTTATCTACAACATATGCAAACATAAACATCTTGATGTCCTAATTTGAATGGTGCATCATAGACACATGGAAAATTGTAACATCCATGTTTCATGTATGCTCACTCCCTCATAACCTTATAATTTTTCTTCCTTAATGTTATCATGTTTCATATTATGAGATATTGTCACATCATTAAATGATTTCTTTCTGCCTTAATGTTTGTGTCATCATATCTCATATTAATAATTGATCAATTGTGGTTCTAGCCTATTACAGTACAAAAACTATTTATGCTCTTTTGGGATAGGATGTTGCCTTCTCAAATCACTGTAAAAAGGCAATCTACATACCAGGGCATACCCCACCGAGCTTAGCTTGGTTAATGGTAGAGAGTGGTTGAGAACCTCCAACCCATGTTTGATTCCCCTCTCAAGAGTCGCAACTCCTTAAATAGGGAGAAAATAAATACGCGATCCAGCACTTCTGGGCCTGGTTGCCGTTATGCCCACCGAGGGATTAATTACTCCGCTAAGAGCGTCCTCTACAGGGAACAATAGGTAGATACCCCGCTCAAAAAAAAAAACATACCAGGCCGTGACCACATATGCATGAGTACTTCATATTATTATGGAAGCCCATTTTCATTTGAAAAACAAAAAGATGAAGCTTTCTGGTTACACGCAATGTATAGTCAAAAAAATTTGCTGGCATAATACTTCAAACATGCCTCAAGATAACACCAAAATAGATCAAAGCTTATACATGCATGAGCCTCCTTCACCACAAATCAGGCATGGCATAAATCACCGAAGTACCAAAAAACAGGAATAGGCAAGGCTTATTTACGAGCAACATACAATTCCAGAAGCTAAAATCTAGAAGCCAAATATTCAAGTACTAAGGTTACGTTTGATACTATTTTCTTATTGCATCTTAAAGTAACTTTTTAAAAAAAAATTAAAATTTTTATATTGAAAAACTGCTTTAAAAAACAGTAAGAAAGACGTCCCAAACGAAGCCTAAGACTAAGACAATATCCAAAGAATTTTTCTAAATGAACCACTAAGCATTAAGAGTTTGAATACTGTATGAGAATCTATAAAACAAGCATCAACCATAACAGCATTAGTCTCCTTCACTACAAATCAGACATGATATATACATCAGCAAAATACAGGAATGCACAAGCCTTGCATAAAAGCAACATTTAGAAGCTAAATTTATGAAGGAACTACTGAACAACATAAAAGACGCCTATTTAAAAGGTCGAATAGTTTAAGGAACAAGCTTTTGATACCATTGGAACATCTTTATTATAAAAAACGTCAGCCATAACAGCGAATGGGATCATTGCAGCCTTTTGAGGCAGATTGCTGGAAACCAAAACGGCCTCCTTTTTCAAGGTACTGTTGATGGTATTCCTCTGCCCTGTAAAATTTCTTTGCAGGAAGAATCTCTGTGACAATCTTCCGGCCCAATGTCGTCTGGTGCCTGTCTAAAGATTCCTTGGCAGCCTTTTCCTGCTCCGGGGTGTAGTAGTATATCCCAGAACGATATTGAGTCCCCACGTCATTACCCTACAGGATAAAAATGATAAGAATTATCAGTTTGGAAAGAAAAGTGAGCAATTGAGAATCCTATATATTATTTTCCCCTAAGATAAAAGCAGCGTGGATTGTAAGTAGAGCCCAAATCTGCAAGAATTAAAGCCAATGCTTGAAATGCATGGTAATCAGATATTCAGGTTTAAGGTTCTTCAGAAGAAATTCACATGTAAATGCATAAATCATAGGGCAAAACACTTCATCAATTGCAAGATATTATTCTGTGCGGACGCTGAATGTTGTTCACCGTCTGGAGACTAACCAGAATGTGCCACGTCAGCAGTACCGAGCACGGTATCGAGGCACGTACCGTGCTCAGTACTACTGATGTGGCGCATTCTGGTTGGCCTTTGGACGCATCCGCGCCGAATAATTTATCATTAGTGCATTAATCATTATGCATTCCACCTGGGAAATCAGCATAAAATGGCAGACAAAATGGTAGAATTGTTTCAGCATCTAGAACTGCATCTTTATCTCACTAAAATTTTGCATATACTCAAAATTTAGTTTCAACAGTCCTAGAAGAAGTATGCTGCTCAGCCACATAGAGAGAGAGAGAGAGAGAGAGAGAGAGAGAGAGAGAGAGAGAGAGAGAGAGAGAGAGAGAGAGAGAGAGAGAGAGAGAGGTGTTAAGCTGGAATTCTTTTTCTTTTATTTTCTATATCACAAAATTCAACTAAAAGATATGGATAATCAAAGCTCAAAATTTTTCTTGCTGAATTATTCCTATTAATGAGACTACTTGAACATTGAATGTAAAAGAAGAAATACAAAAAGTGGGTATAATTGAAGCACATTTAAGTCTAAAGAAGAATTCAACACAAAATAAATAAAAAATCAATCCAAAAGCCATAGTGACACATGCTAGCAATGCAGAAAGGTTGGCACAAAAGAAAATTGTCCAAATAAGAAAAGAGGAAAAATGTGTAAATGAATGTTACCACAAAAGAACTTCAAAATGGGTTAATCCTTTCTGTTGGCAATCCTATAGAGTCTTTGTATCTGGACTCAAGTGCTCATTTTCACTCGACATAACATAAATAGCTCATGTCTAACTATTTTGAAGAACATCAAGAGAAAATCTTACTTATGACTTAATATAGTGAGACTTAGTGACATTCAAAACAAAATTGTTAATAGAATTATATGTAAGTATTGGAATGAATATAAATTTGATCTCTATTAGTTTAAAAAGAAGGGGTAACTCAACCTCAACACTGACTTTAGAAAGTTTAGCAAGGGTGTTATGATGATAGAGTCTGGTAAAATATGAGCAATCATAAAGATCACCCCAATTCATAGACATGGCATCAAAAGTTGGGACATATGAATGAGAAAGAAATAAGAGTTTTATGTTAAAAGCTAAGGACAAATTGGTCGTGTTTTGTTTTGTTTTGTATCTGTTTTTTTTTATACCTAAAAAAGAAGCATGTTTGGATGTCCATTTGTTTCTTATTTTCATAATATATGTCTTGGAAACAAATGAAAACACCTAATTATATATTTAAATTTCTAGAAAAGCTAACTTGCTTCGAAGAATAAAAACAAGAATATTTCCTAATTTAAGTGTCTATTTGTCAAAGCATAAAACACAAACACAAACAAACATGTGCTAGATTTTCAAATTTGAAAAATTTATCAAGGATTTTATCCATGGAAAATATAGAAAGATTAGTTTTTCTCAGGTATTGCAGGCAAACCAAAACAAAACAATTAGAGCTTGTGCATGTTTGGAAACCATCCCCAATTATATCCCCTGGTGACTCACTATGTCACCTTCATAGATGACTCCACTAGAAAATCATGTGTTTACTTTCTAAAAAAATGATGACTTGATATTCTTAAAAGATGAAAAAGCTTCGTAAAAAATGATACAGTGAAAAGTAAAGGGCATAGGAACAAAAAATGGAGGAAACTATGACAATTGACAATAAGAAGTATAAATAGTTTTGTAGATAAGACAAGATATAGATGGTTCTCCTATACATAGAAATAAAAGGGAATACAGAGAGAAGCATAGGTTGAAGCTGGAGTTAAAATAGAAAAAAAACATTGGTTAGCTCTTTTGTTGGTGCTAGCGATGAACTTCCACAGTGTTGTGCAAGTGTGTTAATGTAATAGACAATTGTGGTGGCATTGAAATAGATGTGATGGTGCGAGAAAAAGTATAGTTGAGTCGGAGGTAAGATTGGCGGTGCCATAAGATATCTCGTTGCCGCGAATAGGGACTATAACTCAAGATTTTTTATATCAAATCAACTAAATCTTTTACTTTATTGTTTGGTCCTTTTTTTTTCCCAATATTTAAAGGATTGAATGAAAAAGAAAATTATAATATCCTTGTCAATTATGCTGACTATTTATCTCTATTTAGTCATAGACTTAGACAAAACAATCTTACTGAACCAAGTAATTTTGGATTGGAGCCTTCTACAATTTTTTTAATTCTCATTTTGCTGAAGGTTATTTTTCCAGTAAGAGAAGAAGGGATGCAACCATTATGACCAAAAAAAAAAAGTAATGATATATTCTATGGTAACATCATGTGTAACAAGAAGCACTGGCAACGCAAGGGGACAAACACATAAATAAAAGATAGCATGTTAGGCCAAAGATTTCAAATGGTTAGAAGTCATTGATCATTCATCTAGAATTAACACAAGTGCAACGCTTAATAGAAATGGTTGGAAAAAAAATTACAAAGCCAAACTAAAACAATCAGGATCAAGGAAATGCGCTGAGAGAATAAAATGCATGCAGTGACTTTCCTATCATAAATAAATGACTACAAAAAAAAAAAAAGTTTGATGGCCTACTTAATTTTTCTTCAGCTTAAATATCATAAGTTGCAACCCCCAAAAGGTTCAGAAAGAAAGTGATACAAATAAACCAAGTAATACATTAGATTTCCAAATTTCTTTCTTCCATTGCGGAAAAAGAAGAAGTTTGACCAATGAACTCATGCCTCTTTTACCTAACATCATAGCTTGATCTACTAGACTAATATAAGCTAATTGTATCACTACAAAGAAAAGAGTTAAATGATCTCCTTAAATGCATGACCATGTTTATTAAAGATATAACTTATAACTTCTAGAAAGTTCATTAGTCATTACAAAGTCCATGATCTAATTAAGAATGCAGTCAAAATATCTCATTTAAAAATATAGGGGCAGTTACATGTATAACAAAAATTTTGTACATTCATAAAACTAAGAAAACAACTTCATTCATTTTCAATAATACCAACCAAAACTCAAAAATCACAACAGAACCCCAACTCATATTTATAATTTTCATCAAATTTCCAACAATTTGATAGTGACACACGTAAATCCCCATATTTGATAATTCATGTTTTGAGGTAGGCGTTAGATTTATAAATACTTATGATTAAGGTGGCATACATAACCCTCCATAAGAAAATAGTCCACAACAATGTATTTTTTAGTTTCGTTAAAGCTTTCATGCAAATAATACAGATATATTGATTGCACGTCAATTTCTTTCAAGTCAATCAGTCATGACCCAACATTTAAGGACAAAATATGCATTTAAAACCTTAAGGGTATGTCCTTTTGGAGGCATTGGCATTCCTCTGATATGATAAGAGATTTCCAAAAACCAAATTTTTTATAATAAAATCTAGAGGAAATCCCTTCAATATGCACAACATGATGACAAAAATCAAACAGGCACATTAAAACTGCTTCATTTACACAAGGTTGAAGTAGAAAGATAGCTGTTCCTTCTATCATATTTTTCACATACTTTTTCGTCAAGGAGAAATAACACACCTCGTTATGCTAAAAGGATAAATGGACCATATTTCTTTATTTAGTTTAAAACACTTCAACATGCTACCAGGATCCTCAGGTTATAAGAGTTGTATGGATAACTTAGATATTGAATTTAAGAGATGCAACCATCATTTTAATCATTGCATGATATTTTGCATCTACATTCTTCCCTGCAGACAAAATTGAACAGGTTTTCAATACCAGTGTTAAAGCTGATGGCAAAAATCGAAAGTATCAATCACATTAAACGAAGACATATTATATACATCAGACAAACCTTATTAAAATACAGTGTGATTTAACCGATAAACAAACACTCATCAACTGTCGCCTACCACTTCGGAACACAGCCACCAATTCCAAAACCAAGACTAACCCATGTTTCCCAGATTTCAAATAGTTAAAAATTCGAAATAATACACATTTCATGTCTCACTCCTTCAAACTCTAGAGAACTCCCAAATTATCACTTTATTGCTTCAACCAAATTACCCAAATGACAAATTGGGCACTTGAGCAGCATGGCAAGCGATTCAACAACAAAACTAAAAAAATTACTAGACTTACCTGGCGATTGAGCGTAGTAGGATCGTGGCGTGCCCAGAAAACATCAAGCAGATCCTCATAACGGCATGAATTGGGGTCGTACTGCACTCGCACGACCTCAGCGTGGTTCGTCGACCCTGTGCACACATCTTCGTATGTCGGATTATGCGCCAGCCCCTGACTGTAACCGACCTCCGTGTTAGTAACGCCCGAAACCCTCTGGAAAGCGAGCTCGACGCCCCAGAAGCATCCAGCGCCGAACTGCGCATACTGCTGCCCCGGCGCCGGCACGTCGTCGTCCAGCCCTTGAGAGATCGCCGCCGATGAAGTATCCATAGATGAGAGCCCCGACCGATTTCCGAACCCTAACCAACCTAGCTTCCCCAGCCAATTCATCGACGTTGGGAATCGGCGCAAGGACGAGGAAAGGGACGATGAAAGGAGGTTCGATTTAGGGGGAAAGACGGTGGAGAATTGTCGGAGGTGAGGGAAGCAGGATAGAGAAGCGGCGACGAGAGAGAAGTGAGCGATCGTAGGCGCAGCCGTGGGTAAGATTATGTTCATTGTGGCGTGGAAAAGAAGCAATGGAGTGAAAGAAGACGACGCAAGAGCTTGCTAAAATCCGAGTGGAGTCCGCTCACCTATTTACGGTAACCTCCACGTATGTCCTTGACTCAGAATCTTCGGGCACTCAGTTTCGTCTGCATTTTTTTTATTACTATTCCAAAATATTAAATATTGATAAATTAATTCAAAACTATCCCTCATTTTATAATTATGATATAAATTTAATTCTAATTTAAGCTTCGTTTGAGATGAATTTCTTATTATTTTTTAAAACAATTTTTTATATTAAATTTTTAATTTTTATATTAAATTTTTTTTTAAAAAGTAATAAAAAAATCGTCCAACTTATTCCCTCGACTTCATAAATTTACCCAATTTAATCCTAATTAAACCATTTTCAACTTTATATAATGGATGAACTAAATTGATATAACATTATACTCTAAAATTAAAATAATCATATATAAATAATCTGATGACTATTTTAAATTTCACCTTTTTCTTTTTTGAAATATATAGTAATTAACTTTATCGTTTAAAAATTATTATTATTCGCTCTCAATATTTTCTTATCATTCTCATAATTTTATTCCAATAGTATATTATTATGGCAATTCATTTCATTTTTTATTTTATTTTTTCATAAAATGATAAATGGATTCACGAGATAACTCAAACTCATTAATTGAGTTCAAATTGAGCTTTATCCATAATTTAAATTCATCAATTCTTTTTCTTATTTAGACTTCGTTTCGGACGACTTTCTTACTGTTTAAAATAAAAATAACTTTCAAATACAAAAATTAAAAAACAATAAAAAAGTCATCCCAAACGAAGCCTAAGATGAGCTCATTCACGAGTTAACTCAAACATGCTAATTATGTTCAAGTTCAAGTTAAGACTAGAAACTTATGTCAATATGTCTCAATACAAATTATTTCATAATAAACTTCAAAACCATTACATCTATTTTTCAATACAATATAATATATTCGGAAATTACTTAAATTTCAAATTTGCCTATTAATAGCAAAATTAGAAAGGGAGAAGTCACATATTTGTCTATAGTATACCAATATTTAAAAAGTGACATGTAATTCTACCAAATTAAAATCATAATCTTACAATTTTAAAAAACAACCATAAATTATTATCTCTATAGTATTTTATGAGCATATTATTAGCAGTTCATAAATGTATGAAACATATATAAAATTAGGGGTGTCAATTTTGGGTCACGGGTCGGGTTCGGGTCGAACCCGGAACTGACCCGGGTTCAAACGGGTCAACCCTAACCCGACCCGGGTAGACAAACGGGTCGGAAAACCGAACCCGGACCCGACCCGGCGGGTTGCCGGGTTGACCCGACCCGACCTGATTAGGGTGGCCGGCGCCGGAACGGCGGCGGGGGTTTTGAAATCGGGTCGGGTTCAACCCGGATTTTCCGGGTCGGGTTTTCGTGTCGTGTCAAATATTGACACCCCTATATAAAATCATGAAAAAAAATGGAAATAATGGCTCTGAAATTGCAAACTTTTCACCTCTCACTGCTCAATCAGAGCAAAAATTAAGGAAAATAATATTACAGTGAATCCCACAATTCTAAGCATATCTCTCTAGCTCAAGAACAGAAAGGAATGAAACAATGTGAAAATAGAAGGAACAAGGCACGAACAAACCATTTTAATAGCTATAAAATGCATAAAGCTGAATTATGAGCTTGCAGTAAAGCCAACCTACAAAGTTTTTAGCTCAGTAGATGAGGAAGAAAGCGCAATGCTTAGTATAAAGCCAACCAATAGTCCAACGAGCCCAGCGAAAGCAGC
This sequence comes from Dendrobium huoshanense, assembly GCA_016618105.1. Lineage (NCBI taxonomy): Eukaryota > Viridiplantae > Streptophyta > Magnoliopsida > Asparagales > Orchidaceae > Dendrobium > Dendrobium huoshanense. The sequence goes on from CM028356.1 coordinate 19,468,350, forward strand.
AAATGTTAAAGAAAAGCCTGTATTACTTTGGCGACTATTAAGTCTCCTTAGCAATTCCTGAAATATATAACAAAAAATAAGAAAATTATAGAGGATAGAAGAAATCTTTAATTATTATGAGCAATTCAAGATGCATTTGTTAACTCTGATTAACATAAGGAAAGCATTCTAAAACTTTAACATAATAGAGCATAAAACAACGATTAATAAAGTTGAGGTGAAGAACAATTATGCCAGGAATCAGAAAAAAAGTTATGAGTTTAAAATTTTTTCTTAAAGACATCCAAGGAACACATCAGCATTTTGGTCATAACAATCTAAGGGGTTAGTTTGGTAGCACCCATGATTTAATTTAAGTAAGATTTCGTAAATCCGCTAAATCCGGATTTCGGAAATCTTAAGGGGCCTAAATCCTGAAAATTGTTTGGTAACATTCATGATAAATCATATTAAATCTCATGTGACCGTTTGGCTTTAGAACAGATTTAACGAGCGGATTCTTCTTTGAAGCCAACGGATTTCGTAAATCCGGCAAAAAACAGGATTTCAAAAATCCGGGATTTAGCACGAAAAGGCGGAAATTTCCGTCTACGTCGGCTTTCATTTGTCGTGAGATTTGGTTTTGCATTTTAGGCCGTTTGGCTGGATTTCGCTCAAATCCGACCTAAATCCTGCTGCCAAACAGCCCCTAAAAGTACGCTTGTTAGAACTTACATGACTTTCATACGGCTTCTTAAAAAAGTTTTCTAGTACATAAATTAAAATTTTTGTACTAGAAAGCTTCTTCAAGAAGCATTAAGAAAGCAATCCTAAACGAAGCCTAAGATGAGTACATAAATATTTAATTCATAACATAGGAATAAAAGAACTTTTACATGATTTTTTATTCTGAGAAGAATGAGAAGCCACAGGTATAATGATTCACCCGTACACTTTGTTAAACTGTAAAATTCCCATATAACATAAAAAGCGAAGTTCACAAACTCAACCTCTCAACTCCAAAGGCTTAATTCAATTTTCTGAAGTCAATATTTGCCACAAAGTGCATGTGATTCTGATGTAGAACGGACATGCACTGATGATTGGATTAAGGAAGTTTGCACGCTTACATTTTAGAGCACAATACTTATAAGCTTTGTCTTGATGATAAACGACAAAATAGAAATGATAAGGTGATAAGATAGCTTAGGTCTAAAACACATGCGAGAGGTTGAGATCATGAAATAATCAACTAAGCCTTACGTTGCATACATGAGTGGTTTCAACGAGAAATTCCAATACTAACAATAAGATTAGTCTATGAAAGGTCCCTCACACAACTCTTCTAATTACTAGGCTTTAGCGGAGATGTATTAACATTATCTTCATGAATTTAATAATAACCACAAGCAAGGATGTAACTATGAAGATAGAGAATCTGATGTTGAGTTTACCCAAAGACAAGAGGGATACGCACTCCGGCAAGGTCGTTTGAATGTTGGAAAATGAGTGGACAGCAACCACAAGCCTTCCTTATGTTGTTGGACAGTAATCTGGAGCTTCTGGACAGCAATTAGCTAGGTTCTAGGATGCAGGACAGCAAGTGGGCAGCTCTGGTTTTGCAGGACAGCAATTATATTCTTGCTGGAATACCGAGACAGCAAGCTGAACTTCAAGGCAGCAGCAGCTTTGACCTTGGGCTGGACCTGGACACCACTCCGTTAGACTTAGAAATGTCTGGACATGCTCCTTGGGTGCTGGGAGCTATGGACAGCCAGCCATGGCCTTCTTGCCGCTGGATAGAAGGGCTCACGTGAGGGATGAGGGGAGCATCAAGCAGGAATTTGGGAAAACCATTTAATTGGGAGGGATTTGAATTCTCAATTTAAAATTCAAAATAATTCCAATAAGGGTGGCTTGATTGGGCGGCAGCCAATGGGGTTTAATGAGGATCTAATGAGGTGTTTAATTGTGGCTTAGGTGGCAAAGTGGAGAGAGAAACAATGAGGGTGAGGTGGAGGAGAGAAGGGTGAGGGCTCTTGTGTAGAGAAACTGAAATTGATTTCAATTTTAATTGGGATGGGAGGGGTTTTAATTGAAATCAATTTCAGATTTCAAAATTTGGATGGGGTGCATTGATGACAATCAATGGAGAGCCCAATGAAGGGGGCCGGCGGAATGGAGAGAGAGAGAGAGGGGATTAGGGAGGGAGGAAGTGCTTTCCAATTGAGTCGATGCCACCTAGGGTGAAAATTTAAAAACTCCACATGTCATGAAATTTAAATTGGATCAATTTGAAAACTTTCCTAATTAGGAATTTTCAAATATGGAAAGTTTTGAATTTCAAATTTTGAAATTCAAAATTCGGTAACTCCTTTATTTATTGCTAAGCACCCATCAAGGAGTCATGATGATGATTGGCATCTTCACCATGACTTGGAGCAAGGGGTGGCCGGCGGCCAAAGGAGGAGGGGTGGTTTTGGCTTCGGGTGGAGGTAGCTAGGAGCTAGGCTGGCGGGTGGAATTGTGGAGGGGGGATTTGGTGGGGATCAAGAGGTATTTCGGTGGTGGAATGAAAGTGGAGGGAATCGATGCAATAAGAAAATTAAAAGTAAAAGAAGGATAGAAAAACCGCGAACCTTGGAATCCACCAAGATTGACGGGTATTGCTTTTGCCCTCACCGTGGGCTTTCCATAGAACTCACACAGAGATCTATGAAAATTGAACTCACCAAGAGATCAAGAAAATATGAACTCACAAAGAGAACACATAATAGAAATTTTCATTCATCATAATCATCATCCCTCAATACAAGAAAGCTAGCCTATAAATAGGCCTCATGAAAAGAAAAATAACAAAGACTAAAATGCCCTTCGGGCTACAACACTACATGACCACCCATAAGGGTATAAATGGAAAAACAACAATATAAAATAAACTAGTACAAAAACATATAAATAAATAACTAAAAAAAAAATCGTAGTCGTTGATCTCCGATGTCCTCATCAGATTCAAATGATAGATGTTCATAAATTTAAAGCAAAATAAGCATTGGAAGCAAAAGCTAGAAGAGAGAGAACAAAAGCAAAATACCAATTCTCGTTGCAATTGCTTATTTTGCTGAAGAATAGCTTCTCTTTCATCTCTCAAACGCTGCAGTGCCTGAATCTGCAAAAATAAAGGCAGGTTCATGATCATTCCAGATGTCTGATGTAGAAGATGGGTTAAGATGATCAATTAATAAACACGTTATTACTTCTGAAGCTTATTTTATCAGAACCTGTAGAAGAATCAATGAATTAATTTGTTTTGATGGTTGAACATACATCATATCGATAAAAGATAAACAAAAGAGCCTAGATAGGATGAAATTATAGATTCAGAAGTTTCTGACCATGCTATTACAGTTCAAAGGGAATATGAAGGCAACTGTGGCACTCGGTTAGGCAGGCCATGGGCCTCAATGAGAAACATTAATGAGATGTTGACAAGGCGAGCACCATGGCTTGAAGCATCAAACAATAAGAAGTTGAAGATTTGTAGAAATAGAAGTTAATATATACTTTAAAGTTGGACAATGAGCTAGTTTTTTATGATCAAAATTTGATATTTGGGTGCTGTGAATTGAGCATTAAGAGCAGAAGAAGCAAAGGATGAGCACTAAAAACAAGAAAGTCAGATCAAAAGTGTGGAAAAGCTTCTATAAATAAATAGTAAACCTTAAAGAAGAAAATTAAGCGTCTATAAAACTTTCTAATCCATCAATAGAGAAGAAAGCATGGATAGTAATTGAAGATGAAAAATATAACAGTGAAAATCAAGTTATCTCCAGATTGTGAATGCTAGAAATATAAATAGTGTAACCATTGATATTATTTAAATGTTTCTTTTGAGAAAATTTTTTAAGGTAATCTATTTAGCTAAGATTTAGAATTAGTAATGCAGAAATGTTTATTAAAATGAGATGGATATTCTTTTTTAGTTCCTTCGGTAAGCATCCTAGGCACTCTAGCACTTTGGGCATTGGATTGCAATATCGCCTAGAGAGCACCCAACGTTTTTGATAACATTGTGTGATAGTTTGCTTATGCTGAGAGAAGACAAAGATAAGTTGGACCACACCATAATTTTTCTATTTGTTATAGCTTTATACTTTTTGAAAAATTAAGCCAGGGGTAACTTTTAGAGAAATTATTCTATGCAGACGTCGGACACAGCCCTACGTTTGGAAGCAAATCAGGTGCAGCCACGTCAGCGGTACCCGGCTAGGTACCGAGCAGTACCAATCCGCGGTACCGAGCAGAGGTGACGTGGCGCATTCTAGTTGTTCTTTGGACGGCATTTGGCTTCCACACAGAATAGGTTTTCAACTTTTAGAGGGATATCCAAGTCCCAATGATTACCCAGTAACTAATTCAATTACAACTAGTGCGGATTCAAAGCTAAAACTTCCGAAGCTTTCACATCAGCACCTCCCCAGCATGATGAATTGACTTGAAGTCTATCCATGCATGGATAACATACTAAAGTGAGTGATCTGACTTTGGTTAAAGGGAAATAAAGCGCTGACCACTAATCAAAGTTATAACATACTGTAGTTTAAATTATATGATTTAGTTCTGATAGTATATCTCTAGAAAGCGTAAATATAGCCTTTTATTGCAATTGAAAGAAAAAAAAAAAGTTCAAAGACAAAAGCATTCACAATTGCAAAGCAAAGTGATTCATCACATCACCATGGTTCATTTCATGCATGAAAAAGCAGGAAAAGAACTTCACAAGACGAATTATATGTAAACCAGTGGTAGGATAAGAGAGGTGGGACTTTCTGACAATCTACAAAGTCAAGAAAACCGAAGAAAAATCATTCTCCTTACAAGTTATCTGAAACCCAAAAAGGGAGAAGGAGAAACATAGTATCTTACATCAGAACCTCTCACAGAAAGCATAGAAGCTGAACTAATTCCTGACACCCCCTCAGAATTTAGATGGCCAGGCTGGGGGGAAATATAAACCACCCTAAGCTTGCATTCTTCAATCACCTTCTCCCCATCTTTGATAAACTGCATGCAACCACAAAGAGCATAACAACCAGCCTCTTACTAAAAAAAAAAGATAAAATCAAATAAAAAAACCATAGATTCAGCACCGTATCAGGAGGGATTTCATCAATATCAATACTTGGTTGCACTTTTGTGCTCTGAAGTAGAAATTTATCCATGCACTGCATGTCTGGGGGGTATTCCTTTTGAGCTTGAAGAGTAACTACAATTAAAAAAAAAAAAGGAGGAATCCAAAATAAATCAGCAAAACGGGTCTAAATAAGGCAAGAGAATATAGAAAAAATAAGCTGATGCGGATCACAACCAGTTATGGTACATGAATCCCAAGGCTGAACCACGCTGGCATTCGGCCGCACGAAATACTTCTTCGGAGAAGTGGTTTTGACCTAACAAATTGAAAAAATCCCCAATTTTATCAAATTTTTAATGCAAAGTGAAAGTTTTGATTGCTGCAAATAAAATCAACAGATTCTAGGTCCTTCTGACCTTGAAGGCGACATGGTGCTCGGTGTTGTTAACAATCTTAAGATTGCAATAAGCCGGCTTTTCCAGCTCGACTGAGATCAAAATTATACAACATGATCATCGTCAAAAGATACAAAGAAGTATATTTTTGATTGGGGAAGAGAAAGATAAAATGGAATGGAGAGAAATTACACTCGAAGGTAAGCTCTTCAGGGTGAACCGAGATCAACTTGCCACCACCCATCTTCGCTGCCGGCTGATCCAAAACCTACACCACGATAATCGAATAAGGGTGGAAGAACAAAAGATTTGGAAGAACATGATCGCAGAAAGATTCGAGCCAGCAAACCTTTACGTTTCCCGTTCGACCGGAGACAACGGACTAACGGAGAACCAAGAAGGCGTCCGGCTACGAATACCAACTCAGAGAGAGAGAGAGAGAGAAGGCTAAGAATGTTGAAATGGTTTCGAGTTCACTTCCACGGAGAGGACGACGGAACAGCTTCGATAGCTAAAAAAAACAAAAGATATTACACCATTAGACTAAATTAGTAAGAATTAAAACAATTTGTCAGTTTGCACGCCCGGGGCATCACCTGAGGTCCATGTGGACCACACCATTTAAGGTAAAGCTGTCAATAATGGACCCGACCCAAAAATTTCGGGTTAGGATTGATCCGAATCCGAAACGGGTCGGGTTCGGGTTGACCCGGAAACCCGGGAATGATCCGATTTAACCCGGTATAACACATAAACCCGGCTTCCGGACCCGCATCAGCCCCGCGTGGCCGCGTCGAGCAGTCCCGCGTCGCGTTAGCCCCGCGTTAGCCCCGCGTCAGCCCCGCCCCGCTTCGCACCAAGCCCGTCTCAGCCTCGCGTCATGCCAGCCCCGCGTCGCGCCAAGCCCGCCTCAGCCCCGCGTCACGCCAGCCCCGCGTCGCGCCTGGCTCGCCCCGCGTCGCACCAGCCCCGCGTCGCCCCGCCCCAGCGTCGCGCCTGTTACCAAGGTTGAAACAAGCGGGTTCGGGTTGACCCGAACCCGACCCGTGACCCGAAATTGACACCCCTAATTTAAGGCCCATCACATATTTTTGTAATTTTTACAAGGCTTATATTTTTTAAAAAATAATAAAATTTAATAGGAGATAGTTCTATATCTATCGAAATTATTAAGTGTGGTCACTGACGTAATATGAAGGCCAATCAAGATACATCATGTCATCAATATATTGTATTATTATTGTACACCACTCTGTATTGTCCTTCAAAAAATTTGATGATCGCATTTAATAATCTCTCCTATATCTAAAAATAATTCATGTTGATTAGCTGTTTGATTTGATGTGTTTAAATATTGTTGAAATATTGAATTAGATAGCATCTAATTTGTATTAAATATGTGCAAAAATTGATGTATGAAATAAAACTTTTTTTACTAACTTTGTTTTAAATAAAAGACAAAACACTATCTTTCAATAAATTTGGATGTAATCAAACAACAATTAAATTTGAATTCCTATCCTAAATAATAAAAAACTCTATACTCATTGGAATTTAAGTACATACCATGTTAGTAGTCAAGGATTATCACTTCCCAATATTTTAATAAAGGCTTAATTTGAGGCAGCTATTTTATTGATTCTTAAAACAAATTTTTAATATAAAAATAAAATTTTTTACTAGAAAATTGCTTGTCTCAAACTATAATCTTAAACTAGCATGTCATTCAAATAGTCTCAAACCCATGATCACTAAAATAGGAGATATAACTCCCGACTTATAACTTAAGATTTCATTTGGAATAACTTTTGATCACTATTTTATTTTATTTTATTTTTGCTACTTTCAAAATAAATTTGTGCTAAAATCCTGATAATAAATTATCCCAAACAAAGCCTTTTTCACGATAAATTGCAGTGCTTTGCACATGTACCAATCGTCAAACAATATATCACATCATTGCACCGCCCCAATCCACCAGCTTAATTTTTTTTTAAGACAATTGAGCTATTACAGTTTCGTTTGGGACGGCTTTCTTGCTCAACAAAAAAACCGTCTCAAACGAAATCTAAGTCAACCTCACACACACAATACATACCAATTTAAAATAAAACCATCGTTAACGACACATTAACAATAGCCATAACTTCATAATCACAACATAACTAAAACAACATCAGCCATTTCTGTTATTTCATTACTCAAAGAACACAAACGAACAATAAAAAAAGACATTAGATGGTCGCCAAATATAAAACAAACATGTCATAAACAGGAAAATAAAATTGAAATTTTGAAAAGATTGTCACTTGAATGTTGAGAAGCGAGGCAGCTTATCTCTCAAGTAATAGAGCCTCGCTCTTCTGACCTTCCTGCGCTTAACAACTTTGATCTCCTTTATGTTAGGTGAGTAGCTGGAAGAGATTTCATGCGTAAAATATAGTAATATCAATGAATGGGATCTCTAAAATTTGAAATTTATTAGAGTGAAATAAGCTGCAGTAAGAGAGTTAAACTGCACCTGAAAATTCTCAAATGCTCGAAGTTCTTTCATAGAAAGTACAATGAAACTACAGATGATGGGTTTTTTTAAATAAAGTAACAAAATTAGCACGCTTTAATGTTTTATAAGCAAAATCATAAACAATGGGTTACTTACAGGTAAAAGGAAAATGGAGGGTTGAATTCATCATATATGCAGGAAAGGATCACAGAACAACTGGGAAGTCCTTATGAAGTTGCAGATAAAATTTGTTTAAGAAAGAAAAAAAAAAATTCTGTGGAGTAATATGGTATATTTTCTGATGCCTATCTCTTTTAGCGTAAACATGGCTTGATGAGGGATTTTATCACCGAAAAGACAAAGCAATCATTAGGTAAAGATGACTAACATAAGAATTGAAAGAGAGGAATGCGTGAGGAGTTCTCCTCACGCATTCCTCTCTTTCAATTCTTATGCTGCTACTCAGATGGTTCAAAGTCCAAATCAAACTAACAATATGAAGATGAATATAATATCTGCAATAATTCTCCTTCCCTATTCATCCAACACTCTTGTTGTATGTGCAGCACCTCGATCTGCACAAAAAACTACGCATGCATGTGTCTAGTGCATTAATCATGTTAGTTAGTGTGGAATCTGATTGTGTCGATCAATCGAGTTGTACAATTACCCCTGAACTCAATTCAATTTGTCATGCTTGCTACCAGGGTGCCAAGGTCCCCCCCCCCCCCCCCCCCCCCCCCCGCCCCCCCGCTTGCATTCGAGTGCTTTGCACATAATTTTTTTTTGTACAACATCTCGACGCTATATGCTAGAGCGCCATGACGTTGTGTACTAGAGCACCACGATGGTGTACCCGAGCGCCCCATAGCTGAGTTTCTAAGCACCCCGATGCTACAAAGTTTGTTGTGAGAAATGGCAAAGAGCGTAGCGTCACAATGCTGTTGTTGACCTCCTTTTTGGCAATCGATTACTTCCATGGTCTTGTCACTTGCATTTCGTAGGTCGATATACTTGTCTGCACGTTGCACTATTGTGTATAATGGAAGCTCAAATCATGCATTTTACCTCTAATCGTTGTCGGCTCTGGAATTTATTTTCTTTAATCATGTATTGTCATTTTATCATGTTTTAAAACATATGTGATCGGGTCGACACCGAGTTAATGAGTATTTTACGTACATTTGAGCCTTTATCGCACATGCTGGTTTCATGCGTAAAATCTTTTGATCGGGACCTCGTCTTATGAAACAGACTGCACGAGTACATCCGGCTCGTCGAGATGAATCAAAAAGGTTTACTTGCGCTCAAATTGGACACCATTTGATGCATGTCAAGGAGAGAGAAAAGTGAGATTATTATCATTATTTTTATTTTTATTGTTTAAATAAAAAAATGTGGAAATAAAATATTTATATTTTTTTTCTAATTAATTTAAAATTAAATAAATATAATAAATAATATTTAAATTAAAATATAAAATTAAATTTATATCCTCTTGATTAATTTAAAATCAAACAAAATAAAATAATAATAATAATAATAATAATAATAATAGATTTAAAAAATACATGATAAAAATGAGGTGTCATTCAAATAGATTCTTTAAATTAAGCTTAAATACAAATTATTTTTAGCCTTATCCTTTTATATGTATTTAAATCAAGTAAAATTCATCATCCAAGTGCTAGTTTTAAATTTTCTCTCTTGTTTTTGGGAAGAGGAGAGAAAGCTACAGCATACAGCAAGAATGGACCTATAATATTCATTAAATAATAGCTCGTCCCTCACAAAAGGATAGAAAACTTTTATCTCCCAAAGTATTTTTCTAGTCTCCACGTCTCTTTTTTCTCTGACATTCAGGTACAATAAGAAGGAAAAAAAAGGCTCTCATCACAAAGAAAAAAAAGGAAGCCCTCTCTCACAGAACGGATTCCTTGGCTCTCATCTAACGCATGGTTTAAAATTGCGCAATATGAGGCTCGCCTTGAGGCCCGCCTTTGTGCAATTCCAATAAAAAACGCCTCGATGCTTACGCCTCAAGTTTTTTTTAATGAGGCTTGCGCCTCAACTTGGTTGAGGCCCGCCTCGCCTCACTGGCATAAGACTTATGCCTCACGCTATATATATTAAAACTTATATAAATCTTGAAGTAAATGCCCGACATTGGACTCTATTGGAGAGGAGAAAGGGGAGAGTGCAGTTCATCATAATGATGATTTAAATGAAGAACCCTTAGTGATGACAGTGATGATGACTTATGAGTTCTTATATGATATGTCATTGCTATTTATTTTTGGAAATTTGAATTATATGTTAATGAAAAGAATACTGAGATTTGGGAAAGATAGAATTTTGAGTTGAACTATATTTCATGTTGTCTTATTGTTGGGATATTTTGATTTCACTTCATATCTTATGATTTTTTATGTTTTATATTATTCACTCATTAGTATATAAAAAATTTATCATTTTATGTTTACGCAATCTTTTGATTTTGAGGCTTACGCCTCAAAACGCCTTGAGGCTTACGCCTCGCCTCACGAATGAGAAACGCCTTAATACCTGAATACGCAATTTTAAACATTGATCTAACGTAAGCAATTTCTCTCCCTAGCTCTCATTCTCTCAGGTTTATTTAGGCAAAACAAACCTAGCAAAGTCGAGCTGTGCAAGTGCTTCATGTTTGAGCTCATTTATTATCAGCTTGTTCAAACTCAGTTCAAGCTCGATTCGAGCTTTTCTAATTTTGTTCAAGTTTGGTTTGTTTAAAATGATACATGTTTAAGTTCGTTTCATGCCTGATTCGTTTTGTGTTTATCAAGCTTTAAACAAAGAACCTTATCAAGCCTGCTAACAAATAATTATTTAGAGTTTATTTACAAACATGTTTATCAAATTTTTTTAGCTTCCAAAAAGTATGTTCACGAACCTATCTAGCGAGTATTACAGAGCTACCAAACGAGCTCATTCACAAACAAACAAGAACAAAAAAATTATTCTTCTTATAAACAAGCTTGTTCGTGAACACATTAAATAAACAATCCAATAAATATAAACAAATAACCCTTGTTCATGAACAAATTCATTTTATTAAAAGAGTAACATAAAAATTGAAATTAGTTTTTCATAAAATAAGAATCATTATTATATAAAATTAAAAGTTATGCGAATATAAAGCAAATAAAGATTTATAACAAGATTTAATCGATTCTTAACGAGCTTATTCGCAAACTCTATATTAAATGTTAATTGAGCTTCTTAATGAGATTTAAATCATACTTCTTATCGAGCATGTTCGCGAGCATTAATTAATATAGTTCATGAACATAAACGAGTTAAACACATAGTTGTTCAAACCTATTATTTAACAATCAAGTATTTTAAAATAGTTCAAACTTTTTTGGTTACTTAAATAAATAATCATAAATGAGTTGTAATCGAACCGAGTCATGAGTAGCTTATCAAATGCTCATCAAGATCTATAAGACAAAAGGGCATATCAAAGTAAGGTTAGTTAATCTGTTGATGTTAGATTTCTTAAAAGCAACCTGGCATCCAAAATAAACTAGAACTCAGTCAATCCAAATGATACAATTCTTGATGGTATTTTAATACCCTCCATATTATATAAAATTGTAGGTTCACTTGGACGAACTAGCTCAAAGTGAGAACTTCCAAAAGGATGAATTGACTAAGGAATTAATTCATTATATCATCTTAGAAAATGTTGAGCCTTCTTAAGTCTATCCTAATCTTAAACATTTTTCTTGGATGGAGCTGTTTTTCTTTTCAAAATAATTTCAATTTTATATTACTCACTTGCTAGTTACCATGCCTAAACAAGTCTACTTGAACCTTGTTGGTAAAACCTAATCATAAATGAAGAACTTTCACATGTGCTGACCACAAATCTAGTCTAAAATGTTTAGAGTTGACTAGAAACCATTCGTGAAAAGGGTTGATCTACTAGTTCCTCTTTTGATGTTATGCAAGGGCATAGCCCTAACAGAATATAAAAACAGCAATCTTAACCTCATTATAACCAATCCAAATACACTTAAGCTCTTGGGACAATCAAGGAGTTGAAGATCAAGCTAATCAACCGAGTTGAAATCCTTATTTAAGGAAGCACATCTAAAGGAGCATATTATCAGGACTCTAAAAGGAGGTGTAAACCCAAGATATTTTGCACTCAATAAGTAAGCATAGCCTATAGGCATAAAATGATCGAGCATAACCTATGGGCCAGATAGTTCAAATCAGCCCTCAATGGTTAAGAATAACCATGCACATTCTACAACCAAGCCCAAATATTACAAGGTATTGTCAACTTTACAATTTTATCCTTATTGGCGCTCCACATGAACACACTTAACATTGGAATTCATAATAAAACTCGAATTGTTGCAGCAAAAGATGCTCCGCATATAAGCTAAGCCTTTATTTATATAGCCCAACAATTTAGCTTTCATTCTAATATATATGAAATTAGGTTTCTATTGGTCCTCTTCCATCCTAGAAGCATGCCAGAGCCTCTCCTTGTCCAATCCTTGCCCCGACAATCTCTCTACCCTCATCAAATTTCGGATGCCAGTGGCCAACTAACTTTTGCTTAGTTCACTCTCAAGGTACACATGGCGTTGGAGAAGATCTAGCTTTGTTATTAATTGTAACAACCTAGCTAAGATATTATGAGATTTTATCCATTTTGACCCAACCTATGCTAACCTAAATATCATGACTTTATCCTTCTTAGTGCAACTCCACACGAGGACACCCATCACAGGAATGTTCCAACATGAGCATGTTGAATGTTAAAATTCCCAATGAAATTCTAATTGTCATACCAAAAGTCACTCATATATAACCTAACAAACTTTCTCCTTTTATGTAGTGGGATTATATTCATTCATGTCCTCTTGCCATCCTGAAATCCTACAAGCACCAGCATCTTATGTGATTCTTTGTTTCAATGATCATAACCTACACTCATTGCACTGTCCTCATAAGATTATGGGATATCAAAGGCCCGATAGCTTCCATTTTATTGGTCCTCAAACCACACATTATAGTAGAGAAGGTTTGACTTTGATATGAGTTGAAACAAACCAACCCAAAAAAACTATGAGGTATTGCTAACTTTAGCTCAACCCAACTCATGCTAAGTAGAACCTCACACTTATCCAGATGGTGCAACTTTTTAGGAGATGGGTTGAACATAAGCATACTTAACTTTGAATGTCCTAAGGACGTCCAACTATTATACTAAAACACATCGCATATGTATTGAGAATAAGCCTTTACTTATGTAGCCTAATAAATTCTCTCTTTTTTAGATGTGGAATTAGGTTTGTTATTCCAAAACTTTCCATCCTTAAAACCGGCCAAGAATTGCTCTTTCTTTGCCTTTTACCCTGGTGAGCGTTGCACTGGCCACATCAAATTTCAAAATTGTTTGACTATGGGTCTCTAAAGCTTGAGTTTAACTTTAAATGGATGAGCAAAGTTTACTGGCTGAAAAAGCTCAACTTAGGCTTAAATGATTGATCATAGCCTAAAAAGAAACATTCTTAGCAAATACATTAGAAACAATAACAAGTGGTAAATGAGAGTGGTTATCTGAGAAGAACAAATGTTGATTACCTATCATACATGAGAAAACACTAGAATCCAAAAAAAAAATATATATACCATATGAGAAAGATGCAGCAAAACTACAGGAAAAAAAAAGAGAAACAAATATAAAGGTCTACGAGCTCTAAAATCAAACGATCATAATCCTTTGAAAATAGCATGATAGATCACTAAGAATAGAGGATTTCCATGCCGGTTGCAGATAAAACTTTATCATTGCTACACATGACTAAACAGAAATAAAGAAAATATGATAATTCTAGGAATTCCAAGAGATGCATGCATCTATAGCCTACAAATAAAGCAAGTTATATTTTTCATTGTTTTTCGAGACAATTGTTAAGCATGTAAGACTTTTTAACTAATTCACTACCATTATTGAGTAATATCAGCATGGATTCTAATATTAAAAAAACTTCTATACAAAATAAAATAAATTGACTTGTTATATTTAGGCCATCTCCAACCAAAAAACTTAATTTTCACTCCAAAATACAATAACTCTTCTCTAAAAGAACTCCATTTTATAACACCCAATAAAGAATATTAAGTGTATCTTTCTCCTACTTTATTTAACCAAATTTTTAAAAAAATTATAAATATAACGGGTGACGTCGCACTGTTCGCCCTCATTGGCGGGAGCAACCAACGGATGCCAAACAAGTGTTAGGTGTTTGGCTGGAGATGAACTTATATATATTCAATTACTCATTTCATTCCAAATCAAGAAAGAACAGACTAATTATTTTTACAAAAAAAACAATCATAGCATATTGTTAAATGCTTTTCTAAATAAAAGGAAGAACTTACATAGGGAAAACAATCTCAACGCCAATGCCTGCAATAATCCTCCTAATACGAATAGTTGTGTGAATTCCCGCGTTTTGCTTTGAAATGATTATACCCTTGTAAACAGAAAGCCGCCTCTTATTTTCTGGTACTTCCTGTAATCGGCAGACCTCAAGATCTGATAAGACAATCAAAGCAACAATGAATTGATCAAAAACTGAAAAATACACCAAAGTTTACCAATTTAATCTCCACAATATCTCCAGTCCTGAGGTCTGGCACTGGCCTCTGCTTTTCCGATGCCTCAATAGCCCTCTTGTTCAAAATCTACCCAGCAAAACAGCAGGAAACCATAAACGCAGATATCCAGCAATAAAAACCCAACCTTAGGAGTGAAATACGACATGCAAGGAAGAAGCATTTAGGATTGTAAGTATGACTCAAGATAGAAAATTGCTAAAAAGATCAATCAATTTTTCCTCGAAAAAAAAAATTGAATAAGTTATGCTTGAGTCGAATCGTAATTAGACCAGGCTAACCTATAGTTAGGTTTAGCTCATCTCAAGATTAAATCCAATATCGAACCGATCTTGAGCCAGATAGACTGAAGTTTGGACCATTCATAGCTGAAAGAGAATTTACCCCCATAATGTCCCCGAGCTTGATTCTAGGTTTCCTGGGAGGCTTCTCCTCCGCCACAACATCAGCACCTTCAGCCGGAATCTCGCTCTCCTCTTCTGCATCCTCTACCTCCGCCTCGCCTTCCACGGAGTTGGCGCTCGCCGCGGAAGCTGTGAAATGTCGGATACGGCGATTTACCGGCGAAGGGAATCTAAATACTAAGGCATCGAGTGAGGAGCTAGGAAGCGGGGCGTGGCGAGGGGTGAGCGAAATTAAGGGAGGAGATGAGAAGATGGAGGGACTCAATTTCTTTGAGCAAGAGCAAGCTGAGATATGGGCAAGACTGTAAGATAACGCATTAGCGGCCATGGCCGCTTCTTCTCGGAAGGTAGATGAAGAAATAGGCCTTGTGATAGTGGATGCAAGGGCCGCTGGAAGTGTTACATGAGAGCCTTATCAACTGTCACAATATTTGAGTGTGTTCTCCGGCGTGTTTTTTTTTTTTTTTTTACTTTAAATATATATACATTCTAAATTTTTAATTAATGAAACTATCAAAGAAACGTTTTTTTTTTCTTCTTCCATATGAAAATGAGATAAAAGCTGAAAAAAATCTCAGAGAAAGGTAAAGCTGCAAGATAATCTCATTGCATTGGATAAAATATTAATGAATTTAGGGTGCGTATGAGAGCTTTTTTTATTTTATTTTATTAGTTCATAATTATAATTTCATTAAGTTACTATTTTTTAATATTTTCTAAAAATTTTGTACTAAAAATTTCTTTTTATAATAGCTTTCAGAAAAATGAATTATCCAAAAATAATTTTGATTTATTTGGTACAGCTTTTGTCACTAATTTTTAAACCTTTCAGGCTACCGCTATCTTAAAATGCAAAGACAGGCAATAATCGAGAATTTAATTTAAAAATATCGACTAATAAATTTTTATTTTATATTAAATTACTAAGAACACGAAATAAATAGATGACATGAAAATTAATATAACTATTATTCATTTATGTCGTAATTAGCTATTTTAACAATAAATATTTGATATTTATTTTAATACATGTTAATAGATTTAAAATAATTGAATTTATTGTCAAAACCAATTATATTTGAATTCATATAAAATCAAACTAAAATTTAATTCAATTTAATTTGACTTAAAAGAAAATTTTTATCAATCTGGTTTTCTAACTTTTATAATTAAAACCAGTTGATTAACTACATAAATCATAAATGAAACCCACCAAACACACCCTACCTAAGTAGATGAGCTCGGAAAAAGGAATTTTTATTGCCTCAAGTTACCTGACATAGAGATACATCAGATAGTCTATAATATATCGCCACGTGCTCTTACTCTTTACCGCGCGGCCCGACGACCCAACCCGAAATGAATATGCACGGTATTTGCTCGGTATTGCTAAGTACTACTCGGTACTTGCTCGGTATTGCTCGGTATTTGCTCAGGATCGGAAGTTACAACATTTTAATCGAAAGCAAAAACGGGATCCCGCTCGCTGTGGAGATAACCTTCTCCATTTCGCGTGCTTCTTCGGCTCCACTCGTGGTCGTTCGACTTTTCTCCATCGACGACTTTCCCTTTCCACCGGATCGAAAGCTACGAAGTTAGATCGGAGGCAACAAACAGAGTTCGCTCGCTGTAAAGGTAGTTTCCTCTCTTTCGTGTGCTTCTTCGACCATCTACAGTTGGTCGACTTCGTTCATCCGGCATTCCCTACCGCCGGACCGGAAGTTACAGCATTTCAACGACATTTAGCCTGCGAGAAATGACGAGCAATACCAAGCAAATACCTAGCAATACCGAGCAAATACCGAGTAGTACCTAGCAATACCGAGCAAATACCGTGCATATTCATTTCGGGTTAGGTCGTCGGTCAGCATGGTAAAGAGTAAGAGCACGTGGCGATATATTATAGGCTACCTGATGTATCTCTATTTCAGATAACCTGAGGCAATAAAAATTCCGGAAAAAGGCAGGACATCTTTCCCTAGTCCATACAAAAAAAAAACCCTAGAATACCTCGGAAGTCGGCATTCACATTAGTAAAGCCTTCACACAACTATCTTATTCAAATCAACTAGGAAAAATCTAAAAATTTGTGTCGAGACATACAGAAAAAAAAATAGTTATAATAAATTTTAAAATATTACCTTATTTTGAAATAAATATAATACAGAGATAATCAATCAAAATCTATATTTTATTTGCCTTAAATAAATTCAATAAATTTAAAACCCATCTCGATAAAAAAAAACATTAATCAGAATATCTTGATCCAATATATTCTGGAAAAACTCCAATGTCCGGATAAAAGAGCTAAGATTCAACAATAAAATTGGACCAAAGTAGCAGCGTCTGTTACTGCATGTATATGAGAACAAACCGAGACAGGAAAGCACATACCAACTCAACGTTTGCTAAAGCTCATCCAAACATATAATCATAAGAAACAACAGCAAACCTCATAACTTTAGTAATGTCTATTTTTGAGCTTTGGATCTGCACCGTTATCAAAGAAAGACAGAACAAGGTGAAATTTGAACTACCAGGCAAACTCAAGATTGAATTGGCTTGATCTTGAAGTGGAGGGATATGAGGGAGAATACAAAACACTTCAGGTCCTGCATCCAAAAATAAGATCAAAAGAGCATTTCATCAAAACAAATACCAAAGATAAACCACCAAAAAAAAAAAAACCAGATGCAATATAAGTAGGTCTTATCGCAATGGATTCCATGGAAACAATGCCAATGAGACACAAGAACGGGTAACATACCCCAGCTTAATTGCAATATAATAAAATAAATCTTTTCTAAATCTACATAATTTTTTTTAAAAGAAATGATACATTAATGATTAAGAATAATACACCACAAGATCAAATAATGACCACATAGATGAAAATTACAGCCAAAACCGTACAATAAATGATCCGTCCAAACACTCTAAACAAAATAAAATTAGAAATCCCCCAAGCTTGGGACCATCCAACAAGGGAAAAAGAAAACAGTCAAAAGACCACATAACCATCTAGGTTGCCAACCAAGCCATGACCTTCCAAGGGGCTTGCAGAAGACCTGCTTCATTTAAATCTTCCTATTACACATTACTCCTAAGACGTTTATTCATATTTTAATCACCAAATGTTAACTTCTCATTTATATCAACATTATTCTACATATTAGATCCAATATACTTAAATTATCACATCCAAATATTGATTTATATTCTAATTATATTGATTGATAATTATTAATATCACATCTATCAAAATTATATATCATATATATTTTTCTACTAAGCCCTTGATTTCTATGCATTCATCTATAATTCTAACTTTCCAAGGTAAGTGGAACTATTTACAAAACCAGTTTCACAAGCATCGTTATATTAAACGAACTGGCCAAAAATTTACATTAAAATTATTAGTAAATCAGCATATTGGTAAACCGGTTGGCAGATTCACAATAAACTGGTACCTGTTAAATAAAAATAAATATTATATGCTTAAATAGATATTGATCAAAACAAGGTGCAATCAACTCCTATCAATACTCCTCAAAACAGTCCCTCAACCGTTCACACTTGACCAACTAAATCTGAAAGTATCACATTTTTCTAATTATTTCCTCGATCTTAAATGATCCATCAAATAGAAATTGATAGATATTGGGATACAAAATTGATCACACTTTAATCTTTAAGAGATCATCTAGGATAAATTTTGTATAATTAATAGACTAAATTTAAGAAATGTGACATTGACTAAATAAGCCACATAAAAATAACCAAGGAACTATTTTAGACTTTTTCCCCTTCTTGAATAATGTGATGAATGACTGTCAGATTGAGAAAAAAATCAACAATTTCACTGATGAGGACACATCAAGACATGGAAAATCTACTAGAGACGTGGTCGTCGATCTACGGCCACGATTACATCGTGCTACTTTTGATTTTCATATTTATGATTGATGTATTCTTTTTATTTTATGAAGTTTATTATGCTTTTCCATTTTTTGCCCTTACTTAAGGGCTTAGGTATGTGTAAGCCCTAGGGACATTGTAATACTTTTTATTTTCACATTGTATGGGCTATTTAAAGCCCCCCTCTTCTTCTTTGAGGGTTAATGAATGAATGATAAGAAAATTCCTGCACATGTGTTCTTTGAGTTATGAGAGTTCTAAGAGAGAGCTTTGGAGAGATCCCTAGGGAGGGAAACAGATCACCCACCAACCTTGGCGACGGCCGGGCTTATGGTTTATTTTATCGTTCTTTTCTTTCAATCTCTTTTCCTCCTAGCCGCTGGATTTCCTAACTACCCCCACCTTGCCGCCGGCCAACGTCTCCCACCACCACCACCTCAAGCCACCACCCGTCGTCCCCAATACAACCACCGGCCCGCATACCCAAAGCCCCACCCCACCATCCAACCAAACCCAAGCCCAAGCTGCCCCTTTCCTCTTTGGAATTTCTCCCCATCATTGCTTACAATTACTCCTTTTCCAATTGGGTTGAATAATTTAGGTAACTCAATAACTTTGCAAAATTCAAATTTATTTGAATTTGAAAGTTACCTAAAATATCATTACTATTTTAGGAAAGTTCTCAAATCCTCTCCTATTGAATTTAAATTAGGATGAAATATCTCATCCCAAATTTGATTCCCTAATTTAAGGAAGCATTAAAAGCTTCCTTAAACTCCTCCCTAGCCCATTAAGCCGCTGGCCACATCCACATTAAGTCCTTGGATTTATTTCCTAAACCCAATCTCACCTCTTGGAAATAATTCAAACAACTTCTCCCCAAATTCAAATAGTTTCCTAAAATAAAATTCTACTTTAGAAAATTATCCAATCAAATCCAAATCAAATTTGAATTGGATTGGAAATAATCCCTCCCTCCTTAATTGGGATTCCCAAAGAGGCAAGCATTAACTCTTCTTCCCAATCCCCTCCATCCTATGGATGCCTCCGGCCCCATGCCTCCCTCCCCATTTAATTTCTTTCCAAACTTGGGGTAGGGAGATTGAGAGGGAAACCATTCAAATTCTTCATCCAAATTTCAGATTTGAAACCTTTCCTCTTTGGTCTACTTGTTGTCCAGAAATTCCTGGATGCTAGCAGAGGTTGTCTTCTCTTCCAAACCTGAGAGCACTGCTGACCAAGAGAAGACCAGCTGCTGTCCAGAAATAATTCCAGAATTCTGGACAGGATCTAGTTGCTGTCCTGAATTTCAGAATCAGGAGAACTGCTGTCCAGCAGCTTGGAAGGCCATAATTTGCTGTCTGAAGCTTCCGGTAGCATAGAAGAGCAGTCCAAAGCTTGCCGAACCTCATAGGGTGCTGTCCAGAATCTGTCCCAGGCTTCCAACCTGCTGTCCAAAGACTCCAGACGGAATTTGTCGCTGTCCAGCTGCCCAAGAAGCCGCTACGTGCTGTCTACTTCCTCTCAAGCACATAAACACCACATCGGAGCTTTATTTTTCTTGTTTATTTGGGTTATCTTTCCTCCTACTCTTTTATCTTTAAGCCGCTCTCAATTGTAGTTCTAAATGACTCATGGAAAGTTGTGTTAATCCTTCCCGCTAAAGTCTAGTATTTATTAGGAGTTGTGTGAGAAATCTTTCATAGCACTACTCTTATTGTTAAATTAGGGATTTCTTGTTGAAACCCATTTTGTTTGCAACTTCAAGAGTAATTAATTGTTATGGGGTTTTTACTTTTCACAAGTAACTTGGCCTAAGCTTTTGTTTACCGCTCTTTATGTTTTATTTCATTGTTTAACTCACTATAAAGCTTAGTCAATTTGCTCCTAATCATCAAGCGTGCAAAATCCTTATTTAAATCATATTTTTCATATATGTCCAACATCATTCACATTATAAAACTGGGCAAAAAGTAGAAAATAAAATGGTATAACCAGCACATCCTCTCAGCATCATCCATAAACCAAATGGGCCGAAGATAAATTGTCAACTAAGGGTCTATTGGGATGAAAAGAAGGTGCAAATATAAAAGGTGCAGGTAAAATAACTTGAGAAGTGTTCGGGCTCAATTTCTATTTACACTATTTACTTAGTGAAACCCGTGAAAACAAATATACAATGCATTAGACGAATATTTTCATAGGCAAAGCTTCATTGCGAATCAAACACCCCCAAACAATCAGAAATTTCTCGCCCACTACATTTATGCATATAACAAGAACTCTATTTTTTGGCCTAAATCTCAAAGCATCTTTCCTCATCCCTCATAAAAAAAAATTTTGCCCACCCTAAAAAAAGAAGCCGGATCCGCCCCTGACAAGAACTCTATTTTTTGGCCTAAATCTCAAAGCTATTATGCAGGTAGTCAAAATACCTATCCTCTAAAGAATTTATCCTGTATTCTGTATTTCTAACCAAAAAAATTGAAGTGCAACAATTCTCACAACTCAGTTCAGAATATGCAAGAATTTACTTATGTCATTGAACATTGCTTGGGGACTAAAATAGAGCGAAGATGCTCCAAAAAGTGTAAGTTTTCTAACTTCCAAGCAAATCAAGGCAACTGGTCCACCTTAAAACATATCCTAAATGAATAACATGACAACGTAAAAGGTTGAAATAAGCACGATATTTGGCAAGCAATAAGCATTTCAATAGTGTAATTCAAATGTATCATATTATTTATTATTCAGAGGAAAAGGTTTGCAAGGACAAAAAGCATAAGAGAAAACCAAATTGAACCAGTATAGAATCACAGGAAAGTGCCTTTCAAAAGTTAGCATTAAGGCCTGGTTGATAATATATCAGTAAACCTTGATCAGAATGGATGGAAAGCTCTGACAGGCATTAAAAAAATTTCAGGAAAGACTAATCTTATTTACTTCATTCCTATTAAAAATTCAAATAAGTGCACAAAAGCGTAAAAGAACAGGACGCAGTTAAACCTAGTCCTAAATTAATCACAAATGGTTGCCAAGAACTCTCATTTCTGATTAACCGTTTTTACAACAGGCCGCAATTAAAAAACCTTCAGTAATCGCTTCTACTTCTGTAGGAAATTTACCAAATAAATGCAACAGATGCATTAGGGTAAAACCATTTCTATTGGCCTTGATAAAAACATTTCCTTAAGAGGAACATAAAACAAACAATCTTAATGAAGCTTCTATTGAGGTTGACGAAATGGTCAACCTAAATCAACAGTTTCTTACTATTATCAAAGCTTCACAGTAACTTATAAAAACCATGGATGCTCATTAGCACGCATCTAAGGTTTTCTTGGAGCCTATCATTCTCAGACACGTGGTCCAACAAGGTGAAAAAATGATGCTTGAGGTATCTATTTGCCGTTTCATACTTTTATTTTTTTTCATTTCATTTGCCGTTTCATACTTCCATTGAAGAAAACACTCAGCATTTGATTTTATTCTGCCCCAAACAGAATTAGCGCATAAAAATTCAGCTAACAGGAGTCAAGATCCAACTATATTTGGCATTTACAGGTCTAAAGAACCAAGAAGCAGCTGACCTTGTATTGTCAATTCTTGATATAGTAATAGTCAAGAAGCTGACGACTTTGCAAGAAATATCCAAAGAATTAATCAAAATTATGCCAGCACTGAAAGTATAAATCTAATACAGATTACAAATAAAAAATGGAATATTACGTTTATAATATTCTCAAATTACCCTGGTAACTCACATGTGTGGTTAACCACATCTCAGTCGTGCATTACGCTATCAGCAGTTAGAACGGATTAAATAAAAATTCCCCTGGTTTTAAAAGAAAGGAAGAAATCCTTCCCGACAGGATCGGAATTACCAATGTTAAGCAGGAGCAAACTTATGTTTCAACTTAGATCTGAACATTTCCTTGAAAGAGTAAGTGGAAAGACATTGTTCTAATCCTTACGCATGTGACAGTTAAGGTTTTGATATTAGTGATATCCAGTATTGCGAAAAGCACACTTTAAATGAGAAGCACACGGATGCGGAAGATTCGCATACCGCAACCATTTTGGGTGTACGGAGAAAGCAGAGCACGCTGCTCGAGCGCAAAGCATTGTAGAAGCACTCTTGTGGTTTGTCTTTAGGTGCAAATCATAGCATTTAGGTTTGGCTCACAAATCCAGTTCAGTGATCTATTTAAAATATAAATAAAAGGGAGAGTGAACTGCAGCAAATGACTTAGGGATAGCAAAGCAAGGAGCATGAGGAGACGGTAAACCTACTTGTCCCCATTTTTTATTTCATTGCAGCAGGAGTGCTCGAC
This sequence comes from Dendrobium huoshanense, assembly GCA_016618105.1. Taxonomy (NCBI): domain Eukaryota; kingdom Viridiplantae; phylum Streptophyta; class Magnoliopsida; order Asparagales; family Orchidaceae; genus Dendrobium; species Dendrobium huoshanense. The sequence continues at coordinate 19,491,701 of CM028356.1, forward strand.
CTTCTCATAATTATCTTTGATTTCTCCACAACATGCAAACATAGTAGTAGCAATGCTTGATAATCAAATCTCTATCCTTTATTTCTCTTCCGCATTCAAGCAGACATCATCTCTTACCCGCCTTTGATTTTTCCTCTATTTGAGCAAATGCCGACGACTGTGCACTTCCTCCTCATACATTTCTCAACCTTCTCATATGCCTCAAGTATCTGGTATTAATTTATTTATATTCAATAATATTTTTTTATTTATTTCACTAAGATAAGAAGTTCGAAAAAGGGAGTTATTATGTTATGTTAACATGATTTATTTTATCAAGAATTTACTATTTTGAATTAGAAATATATAATGGTACTGATTTTATACAAAAACCTGATGCAATCAAATTACTTGTGAAATCTCCAAATTACTCTTGACTGAAATAACTTCTAAAAGTGTATAACTTTTGGGGGCTACACCCCTCTACCAACCCCCACATCAATCTTATTACGGAAGCCAATTCACCAATTATCTATGCAAAAGAAGTATCATTGGAAGGCATTAATTAGACTCAACAACTTAATGACTAGTTAAATTCACTTCCTTTTAGATGTATTTTTTAATTAGAGATGTCATTGTTCCGTTATAAAATTATTGATATAATTTCTATAGTATTTTTTAATAAGAGTCTTAAATATGACCAATTCTAATGCGAGGAAAAAGTAACTGATTTGGAAATATACAACAACAACAACATCAAGCTTTTGTCCCACTACGTGGGGTCGGCTACATGAATCCTTTTTCTCTATTGTGTCATGTTAAAAGTTCAATTCTCGTTTAACTAAAATAAAGAAAGATATTTTCTAATCAAGTCTTCTTAGGTCTACCTCTACCTTTCTTAATATAAGTCAAATCTAATATCTCAACTTTTCTAACCGGGTCATCGGAAGGCCATCCTTTTATGTAAGTAAACCATCTAAGGCGACTCTCTCTAATCCTATCTTCCACTGGAGCTACTCCAACCTTTTCACGTATATGCTCATTTCATATCCTATCTCTAAAGGCAAATCCACTCATCTGCCTAAGCATCCTCATCTCTGCACCACTTAACTTACTATTATGCTTCTCTTTTCATGGCCAACATTCTGCACCATAAAGCATTGCTAGTCTCACCACCATCTTATAGAATTTTCCCTTTAATTTGAGGGACACTTTTCTATCACACAACAAGTCTGATGCATTCCTCCACTTCAACCATCCAATTTGAATTTTACTGATAATATCCCCATCTATTTCACCATCACTCTAAACAATAGATCCAATATATCTAAAACGTGTATTCTTATTAATGACTTGATCACTAAAATTACACTCCATATGTTAAGTTTTAAATCTACTCAAGCGAAAACCTTTAAACTCTAAGGTTGACCACCATAATTCAAGTTTACCTTTAACTCCCTCTCTAGTCTTATCAACAAGAATAATATTATCCACAAACACCAAGGTACATCCTCTTGCAAATGTCTAGTGAGAACATCCATGAATAAAGCAAAAAGATATGGGCTTAAGGCAATCCAACCGAAATAGGTAAAATTAGTCAAACCACCTTGTGTTTGAACACAAGTAATAGCTCTTGTATACATATCTTTAATGATTTGAATATAAGCATTATTAACTCCTTTTTTTCAAAAACTCTCCATAGCACTTATCTTGAAACTTCATCAGATGCTTTCTCTAAATCAATAAATACCATATGTAGATCCTCCTTATTCTCTCTATAGTTCTCCATCAAACCTCTCAATAAATGTATGGCTTCCGTAGTAGACCTACCTGACATGAATCCAAATTGATTTTGAGAAACATTAGTATCACGCCACAACCTACGCTCCATAACTCGCTCCCATAGTTTTAAAGTATAACACATTAACTTAATTCCTCTATAATTCGCACAATCTTGTGCATCACCTTTATTCTTAAAAATAGGAATCAGCGCGCTCAGTCTCCACTCATCCAACATCTTTTTTGTCTTCAAAATAGTATTAAAAAAATTTAGTAAGCCAAGAAATTCGATGTGAAACGTACATGCGAAGATGAGTTTCATAAAGAATTTGCATGCTTAATTTTAGAGAGAACAAATAATTAAATCTTTTATAATGATTTGAACGACGAGATAAAACCTTAAGAGCGGAAAAACGAGCTTAGGTTGAATCACACGCGTAAGAGTTAAGATCATATAACAATCAAGTCAATCTAACGTTGCGTACATGAATGGTTTTCCACAAATATCCCTAGACAAACAATGAGATTAATCACTATGAGTGTCCACTCACTCAACTCTCTAATTCACTAGGCTTTAGCGGAGAAAAGATTAACATAATCTTCATGAGTCAAGTTACAACCACATTCGAGAAATAAACTAAGAACAAACAAGAGTTGGTGAGGAGTTCACCCGTAGAAGAAGATGTGGAGTCTCGTTGGTCGTTGGGGTGTTGGGGAAGTGGTGGACAGCTATTTGATATTTTCGGCTATCTCAAACAGCCCTCGGGAGCCCTTCCAAATGGCGGGGCAGCAAAGAACACGTGCCGAATTTTCTGGACAGCAGTCTCGGCAGAGTGGCCAGCAGCTTGGACTTGCAGAGAACTCTGGACGGCAAGTTTCTGTCTTCCAGAATTCTTCGTTAGAGTTGGGGTTGGTTACTAGAATGGTGCCGGAGCTTCTGGCCAACAGTTGGGAACACCCTGGACAACTGGACAGCAACTATTGTGGGCTGAAATTACTGGACAGCAGTTTCCAGGTTTCTGGACGTGTAAACTGGGCTGTCCTTGAGATTTGGACAGCAAGTGTAGCTTCTATAGATAGCGGGACAGCAGAAGTATTTGCTGAAATTCTCAAACAGCAGCAAGGAAAGTTGGGAGAGAAGGAATACCGTATGACTGGAAGGTTTGGAATCAGTTTTGGGAAGGAGGGGAAGGGAGATGACTAGGCTGGCGGCATCCAGGAGAGGGATACGTTTTAGAGAATGGTTTAATTGCTTGCCTAATCAGTGATTTTCATTAAGGAATGAGAAGATTCATCAATCCCATTTGAATTTGAATGGGGCTTAATTTGGGGAGTTACTAAGGGAGTAATAATGGCTAGAATTAATGAGAGAGAGGGATGAGTGGGCCGGCCTATAGGGGGGGAGGAGGGGGATTGTGTTTCATTTCAAATAAGTGGGCCCCAATTAATTAAGTCAATTAATCCGTAAATATGAATTTAAATTTCAGATTTAAAGCTGCGATTAATTCCTTAATGAAGGGAGGAAATTAAGGAGGCATTTAACTCCTAATTCAAATTTGAATTTTGGATTTGAAACTCCCTCCAAGTGACCTCTCCAAATTAAGAAACTAATCAAATGCAATGAGGGAAAATGGAGGGGATGGAGGAGGGTTTATTTCGGGTGGGTGGTGGCAAAGGGGAAGGCCGGCGGCAAGAGGCCGGCGGCTGGAGGTCTGGCGGCTGGGGGCCGGCGACTGGAGGCCGGAGGTGAGTGGAGGTGGCCGGTGGCCTTGGGGCCAAGTGTGCCGACGGGAGGGTGGGGGAAACGGTAGAGGAGAAGAAAAGATATGGGTTAGAAAATCAAGAGCTCCACCAAGGGGCTGTTGGGTATTGCTTGGAGCCTCTCCTAGGCTTTCCTCATTTGAGAACTCACAAAAAGAGCTCTAGAACTCACAAAGAGATCCAAAATCAAAATTTTCATATCAATATTCATCATCCCTCTCCAAGAGGAGGGAGAAGGCTTAAATAGCCAAATACATGAAGGAAAATAAAAAGACATAATTGCCCTTAGGCAAACATAAGACCAAGCCCTCAAGGGTAGAAAGGGAAAAGTACAATAACAACTCAAATACATAAAATATTTCAAAATAAATAGACACGATCGTAGCCGTTGATCTTCAATGTCCTCATCAAAATTCCTTCATCTCCTAAGCGATTCCACACCTCTATTAAAATATCACCAGGTCCAACAGCTTTTCCACACTTCATTTTCTTTAAAGTCGCTCTAACTTCGGCTTTACTAATACGTCGATAAAAAAAAAATATTTATTTTCATTTAGGGTGCTAAGGTCACTAAAGTCAATCGTATTCTCACAATCTTTATTAAAAAATTTAGCAAAATATATCATCCACCTTTGTTAAATATCATCTTCTAAGAAAAATATTTTTTAATCTTCATCTCTAATACACTTCACTTGAATTTTTAAATTCTTACTATTCCTATCTCTTTGTTTAGCTAACTTACGCATATCTTTCTCCCTCCTTAGTATCTAATCTATTATATAAAGCATTAAAAACTAAGATCTTTACATTGTATATTGTTTTCTTAGATTCCTAACATGCCTCTTTATAGCTTTCTAAATTATCAAAAGTTTTACATGTAAACATATTTTTAAAACAAATCTTTTTATTTTTTTATCTTTTATTGCAGATTTGGATTCCACCACAACCTATTTTTACTATTAGGAGTTTTTATCTTTGATACTCAAAGCACATCTTTTGCAAGGATTATAAAAAATTAAAATTAAAGTCAAATACTCTTTGTTGCACATGTACGCATTATGGTAAAGAGTCAAGTAAGTTATTACCTCAAGCCAAGGAGCATCTTATTGAACCATTTGGGACATCCACAAGGAGTAATATGATTACAAGCAAAAAACGTTCATCAAAAGTAAATGAATAGCTACATGTTTATTAAGAATGAACAGAACAATTGAGACAAAATTTATCTATGGAACATAACAAACGTGATAAAACTACTAGAGAATAAAATATTCAAATATTCATGTATTGTAAGAAAAAATATTGAAATTAAGTTCTAGAACAAAATTAATCAATGCACTTAGCATTGGGTTAAAACTCTCTATGATGAAAGGCCATATATATCATTTCAAGTATTCAATTCCAACCTGAAAAAGAAGATGCAAAAAATGAAGAACATGAAGGGGAAGCGGATCAAAGAGAATACACAACTCTAGGTTCTATCAAGCTGGCATCCCTTTCAATATAGTGATATTGGAGAGTTTTAAACATATGTTAGAAGCTATTATGCAATTTGGATAGGATCATAGACCTTCTCATGAGTTCAATTCTCTACTAGAAAGAGAAATAGAGGTATAATTGAAATTATTAGAATTTTCAATTTGGAGGTTCACTTTTGAAGTTTATCTTGAAATTAAATGTGCAAATCACATTTCTTTTAAACTTTATATCAATTTTAAATTATTTATTAAATTTTATATATATATATATATATATATATATATATATATATATATATATATATATATATATATATATATATATATATATATATATATGAGTGCTCTAGCTTATAAAAGTATTGTTTCTCATTGCACTTTGCACAATGAAGCAAGAAATACCCTAACACATCGCAATGCACTACGAACAATGCTATCTTTCATATGGATGATCTTTAGCCAATTAGTCTAATCTCGGATTTCTTCAAAAGGCTAGAAAGAGGGGAATTATATTAGTTGGGCATAAAATATTAAAAAATATATAAAAATCAAATGACAGGGTTGGACTACCCCATCAAATGCTTAGTATCTAAAATGAGAACTTTTTAAGACAAGTCAGGCTTAAATTACCTAGCTTTCAACTCATCTGAGGAAAGTTCACTCCAACAATGAGAGAATTAATGGGTTATATATAGAAAGAATATGAGCTTATATATATATATATATATATATATATATATATATATATATATATATATATATATATATATAGTGTGTGTGTGTGAGTGTGTGTGTGTGTGTGTGAGAGAGAGAGAGAGAGAGAGAAGTTGCACGTTGAAGCCAAAAAAAATCCATGGCACTTTGAAAACTATTCTTACCTTTCATATTGACAATCTTTAGCCCAATCAGCCTAGTCCATGATTTCTTGAAGCAGCTAGGAAAAGGAGAATTATTGCGGGGCAGTGAGGACCATAAACAGATAGTTTGGAATATGAAAAAATTATAATCAAATGACGAAGATATTTGACTTAGGAAGTTCAGCATCATAAATGAGACATTTTGAAGACAGATCAGGCTTATCAAGTCACCTAGCTTTCAACTCAAATGGGGGCAAGTTCCGTCCCATCAGTGGGAGAATTAATGGGTCGTCTACAAAACAATAAGAGCTTCTTGAAATATGCTCTACAGATTTGTCTACTACTGATATATTGCTAAAAAATTTGATAATATCATAGTAGTCAATTCCACCAACAAAGAGACGCTAACAAGTATATCAGTACAGAAAGAAATAAGTCAAAAGTTTGTGAGTAAAAGGAAGTTAAATAATTAGTCAATAGTAATTTATTGGATTTTTTGGAACTCTAGCCGGTGCAATCTAAAAAATCTATAAAATGAGGGATTGTAAGCATTTTCAGTAAATAAAGAGTTCTCTTATTTCTCATCAATTCATACCAATTTTCTACATGGTAATCATTATCAAATCAAGGATCAGGCATAGTTTTAAGCTCACCTCAAGCAGGCGTGAAGATGATAGGAAACACTTGGGTTTCCAAGTGTTTCTCACCAAGATCAAGTAAACCCAATGATAAACTGCTGTCCACAGCAGAAAAACAGCCCAAATACAAGAAAATTCTGAGAAGAAAGCGTAGGAAAACGATGCAAACACTTTTATTTCGATAACGGATGAAAAGCACTTGCAAGATACAACTTTCCTTCGATTCGAGAGGAAGGAAAAACTCTCCAAAAGATCTCCGGCGAAGCCAAGAGCCCAAGACACCAAGACCTAGATCTCCAAACAATTCAAATTCAAGATGAGGAGCTAATCCCCCCAAAACTCCTAATTAAACAAAATCCTCATAAAGGACAATCAAACACTTCCTAAAACAGCCCCTCAATTCAAAATTTCCTCCTAATTGCAATTACAACCTGCATGGGCCCACTAGGGAATCCCGCCTCCCCCCTTTTTTCTGTTTCGGCGTGAATAGCACAGGACCGGTCCTGGCTGGACCGGTCCAGCCGGCCCCTCCTGGGCCGGCAGCGTATCAATACTTCCCTCCCAAAAACTCACCTTGTCCTCAAGGTGAAACGAAGGGAATTGCTCTTTCATTCTTTCCATTGGCTCCCACGTCGCATCGAAATCTGGAAGGCCTTTCCACTTAATCAACACTTCTTTGTTGCCATCCTTATCTGTTCTTACGCCTGTAAGCTCCAGAGGTTCTAATATCACTTCCAACTCTTCCGTCAGTGTCACTGGTAAATCCGTGCTAACTGCCTGTTCCCCAATAGCTCTCCTCAACTGTGATACATGAAAAACTGGATGTATGGTAGCTGATGGGGGTAACTTTAGTCGGTACGCCACTGCACCAATCCTTTTCATCACCTCATAAGGCCCAAAGTACCTGGGTGCTAATTTCTGATTCCTTCTTCTTGCCACTGTCCGCTGTCGGTAGGGTCGTAGTTTTAAGAATACCTTCTCCCCTACCTCAAACTGCATGTCTCGCCTGTGTGAATCTGCCTGCTTTTTCATAATCTGTTGGGCTCTCATCAAATGTTTCTTTAATTCTTCCAATACCTTGTCTCTTTCTTCCAAATATTGCTCCACTGATGACACGGGAGTACTGCCTTTCCCACAATGCACTAGGTGTGGAGGGTCCCTTCCATACAGCACTTTAAAGGGAGTCATCTGGGAAGCCGAGTGGTACGAGGTATTGTACCAGTATTCAGCCCAAGGCAGCCACTTTGCCCACCTCCGCGGGGTCTCCGACACAAAACACCTTAGATAGGTCTCCACACTTCGGTTCACCACCTCCGTCTGTCCGTCTGTCTGTGGATGATAGGCGGTGCTTCTTTTGAGGGTTGTTCCCTGCAATCGGAACAACTCCTTCCAAAACTGGCTAAGGAATACCTTGTCTCGATCCGTCACTATCGATTCTGGAACCCCATGCAGTCTGACAACCTCTCTGATAAATGTAGCTGCCACAGACACTGCAGTGTACGGGTGTCGTAAAAGGACGAAGTGTGCATACTTACTAAGTCTGTCCACCACCACCATGATGACAGTGTATCCTTCTGACAGTGGTAATCCGTCGATGAAGTCCATGGACACTTCCTCCCAAACTTTGTTTGGAAGTGCCAATGGTTGTAACAACCCTCCTGGCGCCATGGCCAAGTACTTGTTCCTCTGGCACACTTCACACCTTGCCACCAACTCCTCCACATCTTTACGCATCCCCTTCCAATAGAGTTCTGCTGCTAGCCTCCTGTATGTCTTCTGAACTCCTGAATGGCCTCCAATTGCGCTTCCGTGGAACTCCTGCAACAAGTTGGGGATGTGAATGGAGGTTCGAGGCAGAACGAACCTCCCCTGATGCATTAGTCTCTCCCCTTCAAGACAGTATCCCGGATGGCTACTCTCATCCTTCATTAGATCCTCCCTGATCTTTCCCAATTCCTCATCTAACCTGCTTTCTTCCTTGATGGCTCCCCAGTCTACTATCAAGGGTACAGATAGAGCCAACTCCTGGAGTTCCCCCACACATCTGGATAGAGCATCAGCTGCCTTGTTCTCTAACCCCGGCTTATACTGGATCTCAAAGTCATAGCCTAGTAGTTTGGATAGCCACCTCTGATGCTCTTCTGTTACCATCCTTTGCTCTAGCAAATACTTCAAGCTCCTCTGATCCGTCCTTACGATAAAGTGCCTTCCCAAGAGATATGGCCGCCACTTTTGAATAGCCAAGACAATGGCCATCAATTCTCTTTCATACACTGACTTCAATCTAGCCCTGGTGGAAAGTACTTGACTGAAGTAAGCTATTGGCCTATAATTCTGCATCAACACTGCACCCAGCCCATATCCTGATGCATCCGTCTCTACTACAAAGACCTGACCAAAGTCTGGGAGAGCTAGAACAGGAACCGTCGTCATGGCTTCTTTTAACCTCTCAAACGCCTGAGTGGCTGCCTCTCCCCACCGAAAATTGTCTTTCTTTAGCTGCTCCGTCAGGGGCCATGCAATGGTACCGTACCCCTTCACAAACTTCCTATAGTATCCCGTCAAACCTAGGAAGCCCCTCAATTCCTTGAGGTTCCTAGGCAGTGGCCATCTCTGCATTGCCTCAATTTTAGTTTGATCCGCTGCCACTCCCTTTTGAGAAACCACATGTCCCAAGTACTCCACACTTGCCTGAGCAAAACTGCACTTCTTCAAGTTGGCTTTCAACTGATGTTCTTGAAGTACTTCCAATACCACCCTCAGGTGTTCTAAGTGTTCCCCCTCATTTTTGCTGTACACCAGTATATCATCAAAGAATACAAGTACGAACTTCCTGAGGTACTCCCTAAAGACCCTGTTCATCAGAGACTGAAATGTAGCAGGAGCGTTAGTCAAACCAAAGGGCATTACCAGAAATTCATAATGCCCTTCATGTGTCCTGAAGGCTGTCTTTGGAACATCCGCCTCTTTCATTCTGATCTGGTGGTATCCGGATTTTAAGTCTAGCTTGGAGAACACCACTGCCCCAAATAGTTCATCCAACAGTTCATCAATCACTGGAATTGGGAACTTGTCTGGTACAGTGCCTTTATTCAGAGCCCTGTAGTCCACACAGAATCTCCAACTCCCATCCTTCTTCTTGACCAGGAGTACTGGACTAGAAAAAGGGCTTACACTTGGCCTTATGATCCCTGCCTCCAACATCTCCCGAATCAGCCTCTCTATCTCATCCTTTTGGATCTGGGGGTAGCGGTACGGGCGAACGCTGATCGGTGTCTCCCCTTCCTTCAAAATAATGGCGTGCTCCAGCTCCCTCTGAGGTGGCAAACCCTGCGGAGGTTGAAAAACCTCTCTGAACTGTTGTATGACTGGTTGCACTTCAAGAGGAATGTCTCCCTCTTCACCCACACTGACTTTCTCCAATCGTTGCAGCTCCACCAAGTATCCACCTCCAACCTCCTGGATGGTTCGGATCATGGACTTGAGAGACACCCCCGTCCTAGACAGGCCGACATCTCCCTGTATCACCATTCTCCTCCCCTCCACTACCAGTTCCATCCTCAATTCTCCCCAGTTCACCTTGGTCTCCCCCAAAGTCTGCAACCACTTCATTCCCAAAATCACATCAGTACTTCCCAATTCTAAGGGAAGAAAATCCTCCCTCACCTGTATCCCTTGAATGGTCAGCACCACTCCTCTACAAACTCCTCTCCCCATTTCCACCTTCCCTGTGCCCATCATCACCCCGTAGCCACCGGTATCCACTAGTGCCATACCAAGCAACTCAACCAGCCGGGTGGAAATGAAATTGTGGGTTGCCCCACTATCTATCAGAACCACCACCTCGTGGTCAGCTATCACCCCTTTTACTTTCATAGTGTGACTCGAAGTGAATCCCACTACAGAGTTCAGGGAGACTTCTGCCACATCCAGGTGCATCTTCTCCTCCTCCTCCGCTTCTGACCTGCTCCCACCTTCCTCTTCGTCTTCCTCGTCTTCGCAAACAAGGAGAACTTGAAGAGTCCGGTCCTTGCACCTATGTCCCGGCATGTACTTCTCATCACATCTAAAGCACAATCCCTTGGCCCTCTTCTCCTGCATCTCCTTATCAGTAAGCTTTTTAAAATTTCCCCCAGGCCCTCCTCCTCCGGTCCTCTCCTTTGGTACTTCTCGTGTACCCCCCGGTGCAGCTCCCTTGGAAGCTAAAAACGTGGTCGTCATCCGGTGGGATCCCCCAGAACTGCTGCCTCGATTCCCCCTCTCTAGATGCTTCTGGTCCTCGACCAACTGTGCCAACTCCATGGCCTCCCCCAGGTCGTGTGGTCTCATCACTCTAACGGCTGCTCTGATTTCTGGTTTGAGCCCCTTCATGAAGTTCCCCTCAAGCACGGTATCAGAAAGACGATCCAACCTGCTAGCTAGGTACTCAAACCGGTCCCGGAACTCTGCTACTGTCCCCTCCTGTGTCAGCGCAAAGAACTGCTCGTAGAAATCCCCTCCGCTGCTGGTTCGAAAACGTTCTAGTAGGCAATCCTTGAACTCCCTCCAGTTTCGGATAGGTCGCCTCATGTCCCGCCACTGGTACCATGCCAGTGCCTTCCCTTCCAAACACAGTCCTGCCGCTGTCAGTTTCTCCTCCTCTGTCAACCCGTTGACTGCAAAATACCGTTCCACCTTGTAAATCCAGCCATGGCCATCTTCCCCCTCAAAGATGGGCATCTTCAACTTCCTCACCTTCGGATCCCTTCCGTTACCCCGGTACTCTCCATAACCTCCCATGCCTCGAAGATGAGGTGTTCCCCAAGTATCCCGGTCCTCCCTCCCACGTTGGTATCCGGTTCCATCGTCATAATCCCCTCTTCCCCTTTCAGAATCAGCACCTCAACGCTGAAATTCAGCACCTCGACGCTGATATTCTCCTCTTCTTTCACCAAAATCTGCACTTCCTTCATATTCTCCCCTCCGGCCTTCAAAATCCATACCTTGTCGTTGAAAATCAGCACCTCGACGCTGAAAATCAGCACCTCGACGCTGAAAATCAGCACCTCGACGGTCATTCCCCAAGCTCATCTCCTCTCTAGAAAGTGGCTCTAGAGGTGGCATGTCGTCGTCTCCCTCAAGGATCTCCACAGCCGGAATCCTCCTTCCCCGAGGCGGGTTCGGATTTCCTCCTACGCCATGGTCGCCGACAGTCTCTCTTGCATCCGATGCCGTCGGATTAGCCTTCATCTCAAGTAATTTCTTCATCATCTCTTCCATGGCCGTGAATTTCCCCTCCAACCTTTCGTTGTTGGTGGTGATTTGATTTTGAAATTCAAAAAATTTTTCTTCCAAATCGGTTTTCAATTGACCGATCTCGCCTTCCAAGACGTCCACCTTCTTTCCGGCCATTGCTCTCCTCACGGATCTCCCAAAATCTTCTTCCGGACAAGATAAACTTGCTGAAATTTCAGAATTTCAGCCGCCGGTGGTCCCAAATCGATGCTCTGATACCAATTTGATAGGAAACACTTGGGTTTCCAAGTGTTTCTCACCAAGATCAAGTAAACCCAATGATAAACTGCTGTCCACAGCAGAAAAACAGCCCAAATACAAGAAAATTCTGAGAAGAAAGCGTAGGAAAACGATGCAAACACTTTTATTTCGATAACGGATGAAAAGCACTTGCAAGATACAACTTTCCTTCGATTCGAGAGGAAGGAAAAACTCTCCAAAAGATCTCCGGCGAAGCCAAGAGCCCAAGACACCAAGACCTAGATCTCCAAACAATTCAAATTCAAGATGAGGAGCTAATCCCCCCAAAACTCCTAATTAAACAAAATCCTCATAAAGGACAATCAAACACTTCCTAAAACAGCCCCTCAATTCAAAATTTCCTCCTAATTGCAATTACAACCTGCATGGGCCCACTAGGGAATCCCGCCTCCCCCCTTTTTTCTGTTTCGGCGTGAATAGCACAGGACCGGTCCTGGCTGGACCGGTCCAGCCGGCCCCTCCTGGGCCGGCAGCGTATCAGAAGACCTCCACCAACCATCCATCTATTCATAATCCATTAATTCACAACAAAGCCATCCACAAACTAGTTTATAATTTTCCTTGGGTCCTTGCTCGCCCAAGAAAAATAGGCGCGAACCTCGCTCTCACAAGCTTAAGGTTCCCTCTTTCCATCATGTAGATTGGATTTTAAATTTAACCAGATTTTCGCTGAAATTACTTTCAAGATTTATTTATAGATCTGAGATCCTACTTCACATGAGTGCAAGCTCTTATAGTTAATTATTCATTCTAATGCATAGAAGAGCACTCTCAATTAAGGATGAAATTATATTTAGTCTGTGTATGAAGTACATATATGTGTGCAACAGTGTGTGAATGTTCTAAACCCTTTCCCACCCCTTCAACAACTAGATTTATGCAAGTGGATCTACTTTTGAAGGGGGAAGCATGATCCAAAGATCTATAACAAGCAACTTTTGAGTTAGGTTTTCATATGTAAGCAAGCCTTGACCATCGACATTTCCCACTATCACTTTCGGGTTACATTCACGTATTTTTAATATGAAAAGAAAAACCTTTTTGACTTCTCATTGATGTGTTCATAAATCTTTACTAAATGGAGTTCCTTCATCTAGCTGTAATCACACACCCCTCCCCTAACTCGTATACAAGGAGAGGCAAACTATAGGCTTGAAGCATGATTAGAGTTTATAATCCTCATTCTAGAAGAAAACTATTTTGTTTCAAAATCACAATTTTTTTGTTCTCTTCTAATAAGTGTGCTTATAATAATTCCTTTCCAAATAGATCCCATATAAGCTCTTCTTCCTCTCTTGATTGAAGATATCAAGCACTCTCCTTGGGTGCACACCAACTTCCATGGAAGAGTTCTCTCACATCTTTGCCAATTCACTACCCTCTTTCCATGTAGATCTCTTTCCTGGCTTTTTCTCACTCCATATAAGAATTATCCAAGACTAAATGAAGGACAATATAATTACAAAAGCATAAAACGACTTACAAGGGGTGCGCTTGGTTAGGACTTAAGTGGAATCCTATCAATTGATGGTGTGGGACGAGAGACCCAACAGAACCAAGGACCTCACTAGTACAAAAACTGATTTTTTTGCCTGTCCTCAGTTTACTTGTTGGTTCTGTTGGAGAATATCTATTTGCAAACCTTAAATAGTATCAAATCAGCTTCCATCAAGCAAGTTCACCAGTGTATTTATTCACAAGCAATCGTACAATGAGAACATGTTCCCTCATGGAACCTATTTGCATATTATACAACATTCACTTCTCATAGAACCTACTCATTCCAACATGTTTTATTACAATATCAGTTCTCACTTTTGAACAACCTATTGATTCATACAAAGATGTACTCAATTTGATTAAATATTAGGGAATGGAATTGATAAGAAGTTAATTGTTCCTATTAAGAAATAAGAATGATAAGATATAAATAGATCCTTTAGATAAGTTTGCCAATATTTAAACAGTTCCTTAAGAGAGCAGGTCCACTTGGAGTATTTCAACATGATTCTAAAAGACCCTACAATGGAAGAAGCTCAAAGAGATACAGATAGTACCAAAATAGCAGAATAGAATATATGTAAGAAGATCCAACATATTCAAAAAGTAGAAATACAACAATAGATAAGAGAAGATGTTTTGTCCAACAATAAATATGAAGATTACGACATTTATACATAAATTTTGGGAGGCTTTACAAACGAGAGTTTACAAAGTGCACATGGTAAATTAAGTAACAAGTGACCTATAAAACCATACATAGGAATGAATCAATGATGATAAATGAAAATAACAAAATTATCCATCAAACTATATGTGAACAATAACAAATACACAGACAAAATCAAGTGACAAGCAACTAAATTTAAGGACAGTCAAAATAACATCGAGCATTAAATTCTCATAAACAATGGACAAAACAATTATTATTAACATTATTTGAGTCTTTATGCCATCATTTGTTACCAAGAGAGCTAGACCCGCAATACATGTTTCCAAGTTTCAAATTAAAAGATCAAAATCTTGAGTATCCAACATTAAAACTCTTACAAACTGAAACTAAGCAAGGCAATAAATGCAACTTCTTAAAACTAAACAAGGCTTAAGTTGCAAGAATGTGATCATGCAAAAAAAAGGAGGCTGATAAGGGTCTTGACTGCAAATATTATATTATATGAAAAATAATGAAAACAAGATCATATTTGTTCAAAATTTTCTCTCCTAAACTCCCAAGTAATAACATATTGTACTGCTTCAATGTTCAGCGTTGGAGTTAAAAATTTCACAAGATTGAGAACGATGACATTCATATTTCATTTGAAGTGATCTATTACATGATCAAATGAGTATCAGATGTCTCATGATACAAGTAATAATGTGTATATTTTGAGCCAAATGTTTTAATTAATTGATGTGTGAGTGTGTGAGAGTATGTGTATGTGTGTGTGCATATTCTTAAGATGAAATACACATCTGGTACAGATTTGTGAATATATCATAATTCTATTGCAAATAGCATAAATGCATTTTTCTATCCTTACATTTCTAAATACTAACTGGCTGATAAATCAAAAAACTTCTAAGAATTAATATTGAAGCAACAATTGCAAACATTCTCAATTTTAACCGACCACATCTTACCCATTTACGAAACTTAACTAATATAATGAGGCTCTGTAAACAAACGTATGGCTTATCAACTCACTTATATAGGAACCAGATTCAACAATTTGAAGCCTCAGAAAGACATTTGCACTGAACTTGACATGATTTGTTAAACCTTTCTAAAAAAAATTAAGCAATAAACGGAAAGCATCAACAGTATTGGGGAAATGTTTAACATAGCCACAAGTTCCGCAACATAAAAAATAATATCATTCCTTTTACTATAAGAATATATCAGATAAAATTTCCAAAATAACATTAAAAAAAACAATTCAATAACCTGCAGGCTTTCAAAGTTTCTAAGCACCTCTTCCAAATCCCCTTTTTCGAGTTTTTTAACCAAACTGAAATCAATTCAATGCTACGAACCTGAACCAGATAATAGAAGATACGCAGCCCCTCTGGATCTTTGCTGCTCTGGACGTCCACGAGGGACCCAATCTTCGATGTGGTGAAAGAGATGTGCTCGTTGCCCATCACAATTTCTAATTCCTGCCTCCCTACCCTATCCGGCTCTGGCCAGTTATTATCATCTTCTTTCATTATCTGCAGGTAATACAAACAATGGCATCAAAACCCTAACTCTCATCAAATCAAAGCCATCTAGGAAGGCAAATCAACGACCTTCCCAAACACGTCACATAGACAATCCGAAATAGCGTCAGCAACCCTAACTTAAAACAAGAGATCCGCAGCCGTCTTCGGACAAACCAAAAACGTAGAAAAGATAGGAGTTGTGAGGGAAAAAATACCTCGCTCTCGGAGATGATGCGGCGGCACTCGCGGAGGACGGCGGGGGTGAGGAAGACCTCCTTGCGGATCATAGTGTCGTTCTTGTAGTTGGAGTTGTTAGCGTAACGAAGTTTGCCATCGGGGCGGAACTCGAACTCCAGGAACTCGTGCCCGAACTTGCCCTTGTGACCCACGTAGTAACGGAGATAGAACTCGTCCTGATCGTTCCCCGCCATTGCTCTACTCTTCACCTCCTGCAAGGCTTCTTTTGCTTCTGGTTTTTCCCTCGCGGCTAGAAGCGGGGCAGATACTTATGATCCTCCTGCGGAGTTCTTCTTTTCGCCCCCAGAAAATAAAAAACCAAAAAAGAAATATCTTTTTACTGTTCTTTACTTTTTTTATGCTAAATATCATTACGGTGGTGTATTTCATCAATTAAAATTTGTAAATACAGTTAAAATATAACAAAAAATTTACACATTTAATTGCAATTATTAATTTTTGAATTTTTAAAATTGAAATTATAGCATCAAAATTATTCTTTCTAAAATTTTCAATGTATGTAATGGTTAATCAAATGATCTTAACAATTTTTTAAATATTTTATAATGTCAATTTTAATGATAAAAAAATAAATTATTAGTGTTGATGTTGTACTTAAATTTCATGAAAATGTTAAACTTTATATACTTATAATTTTCAAAATGGGAGAAGTTAAATACTTCTTATTCTTTTTGAGTCTTTTTTTTAATATATATATATATATATATATATATATATATATATATATATATATATATATATATATATATATATATATATATATATATATGGAATGATTTATCCACCTACTGCGGAGGCTAATTAAGGGGGGGTCTAGGGTGGCACATGCCAGTTGGTTGTATTGTTTGCCTAGCTTATTGTTTTAAATCTAGTATCTTTTTATTCAAGCTTAGAGCAACTGTAGCTTTTTTTTGGTGGGTACATGAAGCTGCTGCTATTTAGAGACTGCTAACTTTGATGCCTCTACTGTAATCAATTTCCAAGTTGTGTAAGCTGGTAAGTAAACTTAAATTCAACATTCCACACGGTTTTAGCATCATAATCATTTGAGTTGTACTATAAGAATGACGATGAGCAAAATCATAAAAGAAGACGAGTAGTAATAGAATCATCAAAAGATCTGGAAGTAGGTTTAAAAAACCTTCTATCTGATTCACACTTGTGAAATCCTATCTGTGAAATTAACTATTTCTAATATTCAATATCAAATTTGAAGGTTGTACTTGCAAAGAGGTTCATATTTTACACACAATTAGGGATTTCTTTAATAATTAAAAAAAAAATTGGACTCCCCTATAAAAAGTTTATGGCTCCGACACTGACCTGCTGCCACCCCCAAAGAGGCTTTTGGCACTCACGAGAAGAGGCACTCACCACCTCATGACCAGCACTTCATGGACCCTACTTAAGAGGCGTTGCCGCTCGAGGGGAATCGAACGCGGGTTGGGGGGTACCCAACCGTGCTCGCCCACCAACCTAGCCAAGCAACGATGGGTGCTTTATATAATTTCAACTCCTAGATTTGTCATCTCCTTATTTATGCATATAATAGTCGAGTGTTGATCCCACAATCCTCCCTCTCTGATCTATATGCTCAATATCATAAGATTGATCCTTTGATTCATCCATGTCATGATCTGCTTATAAAATAATAATAATATATTGAACTTCTTTGAATATTGTTGGACATAAACGATATAGGATTGAACATAGATTTGATCGATTGTTTGAATAAGATGCAAAGAAGTTCAACCAAGTATATAAATCATCAAAGTTGGTTCAAATATTATTAAATTGTGGGTTGAGTCAGTTATTATGACTCATTGAATAGGCCAATCTTTTTTTAAAAGGATTGAATTAATTTTAAACATGTTTTATAGATTATTATGATCATTTGATAATGATTTTATCAACATTCTAATGAAAAATGGTGTTGACAGGTATTATCTATAGTGAAATTTAATGGTCGAGAGATTTAGAGTAGGTGTGAAATTAGTTTTTGTTCCTTAAAAAATATTCATCACTAACATTCAAAAAAAAAAAAGGAAATATTATCATAATTTTTGCCACACACCAAATATGGAGGCTTTGAAATTGATAAAAATGGAGAAGTTGATAGGAAGGGGAATAGTCAAGGAGCTCTTACAATAAAAATAACGTTAAACTATTTTGCTAGATTTATGACTCAACTTATTAACATGTAAGGGCATTTTGGTCTAAATGGAACTTCAATAATTTTTTTTTTCAATTTTGGACATTATTGGGCATATAAAGTCATGTTTCTCAAATTCATAACCTCATATTTTAATTGATAGATTATATATATATATATATATATATATATATATATATATATATATATATATATGCGCGCGAGCGCTCCTAAATTTTAAATCTACTTTAACGGCCATTTGATTTTTTTTAGAATAATTATAAAGAATTGTTGCGTCCTGGAGTATTCGCGGCGGTAGAGAAATATCATATTTAACGTCTTAGCGTTGTACGAAAATCCGGCACGCAATCAGATAAGTAGAGAGGGTCTAGCATTTATGAGACACCAAGATTTTTACGTGGAAAACCCTTGAAAAAGGGGGAAAAACCACGGGGCCTGGCCCAGTTTGAATGAATCCACTAGTATTTGTAGTCGATTACAAATGAGGCCCTTCCTTAGGAGAAGGCCTTGGATTGATGTAGCAAATGTACATCATATAGATTGCATTACATGGTAAGAGTTACATATACAGGTTTGTTTGGCCTGAAGGACCGTAGTCGGCAGGAGACCGTAGTCGGCAGGAGACCGTAGTCGGCCGGAGACCGTAGTCGGCAGGAGACCGTAGTCGGCCGGAGATCGTAGTCGGCAGGAGACCGTAGTCGGCCGGAGACCGTAGTCGGCAGGAGACCGTAGTCGGCCGGAGACCGTAGTCGGCTGGAGACCGTAGTCGGCAGGAAACTGTAGTTGGCCGGAGACCGGGGTCAGAAAGACCGTTGTCTGTTGATGGAGGTCAAAAGGACCATAGTTGGTAGGAGACAAAGAGTCAGGTGTTAGTCCCAGTGTCACTTGGAAGATCGGATGTTGATGGTTTGGCCTTAAGCAGGACGTCAGGTTTTCAGCAGGACGTCGGGTCTTCAGCAGGACGTCGGGACTTAACGTCGGGCCTTGAACAAGATGTCGGGTCTTTGGCAGGAAGTAGGGACTGAGTTTCAGGCCTTGAACAAGACGTCGGGTCTTTGGCAGGATGTAGGGGCTGAGTGTCGGGCCTTGAACAAGACGTCGGGTCTTTGGCAGGACGTCGGGGATGAACGTCGGGCCTTAAGGTGGCGGTCCGGCGAGATTTTGTGGTGGTCCGGCGAGGTTCCTGCGGTGGTCCGGCGGTGGTCCGACGAGATTCCTGCGGTGGTCCGGCGGTGGTCCGGCGGCTGTCGAGGAGGAACTCCTTCCTTCTCTTCTCTTCTTCTCTCTCTTGCTTGGATTCCCCTCTTATGAGAAATGAGGGCTCTATTTATAGATTTTCTGGAGTGGCATGGCCCGTAAATAGGCGTGAGATCATGGGCGAATAGGGAGTGGTTGAATGGACGGTCGATATTGAATCCTACGATCGTGCACCGTTTGTTGGTCATTTGAATACCTTAGTGATGTCGGAATTCAGTGATCTTAGGCTCGTTGGATTCGTCTCGTCGAGCCCTTCGATTCGAGTATAAGCTCGTCAAAATCGGAGTCCGTTTGGTAACTCAAATAGTGGTTTGAACCTTCCAACAGCGCTTCGGATCCATGATTTGGACCCATTTGAGCTTGGATTGGGTTGATCTTGGTGTCGTTGGGTTCGTATTTCCGAGACGCTCAGTTTGACTGTAAGCTCGCTGAAAACGGAGTTCGGGTGCTCCCAAAAATTAATTTTTGAAGTTTCTAGCTAGCTTTTGCCTCGAGATTCGTGCCCGATCAAGCTAATTTTGAGATGACGTATCAGTTGCCCCCCTATTTTCGGACGTCGATGCTCCAAGAGTCCGAAAATACGCGTCACAGATTTTAAAAAAATTTCGGGAGTGACTCAGAATTGAGCGTGTAGGAGGTCCGAACGGCCCTGAAAGTTGCGAAATCGAGTCCGGAATGTCGAAAAATGTGTCCGGGGACCCCAAAAACGTCCGATTTGTCTTCCCGGGGCGAAATTTGGGCCCGGAATGGGTTGGGCGGCAAAACCGGCCGAGCCGGCCGGCCGGCCGCCACCGCCGCCGCCGGCGGCACGGAATCGCGGCCGCGTGCGCGCCTGCGGCCGAACCGCGCGCCCGCGCCCGCGCCCGCGCAGGGCTGCGCCCGCGCCTGGGCTGAACCGGCCGCGCGCCTGGGCCGAACCGGCCGCGCGCCTGGGCCGAACCGCGCCCGCGCCAGGCCGGTTCGCGCGTGTGCCTTGCCGCGCTGCGCCTGTGCGGCAGTGCTGCCGGCTGCAGCTGCCGCTGCCGCCTTGGCCGGCCGCTGGCCGTGTGCGGCCAGCCGCGATCCGCGCGTGGTGCCCGCGGATCGGTGCGCTGGTCGCACTGTTTCGGGAGGCCGGTTGGCTGCACCGCCTTAAGTGGGCCCCACTAGCCGGAAAAACTCCTTTTTTGTTATTTTTGGGCCCAAAAAATTCCGAAAAAATCCTGAAAAATTCAGAAAAATTCAAAAATTTTGAAATTTCTGGAGAACTCTAGAAACTTCTCATCTTTCTCTCTAAAACCTATAAATAGGCCCCCTAGGTCTTTAGAAAAATTGTCTCTCTCTCCTTTTTTCTTTTCTTCTTCTTCTCCTCTCCCTCTGTCCTTTCTATTGAGGCCTTCCCTCAGTTTTCTGAGGCCCCTCTCTTGGCAAGGAAGTCCGGAGATTCTCTTCTTTCCTCATCTCCCTCTGTCCTTACTATTGAGGCCTTCCCTCGGTTTTTCGAGGCCCCTCTCTTGGCAAGGAAGTCCGGAGATTCTCTTCTTTCCTCATCTCCCTCTGTCCTTACTATTGAGGCATTCCCTCAGTTTTCTGAGGCCTCTCTCTTGGCAAGAAAGTCCGGAGATTCTCTTCTTCTTCTCTTCTTCCTCTTTTCTTCGAGAGATCTTGTGGTGTTCCGATGTTTGGTGGTTGGCGATGGAGGTCGGATAGACCATTGTAAGGAGAGAGGTTGGAATGACGGACAAACTTCCAGCATCGGGGAGAAGTATGATGACAGGCAGTAGTCATACAACGTAGGGTAGAAGACCGACGAAAGTCTATTAGCTGGTAGAAGTCCGGCATCCAGTAGAAGTATGAAGTCGGGTAGAGGTGCAGCGTCGGGTAGAAGACCGACAAAGGTTTGTCGATGGGCAGAAGTTCGACGACGAGTAGAAGTTCGATGACGAGCAGAAGTCTGACGACAGGAAGAAGTCCGACGTCGTGTAGAAGTACGGCCTGGGGCAGATGACCGATGAAAGTTCGTCTACTGGCAGAAGTCCAACGACGAGTAGAAGTCCGCTGACGAGCAAAAGTCTGACGACAGGGAGAAGTCCGACGTCATGTAGAAGTACGGCCTGGGCAGACGACCGATGAAAGTCCGTCGACTGGCAGAAGCCCGACGACGGGTAGAAGTCCGCTGACGAGCAAACGTTCAACCACAAGGAGAAGTCCGATGTCATGTAGAAGTACGGCCTCGAGCAGAAGACCGATGAAAGTTCGTCGACTGGCAGAAGTCCGACGACGAGTAGAAGTCCGCTGACGAGCAAACGTTCGACGACAAGGAGAAGTCCGACGTCATGTAGAAGTACGGCCTCGGGCAGAAGACCGATGAAAGTTCGTCGACGGGCAGAAGTCCGACGACGAGTAGAAGTCCGCTAACGAGCAGAAGTTTGACGTCGAGTAGAAGTCCGTAGTCGGGTAGAGGTGCAGCGTCAAGTAGAAGACCGACGAAGGTCCGTTGACGAGCAGAAGTCCGACGACGAGTAGAAGTCTGCTAACGAGCAGAAGTCCGACGTCGAGTAGAAGTCTGCTAACGAGCAGAAGTCTGACGTCGAGTAGAAGTCTGCTGATGAGCAGAAGTCCGACGTCGGGTAGAAATTCGCTAACGAGCAGAAGTCCGACGTCGGGTAGAAGTATTGTCGGGTAGAAGATCGACGAAAGTTCGTCGACGAGCAGAAGTCCGACGACGGTATTAGTCCGATGACAGGAAGAATTTCGGCGTCGGGTATTAGTCCGTCAAAAGTCCTGCAAGGCAAAAGTTCAGCAGAGGAGGAAATTCAAAATCGGGTAGAGTTTTAACATTATGGAGAAGTCAGATAGAAGTCTATTGACGACATTCTGGCGACGTTAACCAAGGATGTGAGACTTTTCCAAGGTTGTAAGTCGGAGCCCTGCTCGACGACGTTAACCTGTGTGGAAGAGGTCCGGAGAATCCACTAAGGATGTGAGACCTTTCCGAGGTTGTATGCCGGAGCCCTGCTCGACGACGTTAACCTGTGTGGAAGAGGTCGGGAGAATCCACCAAGGATGTGAGACCTTTCCGAGGTTGTATGCCGGAGCCCTGCTCGACGACGTTAACCTGTGTGAAAGAGGTCGGGAGAATCCACCAAGGATGTAAGACCTTTCCGAGGTTGTATGTCGGAGCATTTGCTCGACGACGTTAACCTGTGTGGAAGAGGTCGGGAGAATCCACCAAGGATGTAAGACCTTTCTGAGGTTGTATGTCGGAGCCTTTGCTTGACGACGTTAACCTGTGTGGAAGAGGCCGAGAGAATCCACTAAGGATGTGAGACCTTTCCGAGGTTGTATGCCGGAGCCCTGCTCGACGACGTTAACCTGTGTGGAAGAGGTCCGGAGAATCCACTAAGGATGTGAGACCTTTCCGAGGTTGTATGCCGGAGCCCTGCTCGACAACGTTAACCTGTGTGGAAGAGGTCGGGAGAATCCACCAAGGATGTGAGACCTTTCCGAGGTTGTATGCCGGAGCCCTGCTCGACGACGTTAACCTGTGTGAAAGAGGTCGGGAGAATCCACCAAGGATGTAAGACCTTTCCGAGGTTGTATGTCGGAGCCTTTGCTCGATGACGTTAACCTGTGTGGAAGAGGTCGGGAGAATCCACCAAGGATGTAAGACCTTTCCGAGGTTGTATGTCGGAGCCTTTGCTTGACGACGTTAACCTGTGTGGAAGAGGCCGAGAGAATCCACTAAGGATGTGAGACCTTTCCGAGGTTGTATGCCGGAGCCCTGCTCAACGACGTTAACCTGTGTGGAAGAGGTCGGGAGAATCCACCAAGGATGTAAGACCTTTCCGAGGTTGTATGTCGGAGCCTTTGCTCGACGACGTTAACCTGTGTGGAAGAGGTCGAGAGAATCCACCAAGGATGTAAGACCTTTCCTAGGTTGTATGTTGGAGCCTATGCTCAACGACGTTAACCTGTGTGGAAGAGGTCGAGAGAATCCACCAAGGGTGTAGGACCTTTCCGAGGTTGTATGTCGGAGCCTTTGCTCGACGATGTTAACCTGTGTGGAAGAGGTCGAGAGAATCCACCAAGGATGTAGGACCTTTCCGAGGTTGTATGTCGGAGCCTTTGCTCGACGACGTTAACCTGTGTGTAAGAGGTCGAGAGAATCCACCAAGGGTGTAGGACCTTTCCGAGGTTGTATGTCGGAGCCTTTGCTCGACGATGTTAACCTGTGTGGAAGAGGTCGAGAGAATCCACCAAGGATGTAGGACCTTTCCGAGGTTGTATGTCGGAGCCTTTGCTCGACGACGTTAACCTGTGTGGAAGAGGTCGAGAGAATCCACTAAGGATGTGAGACCTTTCCTAGGTTGTATGTCGGAGCCTTTGCTCGACGACGTCAACCTGTGTGGAAGAGGTCGAATCGGATCCCCATGGGATCGATTTTTTATCTTGATTAGGAGGGGGAGAACGTCGCGTGAATCCCGAATCAAAGTTAAAGAAGGGTCTATCTTTAGACCGTTACTGCCTTTTTGAAGTCGAGATTAAGACCTTATTCAAGGAGTAGAAATCCAATAAGGGACTGTATGAAGCTTGCAATTGATTTGAAGCATCCTTACATTTGCTCGGATATTCCTGAAATATCAACTTGATGTTGAAGGTATTGGAGGATCTATTTGACCATGGTTTGAGTCGAAGTTGCCCCCCAGTCCGCATCTGTTTCTTATGATATTGATGCTATGTGTGAACTTTTGAGATTGGAGCAAAAGTTGCCCCCCAGTCGGGAAATACGTTCCCACAGACGGCGCCAAACTGTTGCGTCCTGGAGTATTCGCGGCGGTAGAGAAATATCATATTTAACGTCTTAGCGTTGTACGAAAATCCGGCACGCAATCAGATAAGTAGAGAGGGTCTAACATTTATGAGACACCAAGATTTTTACGTGGAAAACCCCTGAAAAAGGGGGAAAAACCACGGGGCCTGGCCCAGTTTGAATGAATCCACTAGTATTTGTAGTCGATTACAAATGAGGCCCTTCCTTAGGAGAAGGCCTTGGATTGATGTAGCAAATGTACATCATATAGATTGCATTACATGGTAAGAGTTACATATACAGGTTTGTTTGGCCTGAAGGACCGTAGTCGGCAGGAGACCGTAGTCGGCAGGAGACCGTAGTCGGCCGGAGACCGTAGTCGGCAGGAGACCGTAGTCGGCCGGAGATCGTAGTCGGCAGGAGACCGTAGTCGGCAGGAGACCGTAGTCGGCCGGAGACCGTAGTCGGCAGGAGACCGTAGTCGGCCGGAGACCGTAGTCGGCCGGAGACCGTAGTCGGCAGGAAACTGTAGTTGGCCGGAGACCGGGGTCAGAAAGACCGTTGTCTGTTGATGGAGGTCGAAAGGACCATAGTTGGTAGGAGACAAGGAGTCAGGTGTTAGTCCCAGTGTCACTTGGAAGATCGGATGTTGATGGTTTGGCCTTAAGCAGGACGTCAGGTTTTCAGCAGGACGTCGGGTCTTCAGCAGGACGTCGGGACTTAACGTCGGGCCTTGAACAAGATGTCGGGTCTTTGGCAAGAAGTAGGGACTGAGTTTCAGGCCTTGAACAAGACGTCGGGTCTTTGGCAGGATGTAGGGGCTGAGTGTCGGGCCTTGAACAAGACGTCGGGTCTTTGGCAGGACGTCAGGGATGAACGTCGGGCCTTAAGGTGGCGGTCCGGCGAGATTTTGTGGTGGTCCGGCGAGGTTCCTGCGGTGGTCCGGCGGTGGTCCGACGAGATTCCTGCGGTGGTCCGGCGAGGTTCTGCGGTGGTCCGGCGGCTGTCGAGGAGGAACTCCTTCCTTCTCTTCTCTTCTTCTCTCTCTTGCTTGGATTCCCCTCTTATGAGAAATGAGGGCTCTATTTATAGATTTTCTGGAGTGGCATGGCCCGTAAATAGGCGTGAGATCATGGGCGAATAGGGAGTGGTTGAATGGACGGTCGATATTGAATCCTACGATCGTGCACCGTTTGTTGGTCATTTGAATACCTTAGTGATGTCGGAATTCAGTGATCTTAGGCTCGTTGGATTCGTCTCGTCGAGCCCTTCGATTCAAGTATAAGCTCGTCAAAATCGGAGTCTGTTTGGTAACTCAAATAGTGGTTTGAACCTTCCAACAGCGCTTCGGATCCATGATTTGGACCCATTTGAGCTTGGATTGGGTTGATCTTGGTGTCGTTGGGTTCGTATTTCCGAGACGCTCAGTTTGACTGTAAGCTCGCTGAAAACGGAGTTCGGGTGCTCCCAAAAATTAATTTTTGAAGTTTCTAGCTAGCTTTTGCCTCGAGATTCGTGCCCGATCAAGCTAATTTTGAGATGACGTATCAAGAATGTTGTGTAAAAGGATTTAATATATTGAAAATATGTTGAAGTTTGTTTGAATAAGTGTAAAATAAATGTTGGCAGTTTCTTATTTTATTTGAGTTGAGTATATAAATAGAGTGTAAAACACAAACAAAGACAGTAGCCAGTGGCCAGCGATCGGTGGCAGTGGTGGCGGGCAATGAGGAGGACTGGTGGAAGGCGACGATAGTAAGCGGTGGCGATGACGACGAGCAGTAGAAGGTGGTGGTGGTGCCGGCACCGATGACAAGTGGTGGTCAACAAGGGGTAGGGTGGGTGGAGATAGTTGTGACAACAATGACAAATAAATTATGGAATATTTGAAACTTGTTCAAATCCAACGATTTTCAAATACATGAAAATTAAATTAGAGAATAAATTCCAAATACGTCAAAAATTTTCTATGCCTTTCTTTTAGGGGTTATTTGGTTGCTTCCAAAAGAGGTGCAAATTATTTCAAATGCAGAGGTTTTGAGAATATTGATATTTTGTTTAAAGTAAAATCAATGCATTATAAAATTTTGTTGCATTTGTAATTCACCATCTAGTTCATTCTTTGGTATATTTAGAATTTCTAAAATTTGGATGAGTTCCAAATACATGAAGAATTAATTAGAATTGCTACCGCCCAACCGCATACCATCGTCGCCAGCCAACCACCGTTCGGCCACCAACAACATCCGGTCGGCCAACACCTCCGATCGACTATTGTCACATCCCATAATTTAATTAAAAAAGAACAATATATTTTATATTTTAATAATAACAATCAGAGCTACCTAATTGTCATAACTTGATCTGATATGACCTAATATTACGTCAATCATATCGTGTCCAATTGTGGCAATATTGACCAAAAAATCCTGTTGGAGAATTACTAAAACAAAACTTCCAATGTATATATTACACAGAGCCAATACTCAATATAATATAAAGCGTAAGACTATTAAATCTCAAAATAATTTTCTATAAATCATCCAAAGATATATACAATATGAAATCTATCTACAAGAGCACTTAACAACAAAGAGCATAATGAAATAAAAGTAAAGCGTAAAAATTAAAGCAAAAAAATATACCTACAACACAAATTAGAGTATGTTATTCAAAACTACTCAACTCATTCCTTACCCTTCCCTGGCCTAAAATAGAAATAAAAGTACGAATCAGCTAACACGGCTCAATAGACTATTACAGCGTAAAAAAAATCAATAATTGAAATTGAAATAATCGAAAATATTGTATTATAAAAGCACTAAGCAAGAATTTGAGAATGAAACTAAAGCAAAAGCTCGAACTTAAACCAAATGAATTATAAGCATATATTCATTTTCTCAAATTAGATCTTAACCCAAATTTTTGTATATCTTTATAGCTTCGATAGCAAAATTCTACCTTGGTAGCCTGCATGCCCTAGCATAACTTAATCCCATCGTGGTCGCCCACTTGCACCAACATAACAGTAGCCCGCAGGCTCTAGCATAACTTAATCTCATCTCGGTCGCCCACTTGCACCAACATAACATAATCTCACATTGATCTCCCACTAGTGCCATCATAACAAAATCTCACATTGGTCGCCTACTGACGTCAGGATAACAGAATCCTACCTTGGTTGTCTATTGGCACCAGCATAATAGAATCTCACCTTGATCGCCCACTAGTACTGGAATAGCATCCCATCACGTCACGTCACATCACATCACATTTCTTTAATTTTTTAAATATATTTCATTTTTTTAATAATAATTAGATTAAATTCAGATAGTATCAAAATGCCTCAATGTTAGACAATACAAACATTACTGAATAAAAATTCACTATTCCAAAATATAATGAAATTATCAGCGAATATTTAAAAAATCATTCTCAAGCTTTAATTGAATTAAACACTATTTTTAGATGTTAAATTTTTTTAAAATGATAAAATTATTATTTTTCTCAAAATCATCGGGCAAAAAATATTCAGAATATACTCAAAATGTTCATAATATCCATATCTATAAGATATAAAAAGTTGCATGTTAAAAGTTTTATCAAAACGAAGTTATCCTCATCTTTCGGTAATAAAAATATAAATTTGATCGAAAAAATTCCAAAAATATCACATTTTTAAAAATTGAAATATGAAAACCATAACCTATATCAAGATGAACAAATTTTCAAACTAGACTAACAGACAAAAATGGCTTTACAAGAGCCAAGCCATTTTTTTCTCTCTAGTATCTTTTTCTTCTTTGTTAAAACGAATGGGAAAGATTAGTGCATGAAGATTTTTATTTATTGATATCATTTTTTATAATAAAATATTCATATAACGTAAATATAATTAAGTTAATTATTCAAGTTTTATCATAAAATCCTTTTATATCTTTAAATAAAAAAATTTTAAAAAAATATTTTACAGTTAGCTAAACATGTCTAAAATGATCATGTGATATCAGTTTACAAAACAGACATCTAATGGTCTAAAAAAGTTCACTTGTACCGATATGTGCAAATTTCTTAAAGGAATTTACTAGTGCCCAAAAAGTATGAAAAAATAAGTTAAACTAAAACACAACAATGTATATGTTACTACGAATACGATTTTTGTTTTGGACTTATAATGACTCCTGAAATAAATTTTGACTGTTATAAATAAAAAATATATCTTTTATAAAATTTTGAGTTGCAACACTAATTTCTTTTCATAATAAAATATTAGTGGAAACAAATATGTTAATTAAAACATCAATATATATATATATATATATATATATATATATTCATTTCTCAAAAATTAATATATAACATCAAAAATTCATACAAATACAATGTATTATTTGCTCACTCATGACTACAAATTAAAGAATAATTAAAAGATAAAATAATAATTAATAATAAGTTGAAGAATCATGTATTTGATCAATCTCACCCTCCTGATCATTTTCTCTGACATGAAATCATTAAATCATATGTGATGAGCTTAAAAAGATCAGCAATTCACCTTGTCACCAAAATCTTACTAGTAAACTCAAAACATAAAAAGAAATAGTATGTATTAATCATTCAATTAATATTAGTAGTAGTTAATATAATCATGAATCTATGCAAAAATAATAAAACACATGCTAAAATGGTAAACCAGTGCAGTACGGATGTAGAAGCAGTAAATCAATAAACAATCATTCTTAAATAATACACAATAGTAGTACTATATTTAAGAAATCATATGTACCATAAAACGGTAGTACTTAAGAAAATAGTCAAAATCAATAACAACATAGTACAATACTATAAAGTAATCGTGTATGAGTTTACACAAAATGCTTAGTTATATGAGTAACAGTATTACCATCTTATATCACATCCTCATATTCATTCACAATACTTGTATTAACAATATAATAATATCAAAATAGCAAAAAATATTATTCCTTCAAATCTTATAGAATGTAATAGCTACAAATTTAACTCGTGAAAATATAAAACAAATAAGTCAAAATGATCTGAATCAGTGCTATAGTTTATAAAAAATTATGCAGAAGAAGTTCACTAAATCTAGCAAAAATAAAATAAAAAATATTTTGGGAGGACAAATAATAGAAATCAAATCTTTGAAAATAGAAGCATGATAGAAGTCATCTACAATGATTTGATCGTAAAAGTGGTGATGCGGAACCGCTTAAGCAGTGAAGACATCTTACCTATAATTTACCTTTATGTTATACCTTTACTTAATAGTTTACTTGCCACTATTTAGTTTACCCTTTCTGCTATTATACAGCTTTTTATTGATTTTTATTGTTACGCCTTTTCTAGTATAGTAAAGAAGGTTGGGCAAATATATAGTTGTAAAGGAGAAAGAAAGAGGCAGAATAGAATATACTCCTTGGTTTTTACCAGTTTACCGAGCTTATAGAGCTTCCCTTCTATCGTCGTTTTGCTTGTCTCATTCCTCTGCAAATTACCTACATCAGTATTGGTATCAGAGCCCGGTGCTTAGAGGAATGGCGGACGGCAATCGGCGGGAGACTGGCGACAACGTTCGCAGTCTTGATGCATTGTGGAACGCCCAGGACAGCCTCAACAGATGGATGGATGAGGTAACCTCCGATTTGTTTCGGCTAACTGTGGATATGCATAGGGAATTTCAGGCCATTCTGAACGAGATCAGGGGCCTTCGTCCCAATCGTGCGAATCATCCGACAGACGGGAGGCGAGAACGTGATCGGGAGCAAGGACGAAGGCGTACCCAGATTAATTCTGAGATTTTCGATTCTGAAGATGATGATCTCGGAGCCATCAATATGAATACGTATTCTGATTCTGAGGGCGAGCATGAACCAGAGCCGGTCGAACGCAGGCGCCGGGGCACTCATTATGGTCGTCCACAAAATGAGTTTAGAGTCAAACTCGATATACCATTTTTTGACGGCCGGCTGCATATTGAGGATTATCTTGACTGAGAGCGATCTGTGGAGACATTCTTTGAATATATGGAGATCGAACCAGAAAAACAAGTGAAATATGTCGCTTGTCGTTTGAAGGGGGGAGCAAGCGCATGGTGGTTACAACTGCTACAGTCTCGCCGGCGAGAGGGTTGCGGTACAGTTCGTAATTGGCGTCGAATGAAGCAACTTCTTCGCTCACATTTTTTACCTATAAGGCTGCTGCCGATGCACACCGTCGAGAAAGGATTTACAAATCGGGAGATTTAGTAATGGTTCGCATCCGTTGTGAGCGCTTGACTACCGGCACTCACTCCAAATTGGGTCGTCGTAAAATGGGCCCATTTCCGGTATTGAAGAAGATAAACGACAATGCTTATATTGTCGATCTCCCTGCGGAGTTTGACATCTCGTCAACATTTAACGTTGCTGATTTACGCCCCTATTACCCGCTGATGATGCCCCGACTACCATCTCTGCTGAGACAACAGAATTTTCTTCAGTGGGGGAGAGCTGATGCGGAACCGCTTAAGCAGGGAAGACATCTTACCTATAATTTACCTTTCTGTTATACCTTTACTTAATAGTTTACTTGCCACTACTTAGTTTACCCTTTCTGCTATTATACAGCTTTTTAATTCTTTTTATTGTTACGCCTTTTCTAGTATAGTAAAAAAGGCTGGGCAAATATATAGTTGTAAAGGAGAAAGAAAGAGGCACAATAGAATATACTCCTTGGTTTTTACCAGTTTACCGAGCTTATAGAGCTTCCCTTCTATCGTTGTTTTGCTTGTCTCATTCCTCTGCAGATTACTTACATCAAGTGGTGAAACGGATTGTAAGCCAAAAACTTGGTTTCTCTTTCTTCTCTCATCCTTGCTTTCCCCTTCTTTTTTATTTTTTTCCTTCTTGGGCAAAACTAAGCGAGGGAGGGAGTGAGTGGAGAGGATGACATTTTAATATATAAAAAAACTCGTTTTAGTGCATGGCGTCACTATGCCCAAGTAATCTAGCAATAATGTGATGCATGCGATTACAAAGTTACCGACCCGTCTCACTAACTTGGATTTTTTTGGATGAGTGAGAATGCACGAGTACAGGCAAGCGAAGGGTTCGTGACTCGCGAGCGAATGAGCTAGGGTGCGGGAGCAGGGGAGTGGACACAAAAGCAGTCAGCTCAATGTGGGCTCATATCCGACAATCCGGGTGCAAACGCGTCACGCAAGAGCAGGATTATGGAAGGGCATCAGGTGAGCGTGGCTAGTGGCTTGCGAGGGAGGGCGAGAGGGTGAGTGAGTCCAAGTGTAAATGTGAGAGCTCAACCAATGACAAAATGATTCGTGTCATTTTCGGGTTTTCGGCCTAACTCGAATCTAACCCGATTTTTGAAACGGGTTAGAAATCTGAACTCAAATCTGACCCATATGGCAAATGGGTTTGGTCAAACCCAAAATTTTCTAGGTCAAGCCTCGATCGAGTTTTGAGTCGGGTCAAATATTGACACCCCTAAATTTTAGCACTAATCAAAGACAATCTCATAGCATTTTAAAAGGAATTTGAAGGTAATGTCATTTTGGAATCAAAATAATTGTTCCTCCATCATTAAAATTATTACTTCAAATATCAAATATAACCCAAACTCCAAAGTTTTACCCTTTTTTTAAAACTAAGTTGAATTTTAAAATTGTTTTAATAAATTTATTTTTAGTAAGATAATTTGTTAACTCTTAAATTATATAAATGGGATTATATTGATGCAATTGGCGGAAAACGTGTGCTGCTCATTTAGCTAAAGAAGAGCAAATTACTTATAAAAAAAATATTTGAAGAGCCAAATACTCAAAATATAATGTGTGTGCATACAAATGTGATTTGATTTTTATTTATATATTATTTGATTGAGATGGAGCAAAAATAATGATGCTATGATATTGTAAAATGTATATCAAATCCTCAATTAAACTTTCTCATGCCTACGGAAGAAGGTATGCCAATTTTTCTTTTTTCAACAAGTAATTTTAAAATTGTAGAATGATAATTTTAATTTTAATAAGTAATATGTTTATTTTTAAAATATGAACATATTACTTATTTGATTCATGATATATGCCAATGTGCTAGGTTTCTTATCACTATATAGTTAATTAATATATCATCTAAATCATTATCACAAAGGCGCTCAACTTTAAAGAAATCAAAATTCTCAACATATAAGCATTTTTTTAGGATATTTAGACCAATTTAGGGGTGGAACCAGCCTTAATTTTTAGGGGGGGGGGGGGGGACAAACTTATAAATAACTGTCGGGGGTCTTAGGGGGTAGCGCCCACTGTCGGGATTCAAATTAATAAATAAAATGATGAATGCTCTTTATTATTTGATGGGGGCAATTGCCTAAAGATCATAGTATTTTAAAAGTTTTAGGGGGGGGTGGCAATTGCCTAAAAACCCTTGTAATAAAGACTAAAAAATATATTAAGGGGAATAAATTACCTAAAAAATTATATAATAAAGTTTTTTTTTTAAAAAAAATTTTTTAGGAGGGGCGCAATTGTCCCCCCTGATCTTAAGGGGGTTCCGCCCGTGAACCAATCAAGACAAATTAATACACATCACATATCGAACCCAAGATGTTTTAGTTGATAGTCAAAGCTCTAAACCAACAGATCAAGATGAGCTACGTGCATTCTTCTTTAAGAAATGTTGTTGTGCTACACTTTAGAGTTCTGAAAGCTTAACGATAACTAGCTGAAGGGACAAATCCCTCTTCAACCGGGCAACTGTACGAGCTAAACTTTCTTGAATCTGGCCAAAAATTAAACCAGTTGCAAGGAGTTTGCTTGCAAGATTTGGTACACAGTTCACCATAGAACAAAAGATATTTAAGAAATCTCTTCAGCCTGTCTGTATTTCAATTGACATACAAACAGCCTGTAATGCTGTAATATCTCGTTCCCTTACTGTTCCTCTCTGAACTGAATTTTCCTCCCAGAATCGGCCAGGACGAAGTCGAGATCGTCCAGTCCGATCAGTGCATTGAAAATAGCTGATTTCTGGAGTGTTCTGGAATGATTTCTGGACAGGATCGTCCAGGACGATATTGAGATCGTCCGGGACGATCGGCACTGTTCACAATACCGTCCTGATCATCGCCCTGGGAATGGTCCAGGACGATCAGAATTGGTCTGATCGTCCCGGGACGATGTGGCTATCGGCCTGGCCGATCAGTTCACAGATATAAGAAAATCAGCTCGTTTTGAGGAGAGAGAAATCATTTTTATAAAACAAAAATATCTGAGGAGAGAGAAAGAGCGGAAAAGCAAAGGAAGAAGTCCGATTTCGGGGCCCGCGGAGCGATTTTCGTCGTTCGTTGCTGTTGGATATTTTGTTTGTCTCGTGGTAAGGACTCCGAACCCTACTTCTGTTTTCAAAGATTTTGAGGTTTTGTAAAATGGTGCTCAGATTTGTGTTTTTGTAAGTGATTTTCATACCCGGTTTGGTACTGGCGAAGATTTCACCGCATAACTTTTGGTATAATGTAGATGTGATTATTCTGCACGTATTGATTATTTTCTGGCAGATTTCGTCCGGTCCGTTTTGGTTCTGCGGGGTTTTATTTTGACTGCAATTTATTATGATGTCCGAATTGGTTTGAGCAGTAAAAGAATAGTCTTATAATGTTGTTCTGTACGTTCTGTATTAATTTGGTGAATTGTGATTTTTGGATATTTCTGTGTAAATTCTGCAGACTGCCGTTGCTCTGCCCGATTTTTGTACGATTTCTGATTTTCCCGGAATTGATAGATTGAATTGATATGTATATGACTATTGATATGATTGTTCCAGATTTCTTTACTATTGCTTATTGCATCGATTATTGCATTGACTATTGATTGAATTGATTGATTCTGAAAGATAAGTGGAAACCTGGTTGAACGTTGGTTATAGAAACCAACGTATTGATATCTACAACAACAATATGGATTTCTACAACAGCACTATTGATATTGATCGATTGATAACTACAACAGCACTATTGATATTGATCGATTGATAACTACAACAGCACTATTGATATTGATCGATTGATAACTACAACAGCACTATTGATATTGAACGATTGATAACTACAACAGCACTATTGATAACTACAACAGCACTATTGATAATAGCCAGTTTAACCTGGTTGAACGATTGATAACTACAACTGCACTATTGATAACTACAACAGCACCATTGATAATGACTAGTGTTTGTGCTTGTCGAGTAAGACCATTGTATGAAATTGCATGTATATGATAGTGCATCGTATAGATTTCCTGATCTGTATTGATTTATTGATTTCAGATTGATTTATTGATATTGATCGATTTATTGAATTGATTTATTATTGAACGGATCTATTGATTTGATTTCAATTGATCTTTCGCCGTATTGACTTGATCGTTTATTGGGATTTTGAGTCGACTGATACTAATGACTGGCAGAATTGATTGATACGATTTCACTCTATTGATTTGACTGATGTGATACAATAAGTAAGACGACTAGACGATTATATGGATGTAATTGATGTTATCGATTGCTATGATAGAGATTGTAGAGAATGGATTGACGCCTTGATTTTGAGCTTTATGGATTTTCTACTGGTTATTGATTTTATCGATTTCTGTTTCGTATTGATCTCTGTATTGCATTGACTCATTGATCATGTTCGACTGATTGATTTGACTTGAGTTGATTAACCTGCATATTGTTTTCAGTGTCGTGCTTTGATTTCAGTTGTAGGCTTTGGTGACCTTCTGGGCTTTGTAAGCTCATTATATGTGGTTAATGATTTCAGGTGCAGGGCCTCCAGCTTGACGATCTTTCTGCCGAGTTCTGTAGCTTTTTCTTTTGTAGCCTGTACGGCTAGTGTAGTGTTTTCTTTTGGTTGTACTTTCACTCTTGTACTATTTGTGAATTATAATATTCGCTGCTATTTCTCTTCTGTAATGTAATTATCTCTGGCTCTGGATATAAGTATGTATGGATTGATATGAACAACAGATGAGGAAACCGATAGAAAGAAAAAAAAAAGAGGCAATAGAACAATCAGATGAATTCTTTCGCTACACGGATCTTGGGGTTGTTACAAATGCCACTCATGAATATGACCAATCTTATGAGACACTTGTTTTACACTTATTTTTGCTACACTTGAATAGAATTTTGGTGCTTTGTCCAATTTATGGGGATTATTGAATGAGATTGATCTTTTAAATAGCTTGTTTTACATTTATTTCTGCAACATTTGGAGAAAAGTAAACTGTTTTATCATATTAATGTGGCTTGCCTAAACGTACAATTCAATCTTTTTTTTGTACTTTATTACGTATGTTAAGAAAGGTAGAGGAATGCATCGGGCTTGTTGTATGATAGAAAAAACCCCCCTCAAACTTAAGAAAAAATTCTATAAGATGGTGGTGAGACCTGTAATGTTTTATGGTGCCGAATGTTGGCCTTTAAAACAGAAACATAATGCTAAGTTAAGTGTTGCAGAGATAAAGATGCTCAGGTGGATGAGTGGCTTTATTACCCTTATAGATTGGATATGAAAGAAGCATATTAGTTAAAAGGTTGGAATAGATCCAATGGAAGATATGATAAGATTAGAGAGAGTCACCTTAAATGGTTTGGTCAAATAAAACGGCAGCCTTTCGATAACCCGGTTAGGAAAGTAGAGGTATTAGATTTGACTTATGTTAAAAAAAATAGAGGTAGACCTAAAAAGATTTGGTTTGAAAATATCAGAAATGATATTTTTTTATTAGATTTAACAAGAATTTGATTTTTAACAGAACACAATAGAGAAAAAGGATTCATGTAACAGACCCCACATAGTGGGACAAAGACTTGATGTTGTTGTTGTTGTTACTTTATTAGGTCTTACAACAAGTATCCGTCAACCTTCCCCTGACTGAAGCCTTCGCCTTTTTTTGCATGCTGATTAGTGATTATGATATTTCTTTATTCAGCTTCTTAGTGTAGTAGAACTTTTTTTTGTTGTTATTTTATGGGCTATCTCCAGCAACTTTTTTATTTTTTTAATTTGACCTTCATTTGGAATAATTTTTTTCTTATTTTCTACCATAAATTTTTAGTACATAAATTTTTTAAAAGCAACGAAAAAAAATGATCAAAATTGTCTAAAACTAAGCATTATGCTTCGTTTGGGACGGTTTTCTTACTGCTTTATAAAGCTACTTTTTAGTACAAAATATCTTGAAAGTAGGAAAAAAGATAATGATTAGGGCTGCAAACGTACCGAGCCGAGCCGAGTATGTGAGTGTTCATTTTTGTGTTCATTTAATATCAGCTTGTTCAAGTTTGGTTCATGTTTGTTCGAGCTTTAGCGTTTGTGTTCATGTTTGGTTCATTTAAATTAAGGAGTGTTCATGTTCGGTTCATGTTCAGTTCATGTTCGTTCGTTTAGTGTTTATCGAGCTTGTTCACGAACATATTTAACGAATTTTTTTAACTATCAAATAAACACGTTCATGAACATATCTATGAACAAACACGTTTATAATAAAAGCAATTGTCTATGTAACAAAGGTAATTATTATTTATATTTATTAATTATATATTCAAATATTAATTATTTTTATCGAGCTTATTCAAGAGTTCAAAATCTAACATGAATCGAGCTTTTATCGAGCTTCTTATCGAGCTTAATGTCTAGCTTGTTCACGAACTTCAAATGATATTGTTCACAAACATAAATGAGCCGAACACATTAGTGTTCAAGTTTGTTTATTTAAGAATCGAGTATTTAAAATATTGTTCAAGTTTGTTTGTTTAGTTAATTAAACGATCGCAAACGAGCTTTAATTGAACCGAACAACGAGTAGCTCGTCGATCGTTTGGTTCGCTTGCAGCCCTAATAATGATATAAAATTGTCCCAAACGAAGCCTTAGCTTTCATTTGGAACAACTTTCTCACTACTTCTTAAAACAACTTTTTAGTATAAATTTTTTAATTTTGTACTAAAAACTATTTTAAGAAGAGGTAAGAAACCCGTCCCAAATGAAGCTGGCCTTAATCTACCGTTAAAAAGCTAGCGGGTGACACTACTCTCATCTACGGATATGAATTCCAATGATAACTTTCTAGTGAATATTAACATATGCACACCAAATCCAAGCATCACAATCAAGCCAAATTAAGCTGAAAGCATCAGTGTCTTCAAGGCACTACAAATGACATCTTAAACCCCAAAAACGTAGCCATCATTCCAACAAATTACAAATTAACAACCTCTATACTCTAAAATAAAATAAAAATTTTCTATATAACATCTTCAAATCATGAATTTTTTTTTCTACATTCACTCAAAATCTCATCATGAACAGCCACCACAAAGCTCCAAAATTGAAGCACAGAGTAATGAACAATTCACGGCCTCTTCCAGCATGATCTGCGCCACCAAATAAAGGAGGCAAAAAGTCACCATTCGCCGTCGACGTCGGATTCCGAGGGAGAGTAGTCGTTGAAGACGACTCCGGCGATGCGGCTGGCGGCTCGCCAGTCTGGTTGCTCCTCACGTTAACTTTAAGCTTCATTCCTCCAAAACAGTGCGGAAGTTTTGAGCAAATGAAATAGATATCGCCGGAAGAAGAAAGGGAGATGGAAGTATTCCCATCAGACCTTGACAGTAAAGCATTTGAAGAGTTGCAGGTGTCATAGCCATTTTTGTCCACTTGATTGACTGTGTGATAATTGGAATATTGGAATACTGATCCATGCAAGGTAGAAACTTTATTTTAATTTGCTTTATATGTATGTTTTTGATAAAAAATTAGCAGAAAATTCACTCTTATGTGATGTAAAACGAATGATTAAATAGTTGAATGAGGAAGAAGAAATGATCACTTACATAAAACATCACCAACAGAGAAAATTTTGTTGACTGGCCATGAAGCGAGATCGGCGCTTGTATCCCAGCCGGCGGAGTCGCCGACCATGAAGATAGTGGCTTCACAAGCTAAGAACACAGTGAAGATTACAGAGAGCCCTGAGAGCAGCAGAAGCTTAGCCATTAATGGAGGTTGGAAGATCCAGCATAAGGAAAAGCAAATCGCATATTTATTTGGTTTATTGGTTTATATTAGCTTACCTAACTCTTTAAGCCAATAAGAAACTCAAATTTGTTTAAAGATTGCATTTTAATTCATCCCTTAATGGATTAAAGTAGTGATAGAAATGGAAGTTGAAGCTGGTGGCTGAGTTTGTTGGGCAGTTTAACAGCTCGGTTCCTCTGTGTTTTAGCAGTTGATCGGTCAGGTTTTCTTCGAGTTGTTTTCTTCACACATAATGATTTTTAATGCTGAATAAATTGATTAAAGGAACTTATGTTTTTATTATAATATTAATAATAATTGTTTTTTTTATCGAATTAGCTGGAAGGTGATGGGCCCCCCCCAAAAAAAAACCGCTGAAAATTCTTCTCTTCTCACCATGACGCCACAATGAAGCTTTCTTCTAATATTTTTCTATACATTCTTTAACTTTAATAAAACTATTTAAAGTTAAAAATAAATAACGCCCATTTAAAAATTATGATCTTGGTCCAAGCTCATAAGGTCAAAGCCTTCCCAATCTAAGACCATCTCCAATTGAACGCCAAAACGTCCGCCATTTGCTTGCGGGTGAACAGTGCAATGCCAATATTGGCGTTGCACTGTTCACCCACGCTATATTCCTCTCTCAACCGGAAAAACGCGCCAAAGGAGAAGGATCGTTAGCTTCGCGCAGAAGCAAAAAAATGGCGTTCGATTGGAGCAGAACCACGCCATTTTTGCGTTTTGCTGTATTTTGGTGTGAAAAATGGAGTTCTCCGTTGGAGATGCCTTAAGCAACGAAAAGTGCACCGCATCATAAAAAAAAAAAATAAGTTTTATTTGGAATGATTTTATGTCTGTTTCTTAAAGTTAGAAGCAATAAAAAAGCTATCACAAACGAAACTTTAAGAAACAATAAAAAGAGGGTCCCAAATGATGCCTTAAATTAAGAATAAAGAAAAAAAAGAGGGTCCTTAAGCCCAATATCTTGTTTGCATTTAGAGTTAATAAACATGAAACATATCGTTAGAAGTATGAGTAAGCCCCACTTAATGTTCTATTTAAGTTGAGTTAGCTTTAGAGTGAATTTTGTTAAATTAATAGTTATTAATTAATAATATTATAAAATAAATTAAAAGGATTTTCAATTTCTATGTTATTACTCACAAGAATATTAAAAAATAAATTTCTATGCGCAATTTTTTTTTTCATTTTTGGTATCTTGAGAATAGTTCAAAAACTATTTCAAAGAAATCCTAAGGGTCCATTTGGGATTGCTACAACTTTTGTAAATGTGATTATAAAACTATTGTGTGAAAAATAACTTCTTAAAATAGTCGTAAAAAGCAGCTTCATAGTAATTTTTTTAAAATAGTGAAAAAAAAGTAGCCAAATAGAAATTGTGATTGCAGACTGCAAATCAAAGTAGAAAAAAATTGTTCCAAATTAAGTCTAAATCATTAAAGCTTTTTATCATAGATTTAAGTTTTTAGTTAGGAACTTGTAATGTAAGATTTGATATATGTAACCAATCATTTTGGCTTAAAGTCTAAAGAAGCTCTCTTCACCAACTTCAATTTTTTTTCAAGTTTTATTCTCAACTTAAAAAATCTTCATTCACTCTTCCACAATAACAAATTTATAAATCTTATGGTAGTTATTTTTCACTAGTTTCTTTTAACTATTAAATTACAATTACTCAATCTTATAGCATATATTTTTTATTCTACTATAATCATAAGCCAAACAAAATCTAAGGTTTCGTTTGAGACGAATTTTTAATTGCTTCTTAAAATGACTTTCTAATTTAAAAAGTAAAAATTTTATACTAGAAAGTTACTTTAAGTAGCAGTAGGAAAGTCGTCCCAAATGGAATCTAAGTTAATATAATGAGATAATTAGAAAAAAAATCTCAAATTTTGGCTCGCGAATCAATCTATACTACTATTATAAAAGGGGCTTGAGTTTCCTTCCTCCAGTAAATCTTGTTCATCCATTCCACTTATTTTTGAATTATCTTGGCCGTCCATTCCATTAAAAATATTTAATAAATCAAAAAAATCACATCTATACTACTCTATTAATTTTACCGTTTTCCTATTCCTATTATTTACTACTCTATTAATTTTACCGTTTACTATTTCTATTATTTACTTCATATTTTAATAAATCATTCAGATTTCCTAAGAGCAGCTTTTGCTACTAATATTAAATGTTATGACTTATTTAATTGTGAAGACTGTCTGAATTGATTTATTACTTATGCACGTTAAATAAAACACCTTTAATTCTAACGTCTCTTCAGATTTTGTAAGAGCGTTTTTTTTTTTTGGGAAATCCTAAGAGCGCTTCTGCTATTTTATTTCGTAAGAGCGTTTTTTTTTTGGGGGAAATTGTAAGAGCGCTTTTGCTATTTTATTTATTTATTATTCTGCAGATTTTTTACTTTTTCCTGGAAGCTTAAACGCTGTCGCGATGCTTCCTATTTTATTTTTTATATTATGCACATTCTTAAGTTTTTCCTGGAAGCGTAAACCTACCTAATGTCGCGATGCTTCGTCTTCGACCCGTCTACACAGCTTGCCCCGCGATGCTTCGTCTTCGACCCGTCTCCACAGTTTTCGGCTTGCCCTACCTGATTCCACTCGCCGTCAGGTAGGTTTCTCTCCAATTAAATCAGACTTTTGAAATTCTTCAACGTCTTGCTGCCTCCGCTCGCCGTCATCTCCTCCGGTATATTTCGTGGCCTCAAAATATTAAATGTTAGTAACTCCCGCCATTTAATCTTCATTTCATGTTTTCAACTTCTTAAACGTTTCAGGATCCCTTTTCCAATTAATTTGGATGCATGAAGATGAATTCAACCGTAGAAACGTTCCAACGTCCGACCGTTCGGTGGCCGTAAGTCGCATTTTCTTGTCCGAAATATGTTTTTTTATATTGTCTGTTAGCTTTTTCATTTATAGATCTCTACTATTTCTTCTTCAGGGAACCGGTTAATCTGGACTTCGTCCAACCTTGATCGCACAGCTATAAGCTGTTGTGCTGTCTTTTCCATTGTTCTCAAAGGCTTGGATTGAAGTTTCTGGATCATTAGTAAGGGATGTGACTAAGCAGTTTAAGGTATGGATGAATATATCCTTCATTTCTTTGTGGCAAATGAATCCAACTGGTTATTTTCTGTGCATAGCATTGTTTGCTCGGCCTACAAATTAAATCGGTATACTTTTCCGTTGTTCCTTTTTTTTTTTTTAACTCTATGGTTGAGAGGTTTTATGTTTCTATGATCACTATTTTCTATGCTAATTGAGGACTATTTTATATATGATATATCTTTAAGAAACTTTATACAGAGATTTTTCATATATTATCTTAAATGAATGACTTGATATCAGATATTTAAAAATTGTCCTGCCATATCTGATCAAATGTTATATTCATACCAGATATTTAAAAATGGTCGTTATCTATGGTCTAATGTTATATTTTTTGATTGCCATATTTATTTTTGACGACTTAAATGCCTGTACCTGATCTTTGAATGCCTATTTTGAATCAAGATTGTGAAAAGTTATAATGCAGTTCTAAGGAAGCGTTTTACCTTTTATCTCTTGTTTTCTAAAGCTTTAATTGTTCCTAAATAACAACAACATTTGTTTATAATTGGCATTGACTTTGGTATTCATCAATTGAAGTTTCTTTTTAATTCAACGTGTTCCCAAATCTCATATTTATGTGCATGTTGCTACATTCTACTTTGCATTCCCACCATATAATATGTAATTTCGTTGTATTTACATTCAAATCATGTGGTAGGAAAATATTTGATATTTTCATCATAAGAAAGTTGTTCTTTGCTTCATTATACGTCTTTTTTTTTTATTTAAAAGGCCTACCAACTTTAGCTTGTTTATTAAAACAACTCTAATTTGTTTTAACTTTTTTGTGAGATTACATTTTGTTTTTCTATCTTCTAGGAACAACAAATGGTGATGCAAGGTCGCCACGAATCCAATCTATAGAAAGAGCTAAACCGCTACATTTCAACTACAACTGCATTTGGAGGTATGTGCATTTGAGCTTTGATAGTTCTTGCAGATTTCATGGGAGCAATAGGTTTTGGAATAGGTATTCTTTTTGTGATAACTATCATGTATCAATATTTTGATAACTTGGTTTCTTTGGTATGTAAATTATGCTAGCAAGTTTGATAGCACCAAAATACTGAGCCCTTTTTATTGCTTTTCCTTGGCAAACCAGTTAGACAACATAGATCTACAACCTTTTAAAATGAGGTTAAAATGGTGTAGACTTATTGCAGCTTCATTTCATTATTGTAAGTAATTAATTGCTCTTATTAGTAATATTGATTTGATTAGCTTTACATTTATGCAAGTTATTTCATACTGTAGACATAGGGGTGTATCTTAAAGCTATTTGATGTTCCAACTTTTTGGTGAATCTCGACACCATTTTGGCTTCAAATTTAGGTAATTAATTTTATGATGTAAACCATTTATTAAGTTTATCTTTAGAATTGAATATATTTCTTGTCCGAAATATGTTTTTTTATATTTTATGTTAGCTTTTTCATTTCTGGATCTCTACTATTTCTTCTTCAGTGAACCGGTGAATCTGGACTTCATCCAACCTTGATCGCACAGCTATAAGCTGTATGGAAACTTAAAACTAACTAATTTTAAGTAACATATAAATAAAAAACTGAGATATATAGGTACATAATTGCCAACATAAATAAAGAGGTGATTCAAAGTGGGGTTGTAAGGAGTGTTGAAAACACCAAATTATTTTCACCATTGGATAGCCACATGACTTTAGATCTCTAGATGATCAAGAGGACCAAGAAGAGTAACAAGAAGCCAGTTGATGACTAATATATTTTAAAGCAGGATTAATTATTTATTTAAATAATAAAAATATAACTAAAATAATCATATGCTAATTTCTCAATCCTTGCACTCTTACCACAGTTTGCCGACTCTTCTGGATTTATATGTAATCTTCAACCTCTCTCTTTTTGTAATTTATTATTTTTGATATTGTTGTCCTCAACAATACTTTCTTCCTTCTCCGAAGTTGCCATCTCCTTTGAACGAACAATTTCAATCCTATCACCATTATCTTGTATTTCTCTTATAACAAATATTTTATGTATCTCTCCTTCTCGCTGTCTCTTCAAACTATTTTGGCTCTAATATATGAAAAAAGGACAAAAGAAAAGGCTTTGCCTTTTACAAAGTGAAGAGAGAAGCTTTTTAAATGATGAATGTAGTACCCTCCATCTTTACCTCATACTTCTATAGTAAGGTTCCCAAGATGCTTTTTTTCTCCCCACCCTATTTTCAAGTGTATACATAGATTCAACCTGAAGAGAAATAGCATACAGGGATGATACAATACTAAATAGTAATCTTGGTTCATATAATAGTCTAATTATCCGCATCAAGACTCATACCAAATCAATTATAGTTCATTGAGTTTCTAGAGATGCCCTTTATACTTTCAACAGTAAGGACACTGGATTACACCAGGACCAACGTAGGATGGTCCAAGGAAAATTCAATCTCATGATCCATTGATTTTAATGAAGTTCATCACGATCGTCTAATTAAGATCATCATCAATATCTCTGAGCATCATTATTATCGTTAGCCTTATTTCAACTATTTATTTTCAGCTTTAGCAATCGTTATTTTCCAGGCATTCACAATGAGTGTTGTATGAGAAGATAAATCAACTCTTTACTCTTTATCAATAACTTCCATCCATAAAATAGCTTGTTTGTAATGCAAGAGTAAGGCTACATACAACAAACCCAACATTGGCAAGACAAAATTTGAACATCATATCTCCACTAGGACATGATTTTCTCCCACAACTTTTGATAACGTGTGCTAGCTCTACTCCACCCAACCTGCTAATGGACCTAAATTAAAAGACAAATCACAACATGAACATCACCAAGCATCAAAATGAAATGAATTTTTTTAAGCTTTAATGAAATTTTTTTCAAGTTTAGGGTTTAAATTTCAAGCTCAAGCGTTCTCTGTGGAAACCTTCCGCAAGGAAACCTCACTCTCTTCCTTGGTTCAGTCGTACTCCTGACACTCAATTGAGATAAAGGCATTTTCCTCATATTTCAGATTTCAATGAAAATAGACAATGGAGTAAGGCATACGTGGTGAGCATTCGAATGTCATATGAATAAAATGAAAAGTATAATGGGTAAGCTTTAACAACAAAAAAAAGGAAGTGAATAAAAAATAAGCAGGTA
Source organism: Dendrobium huoshanense (assembly GCA_016618105.1). NCBI lineage: Eukaryota > Viridiplantae > Streptophyta > Magnoliopsida > Asparagales > Orchidaceae > Dendrobium > Dendrobium huoshanense. The sequence goes on from CM028356.1 coordinate 19,536,307, forward strand.
ATGAAACAGTATGGAAGGGGCCAATGTAAAGGATGGGAGGATGACTCTTTTATAAAGCATATTTTCGAAATCTGAACATAGTGCCATCTTCGTACAGAGAGTTGCTTTCTAAAGAATGGAAAGATCTGTTCTGGGAGTTCTCTGAACTGTGGCTGCAACTAGACAGAGCTTCAAACTGTTCAACAGCTCGATGTTGTTTAGAGATTATCATGAATGATGGACACTCACTTTTAAGTGATCACTTGGGGTTAATTTTTGAATTTTCTCTGACTCTTCGGTCAGCATCTCCAAGGCTGGCTCTATACAGGCAACTCGCAGATGATTCATTATCTTCTTTTCCTGTTGATGATGAAGTTAACTCTATAACAGCAGGGTCTCCTTCAGATAGATGGTCTAAAGGTAGATCACTCTTACACAACAAACCAGCTGAAATCTGGAGAGAGTTGCTGCTGGGTGGATACTGGTAGCGTGCTGTTATTTAATGTTCCCGAGCTTCTTTCATGGCTTGATACATCAACTGATCTGTAAGTAATATGCATATTTTTAGGTTTTATTGATTTTTTCATCATGTCTTCTTTGAAGATAATTTGTTTAATTAGACTGATTTTGCTCATGAAAACAACAACATCGTATAATCAGTGAAGCAGACACTCTGGAGCAGTAGGAACTTTTTGACTTTGATCACATATATTTGGGTTCACGTATCAGCAACAAAATTACAATTCTATATGGAGCTCTAGGGATGAAATGCTTCCAAGAATTTCATGTCGTTCTTGCCGAAGCATCAAAGAAGGTATCAAATTAATATTTTTGTACTAGGTAATAGTATCATATAAAAATAGTGGTTATCAACTAACTTTGTTAACTTTAGCATATTTAATTCTTTTGTAGTGATTTGATGCAATTTTGTTGAGCACATTTGATGCATCAGTATTAGGGTTGTAATTGAGCCAAGCCGACCTGATAGCTGGCTTGAAATCGACTCGCTAACGTTGAAAGATAGGATTAAATTTATTTTTTCATTGAAAGATAGGATTAAATTTATCCTAGATGCTATATGTAATTCAATTTTTCTTAATTTTTCACTGTTTCATAGTTATGTGGTTTTTTTTCAATGAGAGCTTTATTTTTTTATTTGAATTATCTATTTGTGTAAAATGTAATTTTAAATATCTATCTTGAATTCCTTATTAACTTTTTTTTTCCTTAAATTTTGTAGGATTTCGGTTACTTTCAGAAAGATGGATAAGGCAAAACATGCAACCACATAACTTCAAGCTTGATTCAGATTTTCAAAATATATATAAAGTCTTTTTATTTTAGTGATGCTTTTGAATCATACCATACAAATAAAATGATGATCTTATAGGATGACAATATATGATCATTTTTTTTTTTATAATATTTTCATTTTCATATACATATTTGCAATACAAATATTGTATTTTTTCATTTTATCTTCATTTAACAACTGCTATATTTCGTAATTGATTATAGTTTTATAATTGTTGTGACGCTCAAGCTATTTTTATTATATAGTTGATTAAAGGTTTACTTTAACTTCATTCTTTTGTAATTGCTTCAAACATTTGAAAATTGATAAATGATCCGAGGTTATGCTTCGAACCTGGTTAACTTTATTAATTCCTTTAACTATTTATAAGAGCACATATTGGTTGCGATTTTTTCACTCCTTAAAAATTCACTTTTTTTGTTCAAGAGAAAATTTATTAACCTTTTTAGGAAAGATAAATGAAATGAATTGAATTTATATTATAAACCCTAAATGGATGTTATTATGTATATAATTTCTTACTTTAATTTATCTTAATTCAAGTATAATAGATTTATAAATAATTTATATTTATACAAATTTTTATCTTAATAATGATAATATAATTAAAATATTATAATATAAATTTTTATTTTTAAATTTTTATAACGTGCATTTAATGCACGAACATTTTTACTAGTAAAGTTAAATGTGGTGTATATTTTTTGAGAATGTTAGAGGCCTTAGCCAAATTCCATTAATAAAAAAAATTACAATAAAGTGATATTGAAATTACAAGTATGCTATATGTATGTCATCGGCGTTTCAACAATTAATTTCACCAACAACCCGTTAATCCGCTTTTATAGGCTGGCTTCCCTTTCTCGATCATGTCATCCTTTGGACAATCCTAATTTGGCGGAATTTGCGTCGGCCATACCGCCGGGGATAGTACAGCACGCGAAGATCCCGCCATGAATCCTGAATAGTAAGTCATTTGAGATCCTGCCTTCCTTTTTTTTTTTTTCGGATAATTAAATAGGATATCGTCTCCTCGCTGTCTGCTTGAGATTTGTCCTGATCCAGAGGGAAACTTTTTTTTTTTTTTTTTATCCAGAGGAAAACTTGTATTACAAACAAGGAATGATTTAGGTTTTAGATTATTCGTCGTAATCTTCTTTCTAAGAAATCGGATCAGCGTTGTTTGTTTTTAAATGATATGGATCGATTGCTTGGTCGGGTTCCTTTGCCTTGTTTCTGATCGGGGCAACTGATAACTCGTTTTCGGAAATTGTAGGCAATGGAAATTCAATTGACAGGAATATCTTGGCGAAAATCAAATTAAATTTGATTCTTGAACATTTTTTTGGATCACAAGAATTTGATTGAATAATATAACAGCATTATGGGCATCTCTCATATTTAACATTGGATAATAGTAATTTTTTGTTTGCTATTGTTTAACCTGAATACACATTAACCTTTCATTTTTTGCATTGTTTTCCATATAGGAGAGACTCCCAATGCATCAGCATTGTCTATGGGGCAGTTGAGTTGTATAGTCCCAACACTGAAAGGAAGGTCAAGGGTTAAAAAATCTACACTTTAAGTGCTTCATGTTGCAACCTTATTTTAGTTTGGCTGTTTTCCATCATTTTTTAGGAGATTATGGGCTGTGTCAAGCGTTGTGACTCAATTTTTTGCCAATCGCTTGTTGCCTAAGGAAGAACAGGGTTGTGAAAATAGAGATTGCGGTTGACTTTGTAGGAGCAAAGAATATGGTGTATAGGAAGAAGCGAGGAGGTAAGAGGAAGAGATTGAAGAACAAATGAATGAAAGCCTTAAATAATGAGGGAAGAGGTATGGAGAAAGATGATATGGACTATTCTAGTTATAAATAAGTAATATATTGTTGTTATTGGGATCAGTTACTAGAAGAAACCATTCTTTATTCCTTGTCAACCAATTGAATTTCATGGCCCTAGCCCTATTTATAAAAATCGGAAATGTTCAATATGATAACAATATCATTCTCTACATGAAAAATCATATGTAAATGCTAATAATTAACTCAAAGGCAAATAAGGATGATATATCTATATTAAGTAAAATTGAAAAGCACAGACTTATGATGAGGGACTGAGGTTGATGATTCATAATGCTTCTAGTCCCCACAACTACAAAGAACTCTACTCCTAGGTATTGAAATGCTATTGGAGGAAAACTAGAGGTTCTTGACTGCACTACAGAGCTATGGAAATCCATATATTAAATGATAAATCCATTTCCTATAAAAAGAGGCAAGACAAAAGCATCATCATCATCAACAATAGTACTGGAAGATGATTATCGTGCATCTTTGAGACAACTATCAACATCTTTGAAAAGATATCTCTAGAAGTCTGGAGGTATTCATTCATAGTATTGGAGTGATATTATGATCTTATTTTGTAAAATTTCAGATGAAGATGCTTTTTCTTATTTGGGTGTTTGGTTGGGCTAACTTGTTTTGATCGTTGGGCTAATCATGTCAGGTCAAGAAGGTTGGTCTAAGGCAAATTAGGTTGATTCATTTAGTTGATTTTAGGTGGTTGGAGAAGGTTAGGGCTGTTGATAAAGCTTAAAATATGGAACTTGAAATCTGCTCAAAATTTGACTCGACTTTAACTCTATTATTATCTGCTTCCATGAATTGGAAAAGTTTGTAGATGTATTGAAGAGTGTGTTCAGTTATCATTACATTTTGGTTGACCAAGTATTTTTCACCCTCTTTTGCATAGCCGTTAGGTTGTGGATTTGTGTATAATGCAATCTGAGATACTTATCCTGTCTATAAAGTTGAAACTTGAATGTTGTCATACTTATGGTGTAGGTTTAGGAAATATGTGAAAGTGGAATAAGGTTTTGCCAGTCAGTAAATATTCGAGTTCTTAATTTTTGAAATATTTGATGTGGTTGTAGTTGCCTTGAAATAGAATTCTTTTGTTTTAGAAAGATGCAATGCTGAGTTATTGGAAGATTTGAGTTATGTTAGTTTAGACAGATTTATGGAATGATAACATAGCATAAAATAGGAAGATGAAGGAGAATTTCAGAAAGAATATGTATAAATATGGAAAGATAATGGAAGAAAATTCCTTCCAATTAAGGTAAAGGTTGTGGAGGGAATGCTCAGTGTGCGGTGAGTCTAGAGGTGCTTTGATTTACAATGATGATGGTATTTTTAGCATAATAACCCCTAGGGGAAGCTATGGTGATAAACTGATAGTAGTGGTTTGAAAGAAGTTTAGTTATTCTTGTTATTTCCTTGAAAGTGGAGAAGGGAGTTCATAGGAGGAAGACAAAAGGGGACGTGTATGGAGAGAAAGGGTAGGAAGAAAGTGATACTCCAAGAAAGTAAAACGAGCAAGAAAATAGTATAAAACTGTAAGAATTTGAGGAATGCTTATTTACAATTAGAGAGGTAGATCAAATCTCCCAAACAAACTAGACGTCGCTAGGAAGCTCTCAAAGAAAAAGAACTATAAAAAATTTCAAATCAAAACATGCATGAAGAAGAATAAACCATAGAATAAGCCCTAAATAAACACTCCTAATTCCCCCCAAAATAGCCTCCTTACCTTAATTAATTTCCCTCTCTTTATTTCAAAATTAGAATTCTTTCCTTTAATATTTCCCTCCTTATTTTTTCCAGTGTATTTAATCAAAACCTTGATGGGCCTCACAGGAGGGGGGGGGGGGGGGGGGGGGGGGGGGGTTCAAAACCCCTGCTGGTTCCACCCCTAGCCATTCCACTCCATTTTGTTGGTCCACGTGTCCCAGGTACTTCACATGTGGTTGTGCAAATGAATATATCTTTAGGTTGGCGTATAGATGGTTCTCCCTCAATTCTTCTAACGCTGTCCTAGGTGTCCCATATGCTCTACCTCTATCCGACTATCATAAAAAAATATTAAGACAAACTTTCTGAGATAGGCTTGAAAAACCTGATTCATGAGTGATTGAAAAGTGGTTGGGGCATTGATAAGGCTGAGAGTCATTACTAAAAACTCGTAGTGACCATCGTGAATTCTGAAAGATGTCTTTTGCATATACCTTGGCTTCATCCTTATTTGGTGGTAACCCAATTTCAAGTCGATCTTTGAGAAGATGACTTCCCCAAATAGTTCATCCAACAGCTCATTAATCACAAGAATAAAAAATTTGTCCACGCAAAATCTCTAACTTTCATCCTTCTTTTTCACTTGTAAAATATGGATAGAAAAGGGGCTCACTCTTGGTCTGATAATCCATGCCTCCAACATATCTTTGATGTGCCTCTCGATCTCATACTTTTGGATCTGTGGGTATCGGTAAGGTCGGACACTGATAGGAGAAGCTCCCTCCTTTAAGGTAATCATGTGCTCGTGATCTCGGGGTGGTGGTAATCCACTGGCTTGCTGAAAAATCTCAGAAAACTGCTGCAGAAGCTGATGTACACACTTAATGACATGGTCTGCCTGTAAATCTTGATCCTCTCTAAACTCTGCAGCTCTACCAAGTAACCCAGTCTTGCTCCCTGTATCACCTTGACCCTGGTTTTGAGTGAAATCATAGTCCTGCATAAGCTGACATCCCCTCGTAGAACCACCACTATCCCTTCCACCTACACCTCCATAATCAAAGACTTCCAGTCCACCTTAGTCTCTCCAATCTTTTGTAAACACTTCATCCCTAGGATGATATCAGTGCCTCCAAATTCCAAGGGAAGAAAATTGATATGGCAGTTCCTTCTGAACCGCCTTAGCCGGCCCCTCCTGGGCTGGCAATTGTGTACAAAAGGAGGCAAAACCGCCTCCTTTCTTGCCCAAATTGGATTGCCGCCTAGGGGTGGGGTCCATAGGATCTGAATTTATTTGATTTTTTTTTTAGGAAAGATTTGAGGAGGTGGAAAAATCTTTAAATAGGAGAGGTAAGGGGAAGGGAGAGGCATGCTTGTATTGTTTGTTCTCTTGGGGTTTCTTGGTGTTTGGGCTCTAGACTCTCTTATCTAGAGATTTGGGAGAGACGATCCTCCTCTCGAATTGAGGATCACTTGTATTTTTCTTTCTTATTGTTTTTGCTTTGTTTCCCTTAGTGCAAACTATCGTTTTGGGGCTGATTTCGCCCAGATTTTACTTATTTCTCGTTGTTTTTCTCCAATTAGTGATAGATTTGCTTGCGAACTCAAGTATTCCCTTAGGGTTGCTTGCGAACTCAAGTATTTCCTAACAAAAATCCTCCATGATCTGTATGCATTGGAGTGCCAACACCAACCCTATGTAAATCCCCCTACTCTTCTCTACCTTTCATGTGCCCATCATGAATCTAAAGCTTCTTGTGTCCACTAACTTCAATCCCAATTGGTCTATGACCTGGTTGGAGATGAAGCTATGAGTAGCCCCACTATTCGCTAAGATCACCACTGGTTGCTCCCCAATTCGCCCCCTCACCTCCATGGTGTGATTTGGGTAAATCCCACCATGGGGTTCAGGGATACCTTTGCCACGTTTAGATGTAATTGTTTTTTTTCTCCTTCGAAACTCTTCTAACTCGTCTCCCCTCTCTTCTTCCCCTTCGCAGATCATCCAGACTTGGAGGGCTCGATTCTTGCACTTATGTTCCGGTGCAAATCTCTCATCAGACATGAAGCATAACCCTTTTGTCCGTCTGTCCTGCACCTCAACTTCTATGAGGCATTTGAAATTGCCTCCAGGACGAACTCTAGTGCTCTTCTCTTTTGTGGCTTCCATCTGAAATGACACCGTTTGGGCGATCGGTGCCTGGGTCGTGAAGGTATTGTTGTAAGCCCCTCCCATGGTGTTTCTCCTATTGTCCTTCGCCCTCAGCTATTTCTCTTTCACCCCTTGTGTTAGCTCCATCGTCTCTCTTAGCCCTCTAGGCCTCAACACCTTTAGTTCTACTTATATGTCTTCCTTAAGGTCATTCAAGAAATTCCCTTTCAACCCTTCCTAAAAAATTTCCCTCAGTCTTCCTGACAATAGCTCAAAATTTTCTAGATTCTTCATAACAGTCTCCTCTTGTGTTAAGGCATAGAACTACTCATGGAAGTCTCCTCCCTGAATGGTTCAGAAATATTCTAGTAAGCAATCCTTGAATCCCCCCTCGAAATAGATCATATATCTGACCTCCCTCCACTGAAACCAAGTTAGGGCTTTCCCTCCAAACATTGGCTCGCCAACATGAGTTTTTCCCCTTATGTTAGTCCATTGATAGCAAAATTATGCTCCACCCAAAACACCCAACCCTGAGCATCATCCCCTTCAAAGACCGGCATCTTTAACTTCATCGATCTCGCATCTATGCCCCAATGATTTCTCCTTCGTTAGTTTCTCCCGTGTTATGGTGGTGTGATTCCCTTCCTCCCTTTGTAGATTTGGACCCAATGGTTTGGCCCACCCATTGCTTCCTTCGGTCCACCTTCCCTTCTGCCTGTGTGGTCTCCAAAAGGGTTCAACTTCCCCTTTACTTGTTCCCTTTTCTTCGGGATACCTCATTGGAACTCCCTGGGGTGGTCCTTTAGGGAAAACACTCTCCATTTCATCATCATCCTTGTGACTTTCTTCCCCTTCAGATCAACCCTAGGAATAGCTGGCAAAGCCTTCGATTCCATCTCTATCAATTTACTTATCATGTCTTCCATGTTTTCAAAACGGTTATCCATGGATGAAAGCCTCCCTTGCACAGTTATGAACTTCCCCTCCATTCTAAAAATTTTCTCCTCCATTGCGGAATATTTTTTCCTCCATCCTGACTCTGAGTTGTTCCATTTCGCCTTCCAACGCATTCATTTTCTTTGCTGCCATTTACGGATTTAGGTTCTAAAGCGCAAAAAAACAGCAAAAATTGGCAAACCTAGTATTCAAATGTTGAAAATCAGCAAAGTGGGAAGAAAAATGCAACAAAAATCAGTGGTGGGGGTTTAAATTTCAACATAGAACATTGCTCTGATTCCAATTTGATAGGCTGAGAAAGTAAAACCAGTGAGAAAACAGTTGAAAACTGCAGGAATTATGGCTTATTTTTGATTAATAGCTCAACAAGAAAATAATATACAAGCGGTCTTCAATTAGAGAAGTGTTTAATAAATCCTATATATTGGTGTAAGGGGATAAGATCTATAGAATCCTATATATAGATGAGAGTTCAAAACATTACGTTAAAAAGTATCATAGCAAATATATTAATGTCAAATAACTCTTTACTATGTAACATAATCTAAATTATATTGGTGTTTAATAAATCACTTTAAAGAATATCCAGTCAGGCTCCTGCTTCATTCTATGTATTTGGACAGGGAATATTTATTCTCCACCTTTTATCAGTTTATTCTCCAATTTATTTTTGCCCCTTTGTGTAAGTTCTGTTGTTATGGTATTTGTACATCATTAGATGCTTTATATATATTTTTCACTTCGAATCTGTATATCCATTGATGAGAAGCAGAAGCTAGACGCACAACTTAATCTTATTTTCTCCGAATTTGTATATAGGTCAAGATTGAAAATGATAATTTATATGAAGTGCTTTTAGTTACCCAGTAAATCATCTCTTAAATCAGCATGTATACCAGTTTACACATGAAATTCGGTTTAAAGCATGATATTTTATGTTTACTATTAGTATTGAAAATTCAAATCAAAATTCAAAAGCATTTTCAAATAGTGATTGGAAATTGTCAGCTTTGGAATAATTTGAAAATGCTCAATAGAATATATGCATACAGCAATGAATTTTTGTGTTTGAGAATAGTGTATGTAATGGAGATCTTTTATATGTATCATTGTTGGGAATTTTGTGTCCGAGCGCTCCTATGTTTTATATATAATTTGACACTACACACTGGGTGAACTTAGCATCCGGTGATCTTCTGCCAGACAATGACTTCCTTTTTTAGTTGTCTTATGGTCATCCCACTTTCTGACTTGACTTCAAAAGATTATGGAGTCATATTCTGCCTAAAAAACTTGTGTTGCAGTGAAGCTTCTTTCGGGACCTTTAACAGTATGATAAGTTTCATACATAACGATTTTGTATTATGAAAATTGTGAAGCTCTTGATGATGCGTGCAAACATCCCTTAGTTGTTTTATTGAAGTTCATAAATCCCTTAAATTCGGCATTATTGATGGCAGGCATTGCTAGAGGAGGTGTTTTAATCCGCCAAATTCCATTTAGTATCAAAGTAGTTGTAATTCTGAATATTTACAGCCTTGATTTTTGCTGGTCTAAGTCTGAGATGAGTTTGTTGTCACATTTTTATGTACTTTTTGAAAGTAATACTATATTAACTTTTCCAATTGTTATCCCAGTGACTATTTGTTCAAACTTCTGCTCATAGGAGACTCTGGTGTTGGCAAATCATGTCTCCTCTTGCGGTTTGCAGTAAGTATCCTTAGCTTTTTGTAAAATAATACTTAACTGGTCGTTACATGTCTATATTTTCCCAAAAATGCGTAATAAAAGGTTATATAAGGAATGCAAAAAGAATGACTTTTGGAACCTTTCAAGATTTGATATGGCTTCCACTTGTAACTTTTACTTCAATATTTCTTGATTGTATAAGATACTTGCTAGCAGAGAGGAAGCCATACTTCTATGACAATGGTCCCTTTTAAGAAGTTTATTTTTGAAGACAATGATTTTCATGTAAACATCTACTATAGAAGTATGCTTTGATAATATCTTTATTTTTATTTTTATTTTTATTATTTTTAATCTTTAATAGCTTGATATAATATTTCTTGATTATTTTACTTTTTATTTTGTCTGCAAGGATCCTAACTTGTTTCTGTTGTGGCTTAGGACGATTCCTATTTGGATAGTTACATCAGCACAATTGGAGTCGATTTTGTACGTGATTTTGGATAGTTACATTTCATTAAATTTCAAGCCTCATTTTGAAATATTAAAATGCTGATCAGTTTTTTGCTTGTGTGCAGAAAATACGCACTGTTGAACAGGACGGGAAGACTATTAAGCTTCAAATTGTGAGATGCATTATTTTATTACATGAGATGCTTCTTTGACTTCAACAGAATTAATTGATTTGCACTAAAATACTTAAATACTGAAATTGATAGATTTAAGAAATAATTTACCGAAAAATAGATGCTCTTTTAATTGGACTATCTTGTTCTGTTCATCCGATTTTTTTGCCATGATATGACCATTTGCTATCAAAAACAAAATCCGCCCTCTTTTCATTTCTCATTTCAATATAAATTAGCTTCGATGTTAAGTTATATTGACACATTCTTTTATTCTTTTATGGATCATAGTGGGATACTGCTGGACAGGAACGTTTCAGGACAATCACTAGCAGCTACTATCGTGGTGCTCATGGAATTATTGTAAACCATTTTTGCATTTCCTTTCTAGTTTGATCATCAGCTAAGCCTAAAAGCATTTAAAACTCCCATTCATGTTGCTTGATCAAATTTGCAGGTAGTTTATGATGTGACGGATCAGGAGAGCTTCGATAATGTTAAGCAATGGTTGAATGAAATTGACCGCTATGCTAGTGAAAATGTTAACAAGCTTCTTGTTGGAAACAAATGTGATCTTACTGATAATAAAGTTGTGTCGTATGAGACTGCAAAGGTGATTAATAGTTTTTATTTGTCTCTCAAATCGATTCGATGCCGTGGCAGAATTTTAAATTTTTCACAATGAAGGCACATAGAAAATTTAATTTTTGGGGTCACAAATAGAATATATACTGTGGGAAACATCAAATAGTAGTATTATATTAGTGTATATATCTATTATATATTAAGATTTTAAAAATATAAGTGGCGCACATGCTTCATTAAGTCCCCTTCTTCATCATCATTTCAAATTTGGCAATTAGATTGTAACATGATTGAATGGATTTATTATTCTGTGCGGAGTCCGGATGACATCAGGAGATCAATAAAAATGCGCAACGTCACCTCAAAAATATATCGCGCTCGGTTCCGAGCTCAATACCGCTAGGTACTGAGCTCGGTACCTAAGAATAGCTCGATTGAATGGATATGGTTATTAAATCATAAAAGGCGCAGATGTGATCATAACAGTTGTTTGAAGTGTGAGTCTGCTTTCAATTAGTAGAAATGCTAAACTAAGTTCACTTTTGCTGCCTCAGGCATTTGCTGATGAGATTGGCATACCGTTCATGGAGACAAGCGCCAAGGATGCTACTAATGTGGAGCACGCTTTCATGGCCATGGCTACTGATATCAAGAACAGGTAATAATATCTCACAGTAGTGCGACCCTCATATAGAGACAGATCCTCATGTACTTGGGTGTCCTGTCAAAGTTTTAATGGCTTAAGTGTCCGATTTGGAGCGTCCTGTTTATTTATTTTTTTAAGAATTTTGAGTCAATTAAAATAAACTCACACACACATCACATATGGAAACTTCAAAGATAAAGTTTTATGTTGATAGCGGAAAAGAAATAATTTGGTACTTCACAGATAATTACCTTAATTCATATAGGCATTTCACTTCGAAATAAGACGTTTCTCTTTGTGATGGGAGTTTTCACGTGGCACGCAAAATAAGATAATTTGTCAGAAAATTTTGAGAAATTTTTACGTGCGGAGTCTGGATGTAGAGTTATGTCTAGACTCCAATAAAAATGTGACATGTGTCATTGTACATAGTGTGTATAAATTTGTACATACAGTGTATAAATCTATATATATATATATATATATATATATTATATATATATATATATATATATATATATATATATATATATATATATATATATATATATATATATATATATTATATAACTTTGTACACATTATGTACATAATTTTGTAATTTATATATAATATGTAGAGTTGTACACACTGGGTATAAAGATATGTCACGTTTTTATTGGAGTCCGGACATAACCGGACTCCGCATATAATAATTTCTCCTTATATATATGTAAAATATTTTACTTTTTGGATTTGTGAAAAGTGTAGCAGCATAGAGTATTAGGGTTCATTTAAGGTGGCTGCTACTGTTTGTAACCGTATTTTTAGAATTATTGTAGTAAAAGCTGAGTTTTTATAAAATTTATAAATTTTCACTTTTTGTAAAAGCGAAATAGTTGCTTTGTTCTATCTATCATACTTTAACATATTTGATTATTAAAAGATAATTCTCATCATAAAAAAATTTGAAAAAAGAAAAAGAAAAAGTTGTGGCGAAATAGAAACGTGACAATTATTTGAAAAGCAGAATTGATGATGCTAAACGTGATAATATCTGTTATTTTTTACTTGATTATTCATGTGGCAATTACCATTTCATTGTCTTTTGACAGGATGGCAAGCCAGCCCGCCATGAACGGTGCAAGGCCACCAACTGTCCAAATCCGCGGCCAACCGGTTAGCCAAAATTCCTCGTGCTGCTCTTCCTAAGACTTACAGTTACCTTACATACTAAGAAAACAAAGTCCTCAAGCTCATTTTGAAGAAGGCGGCGACAGCTTTTGTCCTCTAGCTGATTCTTATTGCTTTGTGGTTCCTTTAAGCACGTTTTCATATCATTCTTTCCACTTGGATTCCTTTAGCCACTGTACAAATCTGATTGTAGCATCACCTTTTTTCCTTACCTTTGATCAATTATTTGAGTATTCGTTTTGTTATGTCTTATGTGCATATGATCTGCATTCCATTGTTTACACGGGAGCCAAATTCAGCTCGCTTTATTTCCATTTCCTGCACATGAATAGGATATTTTTCTTAGAGAGGTGTGAATGAGTAAAGCGGACCCGTGAGCTGACTCGAAGCTCAATAAATGACTCGTGAGTTGAGCTCAATGAGCTTACAAGTTTGAGTCAGTATTGATTTGACTTGTTAGCTTGTAAGTTAGTACATTTAAAAAATATTATGCTCAAGTTTAAGGCTTCGTTTGGGACCGCTTTCTTACTGTTTATTGAATTAGTTTTTTAGTACAAAAAATTAACTTTTGTATTAGAAAATTGCTTAAGAAGTAGTAAGAAAGCCGTCCCAAACGAAGTCTAAGTTAGGGTTGATTCAAATTTGACTCATTAATGTTTTTAATTTTTCTCATTTCTACATATTTAAATTGGCGTGGTGTTGTGTGGTTCTGTTAAAACAATATAATCGTGATCTAACCACCAGTCTAATCCATAAGTTATTATATTTAACTGAATGTTAAGGTTACATATATCGGCGCCTGTCAATTATTTTGAGAAATTATTCTGTGCAGACACCGGATGCAGTTCTACGTCCGGAAGCTCCTGTATTGTTTAGTACCGAATCGCGGTACCGAGCAGTACCAAGTCACGGTACAATAAAAAAATGATGCGGTGCATTTTTATTTGTCTTCGAATGACGTTCGGTGTCCGCAAAGAATAAATTTGCCAATTATTTTATGTTTTATTTAGTGTTTTGTGTACTGTGAATGATGGTCTTCCTTTTAGAACTGCAGACCAATTACTGCTATCAAGTTTACGAAAAACATTGTAGACTTTAAGTAAATGAAGTCTGTATCGTTCTCCGCCCTTCAAGTAAGAATAAAGTGTAGCTCGTCACTGATTATATGCTAATAATGTTTCCTTAAAATAAGGCACTAAGAAGTAATCGTTAGTAATTAGCTAATAAATAATTTAATTTATAATTATCTAATATAATTGAGTGGCAAATCATAGAACAAATTCCAAGGTTGGCCAAATTATAACAATTTATTCAATATTTTTAAAAAATAATAAATTGTGCAAACGTTTCTTTTACTATGTACGATATATTTATGGAGAAGAGCAGGAAAAAAAGCTCAGCAAGCAAATATTTTGGATTACAATTATTTGATTCTTGTTGTAGATATTATAGAAATCAGTTGTTTACATTTTTTTTAAATTTTATTATTATTTTTTATAATTAGGCGTTTACATGAGAACAATTAAAATCTAGTTATAGAGTTATAAAATATATTTATTTGGTCAACACGTTCAATTTGACTATAATTTATTGAAATCGAAGTTATGATCGATGGTCATTAGTTTAATTCTAGAAGTTTCTAACTAAAATATTGCTAAAGTTTTGTGCCACCAAACAATCATTTGATTCAACTACTTGAGTGTCTATTCGAGGAGAAATTATTGTGTGCGGACCATATCGTTTGGAGGCGAATCAGAATGTGCCATGTCACCTGGTACATTGCAAATATACAACAAAAGGGTGATGTGCCGCGTTCTGATTCACCTCAGAACATCATCAGCATCCGCAGTCAATAATTTTACCTAGTGGAGGGTTCAAGATAAAGGGATGAGAAAAATCTAGTAATTGTAATTCAGATGCTCAATATGGCAAGATAGAGAAACACCATTGGAGTTATATAGAGAGAAATAGAATACACTAGATATTTAAAATAGTTTACTTGCGCACAGTGCAAATATGAGCTCTTTTGCTGTTTTTTTGTTGCGATGATGCGTGATAAATTGTAAGCTTTGTCGCTTGAATTCTTATCCATAGAAAAATAATATTCTCCGTCTCTTTGATCATTGATTCTTTCACTTAATTTGAATGTTTAAGAGTAATAATAGGTCTTCGAAAATTCTTTGGATGGATTGTTGCAATGATTTGGTTCTCCCGGAGATGGGTAGTAGTAAAAAACAGCAAGTTAGTGCTTTATGAGACAAATTCAAACTAGTTAGTGATTTTTTTTTTTGGAATATTTAGGTCAATTAAGACAAATTCATACACACGTCATATATACAACATTCAAACTAGCTAGGGGTGCAATTAAGCCGGACTTCTATGGCAAGTTATTAAATTTAGATTATTCGAAAGATCAAAGTTAATTCACGATTACATAGAGCTTACCTTCGATTCCAAAAGATCAAAGTTAATTTACAAGCCATTTATTGACCCAAGCCTAAAAAAGCTCACGAGTCAGCTTGACTCACCTAAACTCCTAGATGGACCAATTCAAGGCCGGTCTGTTCCAACTAGCTAGTCCAATTCTGTTGAGCTACAGGCTGAAGAAGACTTTTGGATTAACAATAGAGGTTCAGATGATAATTTCTTCTTTTAAAAGTATTAAATGGAAATTTAGTAAATAATTCAGATAATCTCAAAGTTAATTACTATCTAATTTATATGCAACTCTCAAAAAATTAAAATCAGCATAAGCAACAATTATAAAATAAACATAATCTCAAATAATTTCCCGACTCCTCAAACCTCTTTGACACTAGATATTATTCTTTCCAGAGTCTCAACATGTCTGGAGGATAATTCGGACGCGCCACATCATCCAATATATTATGTAATAGGTGACATGGTGCATCCGAATTGACCTTCAGACGAGTCAAGACACCGCACTCAACAAATTTTTCCTTTGACATGGTGGTTGCTTGCTCTCTTAGTTCTCTTTCTCTTTTTTTTTTTTTTTTTAATTTTAACTGTTTAAATTTTTTCTGCTCTCCTAATTCTCTCCTTCTACTCAGTAGTTCCCACGTGTAAGGATAACGCGTGCAGTCTAATCAGAGAAACGGATGCATGCATCTCCAACCGTCGAAGTACCACCCTGAGAAAAGAGCGTGGCTCTGCTAGGGTTTTTTTCCTCCGCCGCTGTTTTGCTTTCTCATCTCCCCGCCTGGGAGGGCTCCTCCCTCCCCTCATGGCTTCCTCTTCGCTTGACTTTCCTCCGCTTCCAAGCACCTCTATGCTAGGTTCTCCGGCTACTCTTTCTTATGCTGAAAATGTTGCTGCTCCAGCCTCCAAGCCACCTTCTTTTCCTGTCTCTTTCTTCTCTCCTGGCCAGAAGCTTTCTTTCAAAGCTAGCGATCTCTCTGAAGGGAAAGCTATCTGGACATCGGCTCTTATCGGTTACTCTCTAGTCCCTCGACCTTATTATGAAAGGCTCCTCAAAGCCATGCAGAAGCTTTGGCCTCTCAAGGGATTGATGACTCTTCTATCCCTTGCGGATGGATTCTTCTTGCTGAAGTTCACTTCTTTCGAAGACCTCGAATTTGTGTTATCTGGTGGACCGTGGTTCCTGCTTGGGAAGCCCTTTATCCTTCAACGCTGGTCTCTGAAATTCAAACTGAAGCGGGATGAAGCTACTCCTATTCCGATATGGATTAAAATTGTGGACTTTCCATTAGCCTTGTTGTCACGACCCGACCCGACGGGGACGGATCCCGCCCGAGCCGGATCGCGACGAGCTGAACTTACTTATCCAGGATCTGGCTTTGGATTAGGTTGCTGAACTGAACTTCCAAATTCTTAACTCAACAGAAAACAAACAGAACAACAGAGCTACTAGAAACATCAAATGCAGCGGAACAAAACATCTATCTTTTCATTTCCTCAAAATAATCATCTACAGAACAGCACACGGCTTTCAACAGAAAGAAAGACAGAACAGGAAAGCCATGACTGTACAAAAATCAAAAGTACAAAAGTACCTAATCGGATCAGACTCTGAAACTAATCCTGGACCTCCTTGCCCTTCCCAGAACCTGAAAACCACCAGAAAGCAAGGGTGAGCTCAACAGCTCAGTAAAGCAACAAACCACCAATCTAAATTCTCAGAAACCAAAACCAAATTCATCAGATAGAAGTCAGATCAGAAATCGAAACAGAATCGGAAATCAGAACTTATACGGACAGATATCAAATCAGAATCGGAATCGTACAGATCATATCAGAACAAATCAACAGAGTCAGAATCAGAATTCAGAAATCAGAATCGTACGGAGCATAACGTATCAGAATCACAATTTCGTACAGAACAGAACAGATACAGAAAACAAAACATATACAAATAGCTAAATGCCCTGACACTGACGGAATCTCTACGGATTCCGGCCCCTTATACCTCCCTTCCCAGACACTGACTGAATCTCACAGGATCCAGGCCCCTTATGTCTCCCTTTGTGCTCACGGCACCAAAACAGATGTGCTTATAGCACCAGAACAGAATTCATCGGATCCGGAACGAAACAGATAACAGATTTCAGATTTGAGCTCATTTCAGATTTCCCGTTTCACTAACTGAATCTCATAGGATTCAGGCCCCTTATAACTCCCTTTTTATAGCTTATTCACATAGCGTTCCAATTCAGAAGAAATCCGGACATTTCAGAAATTACCCAAAAATCGGGCAGCACAACGGCAGTATACAGAATTTACACAAAAATTCCTGCAAAAAAAATTCACCGAATTCGCACAGAATATAGATAATCACATTCCAGAACATTTATTCTACTGAACAGATAATTTCCAATTTCACAGAAAAATCAGGTCGACTAAAAACACAGTCGAATCAAAAATACCCGGACGAAAATCTTCAAAATATAATCAAAATGTGCACACTCGGCACGTCAACAACATACAGAAACTTACGCGGTAAAAACTGAACCAATCGAAAGATACGGACGAAAAACCGTAACGAAAACTAAATCCGGACAGAAAAATACCGCCAACCTCGACGGAACTGAAAATTGAGAAAGGTAGAATGTGCCTTACCTCGAGCACAGCAAAATCTTCAACAGTCACTTCGATCGAAAACGGCTCCGCGTCTTCCCGAAGTCAACTTTTCCAAAATGCTCTTTTTCTCTCTCCTCAGACGAAAAATCAGATATTTATTTTTTTAATATTTCTCTCTCTCCAAAATGACTCAAATCAGCTTTATAATACACAGATCGGCCTGGCCGATCGTCCAGATCGGCCTGGACGATCAGACCAAAACCCAATCGTCCTGGGACGATTTTTCAGGCCGATGTTTACTATTCATAGGCGATAAAAACCTCCATTCACTGACTTGTGCCATCCACTGATCGTCCCGGGACGATGCCTCGATCGGCCTGGACGATCCCTACAGGAAAACACTTAGAGCAATTTCTGGGCAAAACCTGGAGCTGAAATACACAGATCGTCCCAGGACGATCCCAGATCGGCCTGGACGATACTGGAGCAGTTTGAAATATTACAATCTCCCCAACTCAGAAAAATGTCGTCCTCGACATTATCCAATCCAAACTCAGTCAAAACAAGTACGGGTACGACCGTCTCATATCAGACTCCTTTTCCCAAGTTGCTTCCCGTGCAGTCCGGTGCTTCCACTGGACTTTAACCATCGGAATCTCTTTATTTCTTAACTTTCGGACGTCGTACGCCAAAATAAGTTCTGGCTCTTCCTTGTACGCCAGATTCTCCTGAATCTCAACCTCCTCAGCTGATATCTTCTTCCCAGAGTCGGATACCCACTTCCTCAGAGTGGATACATGAAACACATTATGCACATCAGGCATAGAATCAGAAAGTAGTAACTTGTAAGCAGCTTTTCCAATTCTTTCCAAAATCTCAAACGGTCCAACATACCTTGGACTAAGCTTGCTTACCTGACCAAATCTGCTCACACCTTTCATCGGGCTGACTTTGACATACACAAAGTCACCGACCTGAAACTCAACAAACCTGTGCTTCTGATTGTAATACTTCTGCTGACGATCTTGAGCGGCTTTCAATCTTTCTCTTATCAAATGAATCTTCTGAGCAGTTTCATCAGCAAAAGTGGCCCCCAAAGCCTGTCTCTCTCCGACCTCCGTCAGAGTCAAAGGAGTACGGCACTTCCTGCCATACAAAGCCTCGTACGGTGCCATACCGATACTGGACTGAAAACTGTTGTTATAAGCAAACTCAATCAGTGGGATATGATCTTCCCAGCTTCCGCTAAAGTCCAGAACACAAAGCCTCAACAGATCTTCCAGTACCTGAATAGTCCTCTCAGACTGTCCGTCGGTCTGAGGGTGAAAGGCTGTACTGAAATGCAATTTCGTACCCAAGCCTTGCTGAATGCCTTTCCAAAGTCTGGAAGTAAAGCGTCCATCTCGATCAGATACAATCACGCGAGGCACACCGTGCAATCTGACTACCTCTTTCACATAAATCTGTGCCAAAGCGTTCAACTGAATCCGTCTGTCTGATCGGAAGAAAATGGGCTGACTTCGTCAATCGATCCACAACCACCCAAATAGCATCGTGTCCTTGTCGTGAACGAGGAAAACCCATCGCAAAGTCCATCGTTACCTCCTCCCATTTCCACTCAGGGATAGGCAACGACTGCAACAGTCCACCTGGTCGCTGATGCTCTGCCTTCACCAACTGACAGGCTTCGCATCTCGACACAAACTCTGCCACATCCTTCTTCATCCCAGGCCACCAGAACAAAAGCTTCATATCAGCGTACATCTTACCACTGCCTGGATGAACAGTGTAGCCAGAATGATGAGATTCATACAGAATCTCCCGCCTCAAATCTCCAAACACAGGTACCCACAACCTGTTCTTACAGAAAATAGCACCAGAATCAGAAATTCGAAGTTCAGGAGTCTTACCAGATCCAATCTGAGCTAACAACTTCGAATAATCAGAATCTGACTTCTGGGCTTCTTGAATCCGTGCTTCCAAAGAAGACTGAATACTCATCTGAGTCAACTCCAAATCACTGGAGGAAATCACCTCCAACTGCAATCGCTCCAAATCACGGATCAGAAAGTCATCACAAGTAAGCTGCAAACCTGATAATCCAGAAGACTTCCTGCTCAAAGCATCTGCTACCACATTCGCCTTCCCAGGCTGATACTGAATAGTCAGGTCATAATCCTTGATCAACTCGAGCCACCTCCTCTGTCTCAGATTCAAATCCTTCTGAGTAAAAATGTACTTCAGGCTCTTATGATCAGTAAACATCTCACATGTGACGCCATACAGGTAATGACGCCAAATATTCAAAGCAAACAACAACTGCAGCTAACTCCAAACATGTGTCGGGTAATTCTTCTCATGTGGTTTCAACTGTCTCGAAGCATAAGCAATTACCTGACCATGCTGCATCAGAACACATCCCAGTCCTTTCAGTGAAGCATCACTGAACACCTGAAAACCTTCCGTACCTAACGGAAGTGCCAACACTGGAGCTGAAGTCAAACAATCCTTCAATCGCTGAAAACTAGCTTCACACTCCGGTGTCCAAACAAAAGGAACCGACTTCTGAGTCAGTCTCGTCAGAGGAGTCGAAATCTGTGAAAATCCTTTCACAAACTTCCTGTAATACCCGGCCATGCCCAAGAAACTACGTACCTCAAATACCGTAGTCGGCTTGGCCAATCAGCAACTGCCAGAATCTTCTGGGGATCGACAGAAATACCTTCTCCGCTAATCACATGCCCCAGAAATGAAATGCTCTTCAGCCAGAATTCACACTTGGAGAACTTGGCATACAGCTGATGCCTCCTCAGAGTCTCCAACACAATCCTCAAATGTCTGGCATGTTCATCCTCAGAAGCAGAATATACCAAAATATCGTCGATGAAGACGATCACAAACTGATCCAAATACCCCTGAATACTCGGTTCATCAGATCCATGAAAATAGCAGGCGCATTGGTTACCCCAAAAGGCATAACCAAGAACTCGTAGTGCCCGTACCGAGTACTGAAAGCAGTCTTCACCACATCAGATTCCTTCACCTTCACCTGATAATATCCGGATCTCAAATCAATCTTCGAAAACACCGAAGATCCGGAAAGCTGATCAAACAAGTCGTCTATCCGAGGCAAAGGATACTTGTTCTTGATCGTGGCCTTGTTCAAATCTCTGTAATCAATACACATACGGAGTGTACCGTCCTTCTTCTTCACAAACAGAACAGGTGCTCCCCAAGGAGAAACACTAGGACGTACAAACCCTCTGTCAACAACTCCTGAAGCTGAACTTTCAACTCAGAAAGTTCTTTTCTCGTGCCATCCTGTACGGAGCTTTCGATATCGGAGCGGTACCCGGAAAAAACATCGATAGAGAACTCCACATCTCTATCCGGAGGTAAACCAACCAACTCCTCAGGAAAAACATCGGCAAACTCCCGTACCACTGGGATCTCAGAAACAGAACCAACCTCCAGGTTCAGATCCCGCACCGAAGCCAAAAATACTGGATATCCTTTCTTCCACATTCTGCTCACCTCTAACGCAGAAATCAGACTGGAGAGAACACCTCGTAATCCCTGAAATACAACTCTCTCTCCAGCCACAAGCAAACTCACTTGCTTCTTCAGACAGTCAATCTGAGCCTCATACTGACTCAGCAATCCATTCCCAGAATCACATCATACGAAGAAATCGGCAATCGAATCAAACTCGATTTCCACTTCTTGCCAGAAATCTCGATCTCACACAAACAAAACTGTCGAGCAATCAATGGATTCCCAGCCGGTAAAATCACAGACAAAGAAAACCGTAAAACCATCGAATCCAAATGTAAAAGCTCAAAAACAATGCTCGGACAGAAAAGAATGACTCGCTCCAGAGTCAAACAAAACACGACAGGGCGATCAGAAATTGTAAACCGTACCTGTCACCACATCCGGAGCATCTCGAGCCTCCTGCTGACTCAAGCTGTAAACTCGTGGCTGAACTAGAACAGGAGCTGAAGCAACAGAACTACTCTGCTCCCTCTGAATCGTAGGTGGTCCTCCGTGGTGCAGAACTAGAACCACCACCTCTACCAGCAAATCCCTCAGGACGTGGAGGAACAGTCCTCGGTCTTCCTGCTGCTGAACCAACAGGTCTGACGAAGCCCTCAGATCGCTGCTCATATCCCATCTGTGGACATTCTGCAATCCTATGTCCCGGCTGACCACATCTGAAACAAAGACCAGCTATCCTGTAGCACTGGCCATGGTGTCGCCGTCCACAACTCTGGCACACAGGTGCCGAACTGACAGATCCAGAACCAGTCGTACTGGTAGCAGTACCAGACGATCCTCCGCTCCTCCTGGATTCTCCAGATCCAGATCCAGAAACAAAATCTCCTCTTCCCAGAGGAACCACTGCCAGAAGTATCTCCTCCAAATCTCTTCCTACTCGCAGACCACCGCTGCTGAGTAGTCGTCATGTCGTTCTCAATCAGACGAGCTCGCTCCACAAGCTCAGAGAAATCAGAAATCCGGAACGGTATCAGAGGCTGCCTCAAAGTGTCTCGTAAGCCTCTCAGAAATCGGTAACACCTCTCAGCAGAAGTGCTGACCAGCTGCGGAGCGTACTGGCTAAAGCAGTAACTATCGTTACGCATCACCGTCTTGCTCCACCAGTCAGAAAACTCTCCTGAATGCCTGAGTTCTTGCCTAGTCTCTGCAAGTCATGCAAGGTGTTCAGTGCCAGTAGAGGAAGGTGTTAAATAGGTGCTTTCTGGGCAATAGAAAGTAGATAGGCTAGTTCCTGTCCTTTGTTTCAGAATATCCAACATTACTTCATCGTCTTGCAGGAATTAAGTC